>ML785725.1:771425-789883 GCA_009831015.1 Picea engelmannii
TTGTAATCAATAATAGAGGTCAAGGGATTTGCTTCTAAATAATGATGAGGTTTTGTACTCCATCACCTTGTTCAATTCTCAACACTTGGCTGTAATGTAGTTGCTGATAAGCATTTCAGTGTTGCAAAGTTTGTCATGCGAACTACATTTACACCCTTCATTCTGTTAGATAAGATAAGATAATTTTATTAGTGTCCACAAATGACCAAAAAAATAGGGCATTGGGACTCAGGAGTCAGAAGAACAATCCGGTACATACATATCGAAGGAGTGTAAAAAATATCTCTTAAAAGCTGAAGCTAAAGCATAAACGTATAAAATGAAAGAAGCTAAACTGTTGTATCAGAACTGTAACTGGAATCATAATTGTAACCCTAGAAACAACAAGATAAAAGGATACATAACATCTGAAGCATGTGCATAATAGGAGGGGGAGGAGGAACCCCTATACCAACATCAGAAGAGAAGAACAAGGAAGGAGAAGAGGAGGATGTCCCTTCAAGACCATCAACCAAAGAGAAGGAACTAATAAACTGTTCAATGATGTCCTCTAGGGAGAGGCTTGGATTGTGAAACATTGGGAGGAATGTTAAAAATTTAAATAAAAAAAGTACCTGGGCAAGTGTTTCTCATCACCTAGGCGCTTAAGGGGTGAGAAAGTGCCTAATGTGGACCCTAGTCATTTAATTTGTGAGATGCAAATTAAAAGGTGACTTTTGAGACTTAGGAAAAGTGGGTAAGTAAAGTGATTTTATCCCCACCGTTGATCTCGTCTAATCTCAACCGTTAGATGAGATGACCCTCAAGCTTCCCTCATGAGGTCGATTAAGGTAAGGAGGGCGCACCATTGAGTTGGTTGTTGAGACATTTTGAGAGAGAGCAAGAACATTTTTGAGCAAGAGGAAAGAGGCCATTTCTGAGAGCTAGGGCACGCATTCCAAGACAGAATACTAGCACAAAAATCGAGGCAGCAAGGACAACAAGTACATGAGGTCGTATAGTATGGATTTTGGGGTCCGTACAGCCTCTTGTGAGCACATAAATTGAGGCAACAAGACAACATTTAATTATGTCCATACAGTACAGATTTCTCAGTTCGTACAACCGTACTTTTGACACAGTTTTCGAGGAGGGACAGTCGACTGTACACAGGTCGTACCATATGGATTCCATACAGTCACTTCTTGGCACAGAAATCGAGGCAGGTTGCTGTGTGGGAGTTCTAGAAAGTTTGGCACGGTTTTCAAGGAGGCCGTACAGCCATTAATACACCCAAAAATTTGCTATATCTGTTGGCATGAATTTCAAGGCAGTCGTACAACCATTTGGAGGCACAAAAATCGAGGAGCAGACCTATAATATATTGCAGAAAATTCTAGAAAAAGTTTTGAGGAGTTTGGCTCATTTTCCTGTGTGAAGACTTGGCACGGTTATCAAGATAAGTTTGTCATTTAAATTTCTGAAGATGAACATGCTGTAACAGAATTTCTCTGAAGCTCCTAAATAATAAAAACTCCCTCTCACTGGTTTTCCCTTGTGGGTTTTTCCAGGGTCGCTGTTAGACCGAAAATTACCGTGTTAATATTTTTTGAGTTTATGTGCTGTTGATATTTTATTTCTACGTTATAAACGATGTTCATAATCCTCATGTTTCAGTTCTGGAAATTATTTTCTGTTGTGTTTAATTGGCTGTTATAAATCTAGGTTTGGGCATTAAACATTGGCTGAAAAATCAGCAAGACTGAAACTGGGTTGGGGTCTGAAATTTTACATGGTATCAGAGCTGAGTTGAAAGAAGTAGAGATATTTCAGCAAGGCAGAAAGTTGGGACAACAGTCACTTCACAGGACAGAATTTTGAATTTTTCATTTTCAGCAGAAAGGGGTCAATGGCTATAGATTTGAGAATTGAGGACAGACTTGATGGGGGAGCAAACTTTGGTGCTTGGAAGGAGAGGATGATCTTGCTATTGCAAGAAAATGAGTTGTGGGACATTGTGGAAAATACCGCAACTCATCCTGTGGTGGTACCTACTGATGCTACTCTTCTTGTAGCTTACACTAAGAAGAGTATCAAGGCTAAGAGGATTATTCTTGATGCCATCAAGGACCATTTGATTCCTCACTTGACGGGGAAGTCAAATGTCTATGAGATGTGGGAGTCTTCGACAAAATTGTACCAGAGTACTAATGAAAACCGGAAGATGGTTTTTGAGGGAAAAACTGAAGAGCATAAAAATGACCAAGGCTGAAAATGTGGTCACATACCTTACTAGATTGACACAGGTGAGAGATGAGCTTGGAGCGTTGGGGGAGGTCATAATTGACAGTGAGCTTGTGAGAACAACATTGAATGGAGTTTCCAAACAATGGGCTGTTTTTGTAGAGGGCATTGTTGCTAGGGAGAAGCTTCCCAATTTTGAACGTCTTTGGGATGACTTTGTTTAGGAGGAGACCCGGAGAGGTTATGTACATGGTAGTTCATCTACCGGTTATGAGGAGGAGAATGTGGCTCTTGCTGCCAACAACAAGAAGAAATTCATAAAGGGTCCTTAGGGTGGAAACAAACTGAAGGGTGAAGGGAAAAAAGACACGAGCAAAGTCAAGTGCTTTGCATGCCACAAGTTTGGGTACTATGCAGGTCAGTGTCCTAACAAGAAGAAGAAACAAACAACAACTTCAACAACGGTGGAAGAGTTTTCCACCAAGTTTGACAAGGAATTTTCCTTGGTTGTGTGTCTATCCACGAGGACCACTCATTCAGATATGTGGTATATTGACAGTGGTGCCTCTCGCCATATGACAGGGGTTCGTGAGCACTTGACAGACCTTACACAGATTGGAGATGTTGAGGTGGTGCTTGGAGATGACTGGGTGGTCAAGGCAGTTGGTTGCGGGACTGTATCATTTTAGAGGGAGTCTTTGCTTCCTATGTTGTTGACAGAGGTTCTATATGTTTCGGGCTTGAAGAAGAACCTAGTGTCAGTTTCTGCTATTGAGGAGAGGGGCTATGAGGTCTTGTTCCGTGATGGACATGTGCTCCTTTTCCCAAAGGGGTCTAGTATCACTTCGGCCAAAGTGATTGGGACTAGACATGAGAAGCTGTACAAGCTTATGTTCCAGCCAGCAAGAGCATTGATTCATACTACTAGCAACATTGACCTATGTGAGCTATGGCACATTTGCACCATGGGGCTTTGAGAGTACTGAGGGAGATGGTGACTGGAGTTCTAGATTTCAGTTCAGAGCACCATGAGTTGTGCAAGGGGTGTGCTTTGGGAAAGTACACCAAGACTGCTTTTCCTAGCAGTGACAGTAGAGCAGCAGGGATTCTTGATCTTATTCATTCAGATGTATGTGGCCCGATGTCTTCGACATCATTGACTGGTTTTCTATACTATGTTATATTCATTGATGATTTCCCACGGAAGTCTTGGATTTTCTTCATGAAGACCAAAGGACAGGTCTTTAGTCGGTTCCAAGAGTTCAAAGCTCTTGTGGATAACCAAACAGGAAAGAAAATTAGAGTTATGAGGACAGACAATGGGGGTGATTATACCTCCAAGGAGTTCATGGACTTCTGTGCAGGAGAGGGCATCATGAGAGAGTTGAATGTTCCTTACAACCCACAACAGAATGGGGTTGCAGAGAGGAAGAACAGGGCCATTGTTGGGGCTGCGAGAGCCATGCTACATGATCAGGGGTTGCCACTATTGCTATGGGTTGAGGCAGGCTACACTGCAGTTTATCTGCAGAACAGGAGTCCTCACAAGGCTGTGGGGAGCATGACTCCCGAGGAGGCTTTTTCTGGGAAGAAGCCTGAGGTGGGGCACTTTCGGATTTTTGGGTGCATCACTTATTCATATGTCCCTTCTGAGAAGAGGACAAAGCTGGAGCCCACGATAGAGAGAGGGATCTTTGTTGGGTACAGTGAGACTTCAAAGGCTTTCCATATATACCTTTCTTTCTTGAGGAAGACTGTCTCTAGGAGGGATGTTAGATTTGAGGAGGACAGAGCCTTTAGGAAGTCTAGAGGGACAGAGAGGGGTGAGCAGGCTTCACCTCAGATTCAGGTGAGTTCGCAGCAGACTACAGTGACACAGAGTTCGGGGCCACCAGTTTCGGTGACGACAGGTTCACAGGTGATGGGGCCACAGGGTTCAGGTTCGCAGGCTATTGGTCCACAAGTTTCAGGATCAGGTACTCTAGAGTCTACATCAGGATCACTGTCTTCAGGAGATGGGGTTGAGCAGGGAGAGTCCCCTCCACGGTGTTGGGTTTTGTACCTTGGGAGGTGTTCCCCATGTGCTTTTGCTCTCCTCAGCACATGTGGGATGGACATTACACTTTGTAGCTTGTACTTTTGTCTAATTTCATTTTGACTTAGGAGTTTTAAGTCAAAAGTGAAATTTTGTCATTTTTGGCCTAAAATGACTATTAATTCACAAAGGGGGTGAATTAGAGACATAAAGTTGACTTAGGAAACTTAACCCAAAGTGGGTTATTGATTTAGATATTTTTGGGGAGATCTCAACCATCGATTAGATGGGAGATGAGATGATCTCCACCATTCATATCTTAGGTTTCCTTATGGATGTCTAAGAAGGGCGCAAAGGGTGAAGGAGGCATTCATTTTCTTCTTTTGTTCATTGTGAGAGGAGCACTTGGAGGATGAGCATGAGGTTACTTGAGCTTGGGCGCTAGCTTTCATGGAGGAAGACTACCAGCTACTAGCCTTATTTATTTAGTGGAGAGGTTTCACTTCTGTGGAGGGTGCATTGCCAGATTGAGGTGCATCAGTTGTGGGAGGACTTCTAGCCATCAAATTGCAGTGAGATCAGTTGCAGAGGGAGGCCATCCAACAGAGCTTCATTCTTGTGGAGGGGTTTTCAGATCTGAGCTCATAGTTAGCTTCTGGAGTAGTTTCAGTGGTTTTGCCAGCTTGTATGTGGGGCACACCTTCCCGGGGTGCACTTGGAGGCTTTGGGCTTGTATATCAACTCAGATTGAGCTGCTAATGTATCAGGTTCCATTATATATTGTACTTGCTGTATTCCACCTTCTGCTTTCCTCATATATACATATATATTCCAAACTGGTTTTCCCCGGGGGGGTTTTATCCAGGGTCATGTTGACCAAAAATACTTGTGTACAAAAATGCATGTGTTAGTCTCTTAGATCTGTTTGTTTTTCAGCTGTAAAGATTTTTAGGTTTGTTGTATTTATTTTGGAATGCATGTACTAATTTCTGGTTACTAAAACTACATGCAAGAGCACCCAAAATCGCAAATATAACCATAACAAATCAACAAGAAGTTCTTGGACTGTTGGCTGTTCTAAAACAACTTATACTTTATTAGACAGTTGAAACTTAGAGCCTAACTGTGGTCAAAGACAGACCCAGTAGGCAAGCTTGATAGGACCTGAAAATCTTCACACAGGACACTACTTTAGAGAGGAGGAAGCCCAAGTGGCTTCAGGATACTTTGAGGGAGGCACAGGGTTCAGTGGGGAATACCAGACAGGTAGTGAGGGAGAGTAAACCTCCCGAGAGGTTTTGCAGCTACATCGCGATGGTGAGCAGTATTCGAGAGTCTGAGCCTTCCACTTTTGAGGAGGCTTCTGGTAGACAGGTTTGGAGAGATGCCATGATGGAAGAGTACAATTCCATCATGAAGAACGATATTTGGGAAGTTGTTCGTAGACCTGAGGGGAAGTCAGTGGTGACTTCCAAATGGCTCTATAAACTCAAGCATGCTGCAGATGGCAGCATTGAGAAGTACAAAGCTCGCTTTGTGGCTTGGGGGTTTTAACAGGTTGAGGGAGTTGACTATGATGAGACCTTTGCGCCGGTTGCTAGATACACTTCGATTAGGGCAGTGATATCCATTGCAACAAAGATGGGTTGGAAGATCCACCAGATGGATGTGAAGACCGCATTTCTGAATGGTCTTATACAGGAGGAGATATATATTGGGCAACCATTGGGCTTTGAGGTGCATGGGAGAGAGTCTCATGTGTGTAGACTGAAGAAGGCATTGTATGGGCTGAAACAAGCTCCCAAAGCTTGGTATTCGAGGATTGATGCCTATTTGCAGCAGTTGGGCTTTGAGAAGAGTGAGGCGGATCCCAACCTATACTACATTGTGGTTGGAGAGGATCCTCTCATTCTCTTGCTATATGTGGATGATCTATTCATTACAGGGGCAAAGAGACTCATCAACAGTTGCAAGGAGAGCCTTGCTTCAGAGTTCGAGATGACAGATATCGGACTGATGCACTACTTTTTGGGATTGGAGGTTTGGCAGGAGCCTGGACACATCTTCCTGGGACAGGGGAAGTATGTGTGTGATATTCTAAGGAGATTTCAGATGGAGGATAGTAGGCCCATGACCACTCCTATGATTACCAACTGGAAGAAGCTTCGTGCTTCTGAGTCACAGTTGGTGGATTCCACTTTGTATCGTCAGTTGATCGGGTCATTGATGTATTTGGTCAATACTAGGCCAGATATTTGTTTTGCTGTCAACACTCTCAGTCAGTTCATGGTGGAGCCTAGGAGAGTGCACTGGGTGGCAGCTAAACACATGCTCAGGTATCTTTGTGGTACGATAGACTATGGTCTGGACTATCAAAGAGGAGATGGAGTTCATCTGGTTGGCTATACAGATTCAGATTGGGCAGGATGTGTCAGTGACAGGAAGAGTACTTTAGGGTGCTGTTTCGGATTGGGCTCAACAGTTGTGTCTTGGTTTAGTTGGAAGCAAAAGTTAGTGGCTTTGAGTTCTATAGAGGCTAAGTATATGGCAGTCAGTCAGGCCAATTGTGAGGCCCTTTGGCTTCGCAAGTTGCTGGTGGGATTGTTCGGTGTGCAGTTGAGGCCTATTGTGATTTATTGTGATAATCAGAGTTGCATTAAACTCTCGGAGAATCTAGTTTTTCATGACCGGTCTAAGCATATCGAGATTCGTTATCACTTCATCCGTGACTATGTTCAAAGAGGAGCTGTGGAGCTACAATACATATCTACAGAGGAACAGATTGCAGACATACTCACCAAAGCATTGGGTAGAGGCAAGTTTGTATTTTTCAGGGACAAGCTTGGAGTGGTGAGTAACACTTTCCTCGGTAAGAGGGAGTGTTAAAAATTTAATTAAAAAAAGTACCTAGGCAAGTGTTTCTCCTCACTTAGGCGCCTAAGGGGTGAGAAAGTGCCTAGTGTGGACCCTAGTCATTTAATTTGTGAGATGCAAATTAAGAGGTGACTTTTTGAGACTTAGGGAAAGTGGGTAAGTAAAGTGATTTTATCCCCACTGTTGATCTCGTCTAATCTCAATTGTTAGATGAGATGACCCTTGAGCTTCCCTCATGAGGTCGATTAGGGTAAGGAGGGCACACCATTGAGTTGGTTGTTGAGACATTTTGAGAGAGAGCAAGAGCATTTTCGAGCAGGAGGGAAGAGGCCATTTTTGAGAGCTAGGGCACGCATTCCAAGGCAGAATACTAGCACAGAAATTGAGGCAGCAAGGACAACAAGTACAGGAGGCCGTATAGTACGGATTTTGGGGTTCGTACAGTCTCTTGAGAGCACAGAAATCGAGGCAGCAAGACAACATTTAATTATGTCTGTACAATACGGATTTCTCAGACAATACGGACAGTCGATAGTCGACAGGCCGTATCGTACAGATTCCGTATAGTCACTTCTTGGCACTAAAATCGAGGCAGGTTGCTGTGTGGGAGTTCTAGAAAGTTTGGCACGATTTTCAAGGAGGCCGTACAACAATTAATACACCCAGAAATTTGCTGTATCTGTTGGCACGAATTTCAAGGCAGCCGTACAGCCATTTGGAGGCACAGAAATCAAGGAGCAGACCTGTAATTTATTGCAGAAAATTCTAGAAAGAGTTTTGAGGAGTTTGGCTCATTTTCCTGTGTGAAGACTTGGCACGATTATCGAGATAAGTTTGTCATTTAAATTTCTGAAGATGAACATGATGTAACAAAATTTCTCTGAAGCTCCTAAATAATAAAAGCTCCCTCTCACTGGTTTTCCCCTAGTGGGTTTTTCCAGGGTCGCTGTTAGACCGAAAATTACTGTGTTAATATTTTCTGAGTTTATGTGGTATTGATATTTTATTTCTGCGTTATAAACGATGTTCAGAATCCTCATGTTTCAGTTCTGGAAATTATTTTCTGTTGTGTTTAATTGGCTGTTATAAATCTGGGTTTGGGCATTAAACATTGGCTGAAAAATCAGCGAGACTGAAACTGGGTTGGGGTCTGAAATTTTACAAGGAAGTCAGGAGTGATGCACCAAAACTCTCGTAACACTTGAGGCTGTGGGAAAAAACTTGGTAATGTTACATTGGTGCTCTAAAGTGGGGACCAAGCTACTGGTACATGTTGAGAGCTAAAGGGAGCTCGGTGTTGAGATCGAGAATTGTAACTCCTCAAAAGCCTCGTGTGGGTGGGTCTGCTTGTTGAAAATTGAGAGAATGTCTGTGGTCGCATGGTGTCAGAAGTATCTTAGCTATTGGTTTGTTGCTTGCTTCCACCAGTAGACGAAACAAAAGGAAACAAGGAATTGATCAGCCTTGTGTAGTCTGTTCAGTGAGGTCCTTGTAAGCGTTGAGACTTGTGTCCTAACACCTCCCTCATAAAAAGAACTTGGCATCTTTTGTTTGGATAGAGGAAGAAGATGGTGAGGAAACCCTATAGTGCCGATAAAGGCAGCTGAGCCTGCCTTTGATCTCATAGTAAATGGGACATCTGAAGATGAGGTTCTCCTTTGCTTAACCCCTTAAAGGCGGTGACACAATTGACGGATCCTCTCTAATCGTGGGATGTTATGCTTTGACTCAATCCGAAGCTGGTGAGAACACCTTCTATCTAAATTGGCCAAGAGGGATCCTAAGGTTGTGCATCCAATGTCTCCACAGATATGAGGTAAAAAATGAATGGTTGAACAATGCTTTGATCTAGCTAGTGAAAAGTTTCTTTATACATTAAATTTCAAACTCATATGTAATAAAACTTATGTATTAAAGCTTATATATATATATATATATATATATGGTTGTATATTATATTTATATAGATTAAACCTCTACATACTATAGATTAAACTAACATATACCATATACTTTTAAAACCTATATGTAAGATGAACTTCCTCTTAATATAAACCACCTCGACGAAGCAAGCAAAGGTTTAGAACACTCTTCGATGTGCCTATATGTCAGTGAAAGCTTGTTGAACTCCCATATGCTAGTAAATGCCCGTCAACCATTCTTGTATACCCACAAATGCACAAGTCTCAAGGGACACCTATTTTGATGCTGAGAAGTCAAAACGTATGTAGAGCATTGATGATTCTTATAGGGCATACCTTCCACGACAGTTTCTGGAAGAAAAGCCCTCAATATAACTAAAATCTAGTTGTTAATTAATAATTAATTTGTGGTGGCCTGTCTCTTATGTAGGTTGTTAAATTTGGTAGCATCGACAATCATTCTCCAATGAGAGGCCATATGGGCCACCCTGAGGCTAGCCAGGGAGATTTGGAGAATCAACCAGTCTTGTGAGGTATTGACAAAAGCCAGGGGGAACATACAACCTCTGTGAGTCAAACCAAAAGTCAGGATGAACGAGATGCTATATGATCTTGTGAGTCAAGCCAAGGCAAAGGTAGAAGCCTTGTAAGTCTAAGACAAAAGTCAAGATGTAAGTCTAATGCAAAAGTCAGGGGGAACGTACAACCTCTATGAGCATAGACAGTCTAGTGCAAAAGTCAGGGGAACGTACAAACTCTGTGAGCATAGACAGACTAGTGCAAAAGTCAGGGGGAACGTACAACCTCTATGAGCCTAGTCAAGCCTTGTGAGCCATGAGCAAAAGTCAAGACATCTAGCAAAAGTTAAGTTGAATGTAAGATTCCTATGAGCTAGAAACAAACGATTTTCCTAATATTGCAAATGATATAAATGTATTGATCTAGTGCGTTGGCACGTGTAACATTATCCACCATGAAGAGAAATTCGAATTGCCATGTAAAGAGTCGAGTTGTAAAAGTCAAAGTTGTCAAATTTGTTGCATGTTGCATGTTGCACGTAACATGTTGCATGCATGCATGTCTAGTTGCATGTTGCATGCATGACATGTGCATGTTAAGTTAGTATGCATGACATGTGCATGCTAAGGGTGAGTTGTAACTGAAGTCTCAAGTCTAGTTCTAAATTCGAACTAAAGTGTAAAGTTGAGTTATGTTAAGCATGCAAACAAGTTCCTAATTCGAGCCATCTCCTTCTCCTCTTCACTCCTTTATAAGTAGAGGTCAACCCCTCTCTTCTATACAGTTGTTATGCAGGGTAAGGGTGAAACAATAGAGGTTGCAATATCAGTGCTAAACAGAGGCACATATCTGCACAATAGAGGCTGCAATATCAGTGCTAAACAGAGGCACGTATCAGCACATTATAGGCAGCAATATCAGTGCTAAACAGAGGCACGTATCTGCACAATAGAGGCTGCAATATTAGTGCTAAACAGAGGCACGTATCAGGACATTAGAGGCAGCAATGTCAGTGCTAAACAGAGGCACGTATCAACACAATAGAGGCTGCAATATCAGTGCTAAACAGAGGCACGTATCAACACATTAGAGGCAGCAATTTCAGTGCTAAACAGAGGCACGTATCAACACAATAGAGGCAGCAATATCAATGCTAAATGTAAATTTTAATGACAAAAATCAGCAACTAATATTTTGTCATACACTTAGCAACCTAGAGATAATTGTCTTGCATGAACTTCCGAAATATCTCAAACCCACATTCAGAAATTTCCATAAGCAGAAATACACATTGCTAGGCAAATATGCAGCGGAAATAAACACAATTAACAACATTCAATAACCCATGAATAACTCAGAAATTTAGGCAAATGCCAGGGAAAACCCCAATGTGGGGAAACCCAACGAGAGAGAGAGAAAGATCTTATTATTATGCTTCAGGAAAGTACATATTAGAGACAAACTCACAATTTCCAGCCAAGAAAAATACCTCACAGCACCAAATCTGTCCCCACAAATTTCTGCCTTGAAAATCGTGCCCAAATCCATACAGTTGTACGACCTCCTTGAAAAATGTGCCTAGAAAAACGTGTCCAACAGAGTGCTGTACGGCCTGCACACTACGACCCAACAGCAGCAAGAAAATCCACAGAAACTGCCTCGATTTCCATGCCAAAAGACTGCCTCAAAAATCGCGCCCCCTCCTTGCTCTACGGACTGTACGGATCCATACGGTACGGTCCAACAACAGTAAATAAGGACAACACTCGCACAGAAAAAATGTCCTTAGGAATTGTGCCCACTTTATCTTGGGAAATGTGTCCAACAAGCTGCTCACTTTCCTCTCTCAAGTTCTCTCGGAAAAACTCTCTCAATCTCCTTCACTATTGTGTCTTGCACACTACCCAATGCATTCTTTTATAAATCTGAAAATGACCTTTTCCCTCCAAAGTATCTTTTCACCTTCCCCAACCCTAAATCCAAAGGCCAAGATTTAATCTTGCCTTTTTCAAGATCAAGGGTCGTGATCCATTCCCTCCAAAATGAATCACTTAAAATATTAAAGTAATTTCACTTTATTACATAAGTGCACTTTATGAAATAAAGTCACTTTAAAATTAGAAGGTACACTTTATTAAAAAGTCATTTTAATAAAATAACCACTTTATAACAACTTTATAAAAACCCATTACAAAGTTAAGTGCCTAGTAGGGTCAACATAAGGTTACATCCGCATACAAGACAAAACATGCGGAGTACCTCCCGAGCTAAAAAGCTAAAACTCCCTCTTAGCGAGGGAAGTACTCGTTGCCATCACTATCATCTGGTTCCATCACACTGTGCTCTGTAGGAGCTCCCTATGAACCTGGAGCTATCCTCGACACTTGCACAGAACTTGAACTAGAAGATCTTCTCGTGGCAACTACCCGAAACCCTGAGCTCCTTAGAGAATCCACTTCATCCTGAGCATTGGTTCGATCACACTGACTGAGCCTCCTGCTAGTGCTTAGAAGAGACTCGCTCTCTTCTCTCGGAATGCAAGACTGAATCCTTGGCGCCACCGCAGTCTCAGGAGCCCCCTCATGCTCCTCATCCGACGCTGAATCATACACTGAAGGTTGTCCTCGCAACATATACAACTTGTCCACTCGATTACCGATCATCTGCAGCTCCACCGGTCCACTCCCTTCCTGTAGATAAACTTTAAAGACATGTTTCCTCTTGAACAATATGCAATATCCTACATCCTCCAAGGCTGAGACTAAGAGCAAGTTAACCCTCAAACATGGAACAAAGATAACTCCATCAAGCTCCAGGAGTCCCCCATACTCGAGTTGGAATCTAACACTCCCAACTCCAGGTACAGCTCGCACCTTACGACCTTCATTTACCACTTGTCGGTCAGGACCAATTTCTGTGATATTTAGGAATACTCGCCAGATTCCCGTCATGTGGCAAGAGGCTCCACTATCCACAATGTAATTTTTAAACATGTGAAGTAAAGCAATGCATACAGATTCTTAAGCAAAACATAAATTAATCAATGGCTCATACACATAGTACATAGAGATTTACGCTGGAAACCCTTAACCGGGAGAAAACCAACCTTCCTTGGTGCCGCACCTTTCAACTCTTCATTGTAATAATTTTACCATTCACCATACAATATATACAATATTCTAGGTATTCCGTAGCTACCAAAACCCTAATCCCTTAATCCGAGATTAATTTAGAAAACTGCTAAAAATAGCAAAATCCGCAGATGTAGTTGTCAAATTTGACGTGCCCACACACACACATGTAAAGAATATAACACATACCCAACACACAATCCATCTGATATCACCTCCAAATTCTCCGCTGCCGACACTAGAAACTAGGGTAACCAAAGAAAATTCCCTGTCATACTTGGAAGCAAAGTCCTCCATGGCTGCTGTAGCAGCTGTCTCAGGTCCTTCTGGTTCCTTCTTCTTCTTCCTCTCAGGACAACGAGAGGCAAGGTGCCCCAACTGGTTACAACAATAGCATCTGATTTTACTCAAGTCCCTTCTGGAATTTCCTTTCTTCTTGCTCTTTGCAGTAAGACCAACATTCTCATCAGGTCCATTTGTCTTTTGTTCACTGCTCTGAGATCCTTCCCGGATCTCCTCCTGAGTGAAGTCATCCCACAGTCTGGTCCAATTTGGAAGATGCTCACGACCCACCACACACTTCACGAAGACTTCCCATTCCTCGGTGAAGCATTTTAAGGCTATCCTCACCAACTCAGAATCCGTAATGACCTCTCCAACAACAACCAACTCATCTTTCACTTGAGCTACCCGGGTAAGATAAGAAGAAACACTCTCCTCCTTCTCCATCTTGGTATCATGCAACTTAGCCTTCAAAGCCATCTTCCGGTTCTCATTCTTCGCCTCAAATAAGTTCTTAAGTGCATCCCACATCTCCTTGGCAGTCTTCTTCTCAACTAAGTGTGGGATAAGGTGATCCTTCACCCCATCCAGAATAATCCTTTGAGCCTTGGTCTCCTTGATCTCATGCAAGTCCAAAGCAACAGGATCTGTCGCGGGAGCCACAACAACAGAGTTGACATAGTTCAAAATCTTGTTTTCCTTGAGAACAACTGGCAATCAGACCTTCCATTGCAAATAGTTGGAAATGCCATCCAACTTATCCTCAAATCTAATGCTTGCAACCATATTCTCTGTCACAACTCAAGGAAAACAATCACAACCTTTCCCTCTTCAACTTTGCCAAAAAATCACATTGTCCACTGTCAGTCAGAGCCCAAGCTCTGATACCATGTAAATTTTAATGACAAAAATCAACAACTAATACTTTGTCATACACTTAGCAACCTAGAGAGAACTGTCTTGCATGAACTTCTGAAATATCTCAAACCCACATTCATAAATTTCCATAAGCAGAAATAAACATTGCTAAGCAAATATGTAGCGGAAATAAACACAATGAACAACATTCAATAACCCATGAATAACTCAGAAATTTAGGCAAATGCCAAGGGAAAACCCCAATGTGGGGAAACCCAACGAGAGAGAGAGATTTTATTCTTATGCTTCAGGAAAGTACATATCAGCAACAAACTCACAATTTCTAGCCAAGAAAAATACCTCACAACACCAAATCTGTCCCCACAAATTTCTGCCTTGAAAATTGTGCCCAAATCCGTACAACTGTATGGCCTCCTTGAAAAATGTGCCTAGAAAAACATGCCCAGCAGAGTGTTGTACGACCTGCATAGTATGGCCCATCAACAGCAAGAAAATCCACAGAAACTGCCTCGATTTCTGTGCCAAAAGACTGCCTCGAAAATCGCACCCCCTCATTGCTATACAGACTGTACGGATCCATACAGTATGGCCCAACAACAATAAATAAGGACAACACTCACACAGAAAAAATGTCCTTGGGATTTGTGCCCACTTTATCTTGGGAAATGTGCCCACCAAGCTAGTCACTTTCCTCTCTCAAGCTCTCTCGGAAAATCTCTCTCAATCTCCTTCACTGTTGTGTCTTGCACACTACCCAATGCATTCTTTTATAAATCTGAAAATGACCTTTTCCCTCCAAAGTGTCTTTTCACCTTCCCTAAACCTAAATCCAAAGGCCAAGATTTAATCTTGCCTTTTTCAAGATCAAGGGTCATGATCCATTCCCTCCAAAATGAATCACTTAAAATATTAAAGTAATTTCACTTTATTACATAAGTGCACTTTGTGAAATAAAGTCACTTTAAAATTAGAATGTACACTTTATTAAAAAGTCACTTTAATAAAAGAACCACTTTATAACAACTTTATAAAAACCCATTACAAAGTTAAGTGCCTAGTAGTGTCAACATAAGGTTACATCTGCATACAAGACAAAACATGCGGAGCACCTCCCGAGCTAAAAAGCTAACACTAAATAGAGGCACGTATCAGTTCAATAGAGGCAACAATAACAGTCTATATCAGAGCTGATATATCAGTCCATAAGAGGCAGCTTACCTCAGTCATTGAAGGCAACACAAATACATCCTTAGTGTTGGTCTATAACAAGAGTTTAGATATCAGCAAGGTCTCTTAGTCACATAGTCATGTCAGAGTCAACTTGGCAAGCTCTTTAAGAGTAGAGTATTCATTGTGGATATTTGTAAGTGATCTTGCAACTGCAATTGGCAACTGCAACTGCAACTACAATTGTAACCGTGCAGTGGCAATATTTCAACTAGCTCTGATACCATGTTGGTGTTTTATATGATTCTCAGATCTGATAGTTATTGCCTTATGATTAATAACAAGGTTCACTTTCATACATCAAATATCATAGAATAACTATACACTGAAAATCTCAACTATAACAATGCAACGGAAATAACAAGATCTAGAAATATTAACCATGCATAGTAGACACAAGAACACAACACAAGAACACAAGAGTTTATCTTGGGAAACCCAAACTTGGGAGAAAACCCAACAACCTTTCTCTAGAAGAATTCAGTCCAAGATATTACCAGTACATCACCATCAATAGCCAAAATGCCATACAGAGAAGATCCTCCCCAAGGCTAGCATCACCAAGACCTAGCTCCTCAATAATATGACCAAGAATAACCAAGCAAGAGCTTCTCCAAGTGTGGTGCACTCTCCAAGATAACCAGTAACCCAAAAATAGCGAAACTGCCAAAAGTGCAGCTGTAATTGCCTTGTGTGCACTGTAGGAGCTGTCTGTCTATCAAAATGAAATGAGCCAGTCCTATATTTATACTGATCTGGGCGCCAGTCTGGGGCCAACTTCTTATTTCTGGGTCTTCAATTTCTTTATTATTTTCCTGTGGGGCCGACTTCTCTTCCTGGGTCTTCAACTTCTTCCTGGGGCTTCTGTAATGGTGTAGATGGGTCTTCTTGTACTTTCTTGTGGAGAATGACTGCCCGAAGTTGCAAATCTCCAACAATGGGTAGTTTCTGTGCATCTTGCATGTTTTTGAGAGCATCAACAATACTATTGTTGTTAAACAAGGGTGTCCTCTCTCCTCCACTCTCTTTTGGGGTCTACATCGATGAACTAGAAAAATTCAAGGATTTTACTTAGGTAGAGGATGGTGGTCTACTTTTATTCCTTATCTCGCTCTTCCTAGTTGTAGATGATGTGGTTTTGTTGGCCTCCACTTTAGAGGGATTACAAAGGCAACATTTTACTTTTGGTCAGTTATGGTGATTTTCAGAAACTGACAGTCTATCTTGGGAAAAACAAGATCATGATATTTAATACATTCAGGTAGGCCCTTTGCAAGTATCAATGTTTCTTTTAGGGGAACTCTGCAGAGATTGCCACCGCTTATATTTAGGGTTCATATCATGGGTCCTACCTTTAGTATGAAACTTGCATCCTTGCTTGAGAGAATGATTTCAGACTCATTTCAAGACATACCATTGAAGAGGAAGCTCTTTGATGCCCTCACCAAGCCTACTATTTTTATATGGATTTGGGATTGGGGGTCCAAACGTCTATCATATAGATTGGTCTTGCATTGATAGGGTTCAAACTATCATGCTCTAGTGTCTTATTTGGTGCAAATGTATTGTTCCCCAGTATATTGTGTAGGTAGAGTTTGGTGCATTACTTCCTTTGTGTCGAGATTGCATTAAGGCTTGTCATCTATCTTCATGAAGTAGGGCAAGGCAAACTCCTCTTCAGGTGTGAGAGATACCCATTCTTGGTGCTATGCTCTTTTGAGAGAATTTCATCTCTTGGTCAGTTAGGTTGACATCCTTGTTGTTTCTATGAGGCACGACCATTCCTTGAGTTAGTGGGTATATCAATTGATTACCTCCCTTCATAATCTTGCTTGATGCTTGTTCCCATTGCCTCCCTCCAAAGTAGGAAATTAATTCTATGATTGGGGGGGATATTTCCATGAGCTTCACTTGAGTTTTTTGGATTGGATCATTTGGGCCTTTGTGTCCCAAGTTGGCATTTTACTTTGGACACTCTCTTTAGATTACCCACAAGCTTATTGTTCAATCGTGCTGTCTTCATTTTCACCTACTACTTGGGCTTCACTTTCCTTGGCCAAATCCAAGTGCACTTACACCAATTCAGGGTTGAGACATATTGCCATCTTCCATGGTAGAATAGATTTGTGGACTTTGCTCTTTGCTTGGGGTGGATATTGAGGGGCACTTCATCTTTAAATGTCCTTTGCATTATGAGATTAGAGGGAGGTTTTCTATAGATGCACTGATCATTGATACCTTGCATTATACATTAGAGAAGTCTTTTCTTTGAGATGACGTCTGTTGACCATGCATTTAGTACCTGTGGTCAACTCCATGTGCCATGAAGAGATGCATCATCAAACGCAAATTTGTCGAAGACTTTGGTTCTACAGGGCATGTTTGGCCTCAACAGTTCTTTTTGTAATTGGAATTTTCGCACCCCTGCGTGGGTTAATAATGTAATAGGTTCGCATGAGTCATGTCTAGGTCAGTTACCTTGGGATCGGTTCACTGGGAGAGTTCCTTTCACCGAGGGTTTTTTATCCTCAGGTTATCAGTTGGGCTTTTCAGCCCTCTTGATTTCCCTTGAGTTTTTCCCTCACACTTGCAATAATTCCTCCAAAGTGGTGAACGACGTTCTAGTGGGTTTATCTTTTGGTAACTATTATAGGGAATCATTGGAAATGACCATGCAAGACATCTTAGAAAGTTTCGTGGAATTTTGTCGAGTCTAAGTCAGTTTTTTTTAATTAATTAATTTTTAATTAAATTTCCCTAAGTTTGGAGGTTTAATTATTTATTTAATTAATTATTTTTGAGCAAAAATTGTAAAAACTAGGTCCTTGGACTTTTTATAGGGGTATTTGTGCTCAAAAGAAATGGAATAGCACCCCCTATATCCATGGACCAAGTTTCAGCTCAGTCAGACAACTTTAGCCATGGGTTTGTCCACCTGGAGTGTCAGTCAGTATAAAACAACAATTTTAATTGCTAAAGTCCAAACAATGGCAAAAATGTAAAAATTGTAATAATGAGTTAGAGGATGAAAAATGTGAAATAATGGTTAGAGAGAGACCCCCTAAGCATAACATGACCCTCCTAACCTTTTCCAACCTCTTCTAACCCCTTACACCCTCTTTTCACTCAAAAGTTATGCCTCCCTAGGGGGATTGGCGTTTTTTCTTGGTGGTGGACGTTGTGACTTAAATGGGGCCCCCTCTCATGAGTTATGACTCTCTTTAACCCCCACATCACCTCCTAGGGTGATCCCACTCCCTTTTTCTCATTAATCCCCCTCCATTCCTTCATTTTCCCCCTTTTTTTGCGCCCTCCAAGGAGAGTTACGCCCCCCTTTTGTTGATCTCCAAGGAAAATTCGTTTTTA
>ML785725.1:796325-807904 GCA_009831015.1 Picea engelmannii
GGCAACAAGGTCGAAACAGTAAAATAAGTTGGAGTGGCAAAAATACTGAACTCTGTCAAAATATCTTTAGCTTACAATTTAATGGCATCTGTCTATAGTTATTCATGTATGTGACATTCTAGATTGTTAAATGTTTTCTTGCTTCTTGTTTTAAATGTTAGTCTATGAATTCTAAAGTTTTATGTATTGTAGATATATGTACCAACAAATCCTCGTGGAGCAGAAACACTGCCCCCTGGCATTGTTGTCTCAGAGACAGATTTATATCTCCGTAGATTGTGGGGTAAGCCTAGTGAGGTGTGTTGCTTGCAATCACTTTTCACCTCAAATTTTGTTCATTATGGATTTAGATTCAGTAGCACCTAATTGGATTTTGTAGTTTTGCTTTTTTTAAAAATAATTGTCAGAACAGAAGATTCTAGAACTTGTAGAAAGTAGGAAAACAGGAAAATGAGATGTGCAAGTGTCTTGGAGAACCCTTAAATTTCAGGGCTTGTGTATACTAATTGATAGCAAGAATTTCATTCAGTATGGATTGGAATTTGTAGGACATAGTGTTCAAGCAAAAGTACCTGGTGACATTCACAGTTGGTTTCCAACAGAGGGAAATGGTTAACAGTGCAGTTTCAAAGGTATACATGCATGGAGAAAATTCTAGTCTTAATGCAAAGTTTGCAGCTTTGTCAATTTTTGTTGCATTCACCAAATGCATACTGATTTCAAAGTTTGTGCAGCTTTTATTATTCATTTCTGTATGCATACTCCCAATTTAGTATATCTGATAAGATACTGGCAAATTAGTGCTCCTGAGATATATTAAAATGTTTAAAGCATAATGTTCTGTTTTTGTTGATTGACAGTTCTCTAAAAATTTCACCATTCTACTCTTTCATTATGATGGGAGGACCAGTGAATGGGATCAATTTGAGTGGTCAAAGCGTGCAATTCACATCAGTGCAAAGAAACAGACAAAATGGTGAGAGTATGCTAGTTGTGTTTTATGCAGAGACATGTTTGTTGCAGTGCACTGCTTATAATGGCACTCTCTTTGTTTAAAGAAAAGTTAGTTCTGTCTGACTATTTTCTTGGTGGATATTCTTCCATATTGTCTGGTAATTGCTATAGCATGAAATATTTGGTGTTTTGAAATCCCAAGCATGATTGTGAACTCTGCTTGGTGATTCCTTAGAGACATTGGTAATGGCGTTAACTTCTTCTTTTTTCATTCATCAGGTTCTTCATATTTGCATGCTCTCAGGCATAGTTTTAAAAATCAGTCCGAGTAGACTCGGACTTGGTCAACTCGGCCGAATTGATAGTTGAGCGTACCGACTCAGCCAGTAGATTGGTTTGGACGGCCGGTTTGGTACCAAACTGGGTGAGTCAGGGCATGACTGGGCCGGTTCGGTACCAAACTGGCCCTACTCGTCCGTGTCCGTACCTACTCGGTTGAGTCACATTTCAAACTTGATGGTGAATTTTATCTGAATCACATTTCCAATTTCAAATTTTATTCCAATTTCAATGTCACTGAATTCGAACAGGAACTATTTGACAATGCCAGCAAGCATGGTGTATTAGTCCCAAAGACAAATTTCGTTCTACATGCTGAAATTTAAAATGAAAAACATTTAGCATAGGCACCACATTATGGGAACAACATTTCCAGATATAGCATAGACCAGATTTGAAAAAGCTTGCATATGTTTACCAGATTGAAGAGAGTTATAACATATAACAAGGACTAAGTTGAATTGTATGCAGATATATTGTACCATTTTGACAACTACAAGAATTTATTTCATATAGCATGTCACCTGTTTCAAGAACCTTCTTTAGAGAGCCCCGATATAAGTTTACCAATGTCCAGAAATAAGGAATAGGAAGAGACAGGGAATCTATAAAATATATTTTGGAAGCTTTAAAATAAGTTTGGAATCTTTAAAATATATTTTTTCATTAAAATTTAAATATTTATGTATTTTTGAGTAAATCGAGTCATTGAAATCAAATTGGTCTGAGTCATTTCGAGTCCGATTTGACCCTTGACTAATTCCGTGTCCGAGTCTGAGTTTTAAAATATCTTCAAGTGCCACAAACAAGGCCACTGTGCATAGATTCGCAGGTTGTAGACATTTTAATGAAGCCCTCGGCAAAGGGGAAGTTCAAGATGTTGAGGGAGTGACTTGTCTTGGTGGAAAACTCTTTCTTTGCAAAGAGGGAGTGTTAGATTTTTACCTGGTTTCATTGAAGTTCTTCTTCCTTTAGCCTGGGAGAGCAACATCAGAGATATCAGATTTGGAGAGAGAGGGTGCACTTGTGAGGCTGATCTTCATGAGGGTAGTTTGGTTTATGAACCCTTTTTACAATTTCTGTTTTTCTTTGAGTTATTTTCTTCCATGATGGGCATGCTTTCCTAGGTGGCCACTTAAATGCTAAAGTAGTGGAGTGCTTTAATGTTGGTGGTGTTAGCACTCTATAAATCGGTTCGGCTGATAAACAAACGACAGAGATAACTTTTTCAACCAACTTTGAGACCCAAAACTAGCCTTTCGGATGAAATATCCCTGATCCTACTGATCAAGATATTTGCTATTGATCCAATGTTCTGTCTTGCAGATCTGATACACTGGGGGTTTCTGGATGCGTTTCAGTTGTGTGTTTGAGATCTTTAAGGTCATTGCATGTGCATGTTGGTTATTTCAGGTGCATGTTGGTTATTGCATGTGCAGGTTGCGTATTTATGGTTTAAACAGTATATAAAGGATGCATGCGGAAGTAAAGAACATCAACTGCCCAATAACATATATTATGCGACTCAAGCATGGAAATACAATAACACACTGGAAATATAGAGTATAATCGTTAGCTAGATCTCATGGATCATCACTGGAATACAATCAAATAGTATAAAAATACTCGTGATCAGAAGATGAATGCAGATTTGATGCATGCACGGATAGATCGACAGAAATATGCGACTCCGGAGAAATACGGTAACCGCTACCAGCTGGAAAACTCGTCCGGAAGGATAGACCATCGAAATGCATCGAAAACTGCTCCAATAGAAGCGCCCTGGCCTCTAGACTGGAATGGATGAGTGTCGGATATCAGATCTGGCCTCTGAGGTACTGGATCTGGACCCCTGGGGGGTTTGCGCACCTCCTGGGACACTGGATGCACCCCGAATGATTCCACTGATGGAATCAACTGCTATAGGGCTTAAAACGATCGTCTCGCCAAATGCAGAATTGGGTCGGAAGGGTTTCTCCGGATCTGTCCCAATGCTTCGTCTGCAACCCCAAATGTACTGTTAGAAGAGTTGCGCCCTAAATGGCTGGATAATGCGCTCTGCAAGATTCCATCGTCAGAATATGATGATAAATGGCTCAATAGAAGCGCCCTGGCTGGATCTCCATTGGGTCGGAAGGAAATTGCAATCTGAGCTCAGACCTCGTGCAGCTCCACAAACCCTCAATCTGACTTGCGCCCTCACTGGTTGAGCTGCGCACACTGTACTGGATACTCCTGAATAGCTCGGTGAAATACCTGGATGGTATCTTCGATGGGCTAGGGTGTGTCTCTAAACACCGAAACCGATCAATGGTGGTGGTTTCCTCCATAAATCCACAAACAGCAAGGTCGACTCTCTTCCTCCTCTGGGAACTCTCAACATCAAATCATAACAATGCATAATGAGGAATTAGGTCAAATTCCTCCCTTTATACCTTTCCCAATCTAATTCACCATTGACCTCACTTAAGCTAGGCGCTTTTCCTCCTAAGGTGAATAATTAATTAATTAAGTCCCCATTTATCACCTTTTCATTCTAATTCTTCGTTGACTTAGGCTTAAGTGACTTTTCCTAAGTATTTTGGTTTAATTCATCGTTTAGCCATCAATTCCTCCTTATTTCTCCATGTTGTTCCCTGTTTGTGCCTGACTATAGTCTACAGGAACACATAGACTACTAAGTCACTCCCTGTTGACCTACTCTTGGGAACGAGACATCACATCAAACTTGGAGAGGGATCTCTAAGGAGGCGCGATCTCTGCGCGAGATATAGCTCTTAAAACAGTGGCTAGATTTAACACCTTTGATATAATGGGTTCTGGTTATATTGGCGCAAGAAAGTAAGATTTGGGCTATGGAGTCGATCGAGGGAGGCGACAAAAACAAATGACTCGATCACTGAACTTGAGAGGATAAGGCTAAGCGAGAAACAGTCTTTAGTGCGAAATCGTAATGTGATGGGGAGAAAACACAGGAAGTAACTCGGAGCACCGCTGCGGGTGAATTCGGAGTTAACTTTTAGAAGAAAACGTTTTGTCTAAGTGGCGCGAACAAAGGGCGCTGCGCAGCGAATCCACTGGTTCGAAAATTCGTTCTGAAATAGACAGGAAAAGATATGAATAAAGATGACAGGAAGCACGTACGCAAAGAAAGAGGCATCAATTCCTCCTTATTTCTCCATGTTGTTCCTTGTTTGTGCTTGACTGTAGTCTACGGGAACACATAGACTACTAAGTCACTCCTTGTTGGCCTACTCTTGGGAACGAGACATCACATCGGACCTGGAGAGGGATCTCTCGGGAGGCGCGATCTTCGCGTGGGATATAGCTCTTAAAACAATGGCTAGATTTAACACCTTTGATATGACGGGTTCTGGTTATATTGGCGCAAGAAAGTAAGATTTGGGCTATGGAGTCGATTCGAGGGAGGTGATAGAAACAAATGACTCGGTGACTGAACTTGAGAGGATAAGGCTAAGCGAGAAACAATCTTTAGTGCGAAATCGTAATGTGATGGGGAGAAAACACAGGAAGTAACTCGGAGCACCGTTGTGGGTGAATTCAGAGTTAACTTTTAGAAGAAAACGTTTTGTCTAAGTAGCGTGAACAAGGGGCGTTGCGTAGCGAATCCACTGGTTCGGAAATTCGTTCCGAAATAGACAGAAAAAGATATGAATAAAGATGACAGGAAGCACGTACGCAAAGAAAGATGCACAATACATTCGACTGCTACAATTAGAATCTTTTCATCAAAGCTACAGGACTTTTGCATTAAGTTTCGGTCGAACTCAAATTAGATACAATAGCTATGGTCTATACTAAATTTGCCAACCAACCTGGCTTACATCGAAAATATCAAATATATAAACCAGGGCGCCGCTTGGGCTACCCTACTCTTCTAACTGCTATCTCTACAAATTAAGGAACCGATTGTTCTGCCTTACAAAACTCTTCATATGACTTTTTTTCAAAAATAGACAAAGATACATTTGGTTACATCATGATCGTTGTAATTTGCCACGGGAATTAGGTTTGTTGGTCGGGTATTTGAGGGGACATGCGTTTGTCAGAGTTCCTCTGTCTGCTGCAACGGCTTTGATTTTCTGCTGCATGCTCATGTGCTTGGGGAAAAATGTGCATGGCAAGTGGAGATAGACAGTCACGACCGTTATGAAAATGACCAAATGTCTCGGGCGATGTTTCCTTAAAAAATTATCAAGATTTTCCTTCCGTTTGCGAATGCAGGAAAGACCTCGACTAATCTTGTTTCTTTTGCTTGCTGGCAAGAGCTGTGCGACCTATCTCTTCGACTGCTTCACTTTCTCTAGAGTGTCTGGCATTCCTTTCTTCTGACAGTCGTCGTGCTTCGTGCAGTTGTACAATTGTATCCTGCGCATTCCGAAGCTGTCTTTTTAACCACTTCACGTTTCCTTCGCGACCTTGTGCTGCTGATGCTTCCGTGATCTTTGTCGCCAGTTGTTGTCTCAGCTCTCTATTTTCTTGGTATAGTTCGACAATGGCTAGCTTTGCTTGTTTTAGCTGCTGAGCTGTCTCTTGATCATTTGAGCTCGAGGCATCCATCCCCCTCGTCCTGCTCCTGCTTTCTCGGCTGGTACCTTCCAAAGGCTCTAGGCGGAAGACATGCATAAGTAATTTTTCAGCGATTGATCGTGCGTGCGGCTCATCTGAAAGTTTAGTTTCCACAGTTTCCTTGTTCTTCCTTGGTCTGCCTCTTCTCCGGGGTATCTACTGCTGAGGAGACAAGGTTTCCATCGTCCTTCCTTCCTGCGCAGTTTCTTCCTTTCCAAGTCCTGAGCGGTGTGATGTTTTTGTTCTCGCAGGTGAAGGAAAAATCTCCCTTTCACCTTTGGGGATGCCCGTTCTGAGCGAAAATGAATCCCAATCGTTCTGGGGCTCGGGTCTGGCGATCCTGCCACTGTGTGTATCTTTCTTCATGTTTTGAGAGGTCGCCATAGCGCGATCGGTATCTGTCTTGCGTGCAGTGTATTGAGCGGATGCCCAAGATGGGGAAATCGATCGACTTTGACCTGTGGGAAAACTCTCAGACGAAGCCTGAATCTGAATTCATGAATGTCCTGGGTGAAAAACCTCTGGGATTTATAATTGATCGGGCAGAAAGGAGAAACGTGCCAAAGGGCATTGAATTCATGGCGACTAGATGTTCCAAATCGAATCGTAGATGTTCCATAACACCTCCTTGTGTGCAAAGTACAGGCGATAAGGTTTTCAGGGCATACGTGATGCAAACGCTGCGATTTTTCATTCCTTCGGCCTTCATGATGAACCGATAATAGTTACAACATTTATCGACGCGACTTCCATTAACTACCTGACTCGACCTGGGGCACGTAGAGACTAATTTTGACGGTACCCGACCTTCTGGAAACGACATACCCGTACCGTTTACGCATGTTTTTGACTCTGACATCCCTTCCCGTTTCCAAGGGCCAACTGGCAACTTGCTAACTTCGGCCCTTTCATTTCTACGTACTTGACTTCACATGTTTGGACAGATGGGCCATTACTCGACTGAAAACCGACTCTAAACGGAAAGAAAAATGGCGGTGCTAACAACTGGCTCCAACGGGGATCCTATCCTCCCCGCGAGGTAGCAAAGAATAGTAGACCAGGTGCATGACCATTGGGCCTTATTTTGACTCTTCGACTTTGCAATATGAAAAACAGGGCGCAACCTAAACCTATCGACGCAGTTTCTAAAAAGACTCGGCATCAAACTCAGGGCCTTCACTTCGGGCTTCAATTTTATGCTGACCTACTGACTTGACACAAAAATAGAACGACTATTTACAATGATGGATGGCTTAAACGAAATTTATGTCATCAGATAAAGTTTGAGGAACCTGCCGTTTACAGGCCCCCAACCAATGCATTCTCCATTTAGTTCTTCCAAAAAATAAGCATTATTTCCTCGATGTGCGTCGATTCTGAATTGACCCGTCCACAGGATATCGAACTTTCTGTGCTTTCCTTTGTCCTCATTCCTCACGTCCCATCTCAACACTAGATCACCCAGCTGGAAATCCTCTGGCTTGGAACGCTTGTCAAAAGCTTTCTTCATCTTTTCCCGGTGGAGTTGTGATCGATGGTACACTTGTTCCCTCATCTGCTGTGTGTGAACCAGCTGGTTTATTCTTCTCTGCGCATCATTTGGTTCGGCCTCTTGCTCTTGCAACAGTTTTCTGATTGGTAGCCCCAGTGTAGTAGGAAAAATGGCGTCTGCGCCGTACACAATCTGGAAGGGCGACGTTGAAATGGATTTCTTGGTGGTAACCCGATCTGCCCATAGCGCGTAGATAAGCTTTTTATGCCAAGCTTTCTTATTGTCCTACAGTAGCCTTTTGATGATCCTGGTTAGGCTTTTATTCGAGGATTCTGCTAACTCGTTTCCTTGTGGGTAGTACGTTGTAGAATGCCCCAGGGTTATATTGTAATCCCGACAAAACTTTTCCATCCTCTTAGACTTGAATGCGGTCGCATTGTCTGTTATGATCTTGACGGGACACCCGAACCGCGAAAAGATGTTCATCTCCAGGAATTGGATGATTACTGCGTTGGTAGCGTGTTTCATGGGGATCGCTTCTATCCATTTTGTGAAATAGTCAGTGGCCATGAGTATCCGAGTATCCATTTGTGCTGTGCCGAGGATGGCGGATTTATTTCCCCTATGAAATCCAAACCCCACTGCATGAATGGTGCCTCGACTGAGATTGGATTTAGTGGTAGGGGTTGCAGCTTCCTTCTCTCGTCGAAAATTTGACATTCGTGACAGTTGGAGACTTCTTTGTACACGTCTGCGAAGATGGTAGGCCAATAGTAACCCGCCCTTAGGATTTTGTGTGCGGTGGTTTTCCAGTAATGGTGTCCCCCGTAGTCGCCTTTGTGAAATTCTTCTGCGGCTCGCTTCACATCATTCTCCAGCAAACAACTCAGCAGCATTCCCCCGGGATCTTTCCAGTAGAGTGAGTTGTCCAGGATGCAGAACTTAACCGCTTTAAGCTTGAGAAATCTGGGCTTAGTCTTACTAATGCCCGGAGGGGCCTGGAGATTGTTCAATACATAGATGATATTGGCATACCACGACGAATCGACAAATCCCTGGGACACCTGCGCAGTCGTTTCTTCTTGAGGACTCTCTGACAGATCAACGATGAAATTCATTTCCACCGCGTTGCAGTCCGACTGCGCCATTAGCTTCGCCAGGCCCTGACCCTTAATTAATTTCGTAGGCTTGATCTCCAGGTCATATTCCAGCATGGCCGCTATCCACTTGCCTCTCCTTCCTTCGGGGTCGGGCTGAGTCAGGATATCCTTTACTGAGTTGCTGGGCACATAAGCAATGACGTGGGAATGCAATATGTACATTCTGAACTCCTTCAAAGCCTTCACTAAAGCGTACGCTTGTTTTTCCATGATGTCGTACCTTAGTGGAGCATCCCGCAGTGTCTTGCTGAAATAGGCTATAGGCTTCTCGAAGTCTTTTTCGTCTTTCTGCAGTAGCACACCGACAATTGTATGCTCTGAGGCGAATGAAAACATGATGAAATCCTTCGTGAAATCTGGACTAGATAGCACAGGTGCTTTAGTCAATGCCACCTTGATATCTTCAAACGATTTCTTGGCCTCCGGGTTCCACAGAAACTTTTTCAACCAACTTTGAGACTCGAAACTAGCCTTTTGGACCTGGAGAAGGCTCTCTCGAGAGGCGCGATCTCTGCGCGGGATATAGCTCTTAAAACAGTGGCTAGATTTAACACCTTTGATATAACGGGTTCTGGTTATATTGACGCAAGAAAGTAAGATTTGGGCTATGGAGTCGATTCGAGGGAGGCGACAGAAACATATGACTCGGTGACTGAACTTGAGAGGATAAGGCTAAGCGAGCAACAGTCTTCAGTGCGAAATTGTAATGTGATGGGGAGAAAACACAGGAAGTAACTCGGAGCACCGCTGCAGGTGAATTCAGAGTTAACTTTTAGAAATAAACGTTTTGTCTAAGTGGCGCGAACAAGGGGTGCTGCGTAGGGAATCCACAGGTTCCAAAATTTGTTCCGAAATAGATAGAAAAAGATATAAATAAAGATGACAGGAAGCACATACGCAAAGAAAGAGGCACAATACATCTTCATCAAAGCTACATGACTTTTGCATTAAGTTTCGGTCGAACTCAAATTACATACAATAGCTATGGTCTATACTAAATTTGCCAACCAACCTGGCTTACATCGAAAAGATCAAATATATAAACGAGGGTGCCGCTTGGGCTACACTACTCTTCTATCTGCTATCTCTACAAACTAAGGAATCGACTGTTCTGCGTTACAAAACTCTTCATATGATTTTTTTCCAAAAATAGACAAAGATACATCTGGCTACATCATGATCGTTGTAATCTGCCACAGGGATTAGGTTTGTCGATTGGGTATCTGAGGGGACAGGCGTTTGTCAAAGTCTCGCTGTCTGCTATAACAGCTTTGATTTTCTGCCGCATGCTCATGTGCTTGGGGAAAAATGTGCATGGCAAGTGGAGGTAGAAAATCGTGGCTGTTATGAAAATGGCGAAATGTCTCGGGCGATGTTTCCTTCAAAAATTATCAAGATTTGCCTTCCGTTTGCGAATGCAGGAAAAAACTCGGCTAATCTTGTTTCTTTTGCTCGCTGGCGAGCACTGCGTGAGCTATCTCTTCGACCGCTTCACTTTCTTTGGAGTGTCTGGCATTCCTTTCTTCTGACAGCTGCTGTGCTTCGCGCAACTGTACAATCGTATCCTGCGCATCCCAGAGCTGTCTTTTTAATCACATCACATTTCCTTCGCGACCTTGTGCTGCTGATGCTTCCGTGATCTTTGTCGCCAGCTATCGTCTCAACTCTCTATTTTCTTGGTATTGTTATCACACAGTTTGTAGCTAGGTCAAGTGGCTATGAAGTAGAAGGCCAAACTGGCGTAACAGGAACCTATCCCACCCAATGTCACCATGATGGGGAGTTCTTTCTCTTTAGGGAGGTTAGGCCCAGGGGAGACGTCCCTGGTAACCTGGAGTTTTGAAGAGGCAAAGGTTTTAAAAGTCAAAGTAAAGTTCCCCCTTCACAGGTCACCATCAAAACAGATAGTCCGGCTAAACAACCAATAATGAAGTGTAGGCCCAAAGAAGAACACCTGCCCGGAACAAAGCAAACCAATATATATATGCAAGCTATGATTCAATGGGTTAGTACTTCGATAGACTATCTGATATCAATGTATAAGCAATTCCAGCAATAAATATTGACGAAGTCAATGTTTGTTAATATAGCAATGAAATAATGTTACTTCACCAATAAATTTCAAGATGTTATAGCAATCAATGTATCCAATCAATCCCTCATTCAATAAATGCTTAAAATACCATCCAATTGCTCAATATATAAAAAATGCAGCGTCAAGATGAAATAACCAAGTGTGATGTCAACTTTTTCAGGGTTAGTAGTTATTTAGGGTTTCAATTTATAAGAGTTTGAGAGTTGTTTCAATCACTTTCACTTCAACGTTGGAGGCTAAAGATCAGTGCCTAAGGGTTATGGAGTCAAAAGGTGAAGGACACACAAGTTGAAGAGGATGAGATTCAAAGGACAAGAGGGAAAGGTTTCAAGGTGCTGCAATAGCAGGGCCTTAAAGACAGAACCCTAGGGGAGAGAGGCTCACTCCGGTGTTGCTTAAGCAAGGCCTCGTGCTCTCTCCTCCTTCTCGGCAAACAACTAGCTCAAAGACAAGTAAAATCAAGACAAGAGAGTTTAAAGAGGGAGAGTGTTGCAAAGGCAAGGCTCTTTCATCAAACCCTAAAAGAAAAACCGCCCTAGGTGTAGATAACCTAGGCCTGGGATGTCCTCTTCCTAATGAAGTTTAAAAGTACGGCTAGCTTAAGGGAAGAAGAAAGAAAGAGTGTAGCAATGGCTAGGCTCTCTTCTTCTTCTTCAATGGCTAAAAGGTTTTTCTATCAGGGGACATGAGACAACGACCTACTTGTGTGTTTGTCCCCTAGGGTTTTAATTCAACAATATTTATAAATAAATGCAAGAAATTAAACTACAACCATTCAATCAAGAAGTTTTGCAGAAAAAATACTAACAAATCATCAAGAAAATAGCATGCAAACCCTAGTTGTAAACCTTCCTTCAAGAAAAACACCATAAATTGCCAAAAATCTCCTCTCCAAACAAGTGTGCCTTCCTCAAAATAGCCAATAACCCTAATAGGGCGCAAAAATCAG
>ML785726.1:9998-45708 GCA_009831015.1 Picea engelmannii
GTGAATTAAAAATTGATCCCTCCAAGGTCAAAGTCATATTGGAATGGCCCAAGCCCAACAATGTGACAGAGGTAAGAAGTTTTTTGGGAGCAACCCAATATTGGAGAAAGTTTATTGCTAAATTTTCTTCCATTGCAGCTCCAATACATGCAGTGACAAGTGTCAAGCAAGTTTTTCAATGGGGAGGCAAGCAACAAAAGGATTTTGATACTTTGAAAGAGAAGATCAGTTCAGCGCCAGTTCTTGCACTTCCAAATTTGAGGCAACCTTTTGAAATCCAAACAGATGCAAGTAATTATGCAATGGGAGCAATCTTGTTACAACATGGTAAGCCCATTTGTTTTCATTCTGAAACTTTTAATGGTGCCATGATTAAATATCCTACTTATGATAAGGAGTTGTATGCATTGGTTCAAAGTGTGAAAAAATGGAAACATTATTTGTTGGGGAATGAAACCATTGTCCACATAGATCATCAACCACTGCAATACTTACAATCACAAACAAAGCTACAACAAGCTAGGCACTTCAGATGGATGGGTTTTCTACAACAGTTCCACTTGGCCATAAGATATAAGAAGGACATTTATAACAAAGTTGTTGATATGCTTTCAAGGCCTATTATTAGTGCTTTAGTTATTCTTAAGCATAGTCCTATCATGCATGAGAGTTATGTTGAGAAATATGCTTTAGATGCTGATTTTAAAGAAGTATATGAGACTTTGTGTCATTCTAACCATGTTGAGGAATTAGATTACCATGTGCATGATAATATTTTGTATCATCTTGGCAAGCTATGTATTCCATAGGGTGAAAGAATCAACATAATAAGAGGAGCCCATTCTTCTCTTATTGCTGGTCACTTTGGTGTAGGCAAGACAGTGGATAATTTGCAAAGGTACTGCTATTGGCCTAAAATGAATGAAAGTGTTTCAAGATATGTTCGAGGATGTTTGTTATGTGCCACAAGAAAACCTAGCAATCGAAAGTTGGGTTTGTATGTTCCACTTCTAGTTCCTTCTCGTCCTTGGGAAAGTATTACTATGGACTTTGTAGGAGGTCTCCCTATGTCTAAAAGGAATCATAATTATCTTTATGTTGTGGTTGATCGATTTAGTAAAATGTGTATTTTGATACCTTGTAAGAAGCATGTTACAGCTGAGAAAACAACACAAATGTTCTTTCAAAATGTTTGGGTACATTTTGGATTGCCTAAATCCATTATTTCTGATCGGGATTCTCGATTTATTGGAAGTTTTTGGTCGAGTTTATGGGCACTCATGGACACCAAAATAAAAGAGAGCACAAATTTTCATTCGCAAACTGAATGTCAGACAGAAGTGGTAAATAGAATAGTGGTGCATCTTCTTCGTGGTTATTGCAGCAAGTATCCTAAACTTTGGGATGAGCATTTACACTACATTCAACATTCTTACAATTGAGCTAAGCACTCTTCAATTCAAACGTCGCAATTTGAAGCATGTTTTGGCTATTTGCCCAAATCTCCTTTAGATTTTATCTTTGGGAAGGATATTGCTATTGATGGTCAATATGACATTGATAGGGCCGAAACGTTCATTGAACAAACTCATTCGATACATCAAATGGTACAAGAGCAGTTGGAAAAGCGTCAAGCCAAGTACAAGATGAGACATGTCACGCATCGTGTTGATCACAGTTTCCAAGTTGGAGATGAAGTTTGGCTTTACATTAGTAAGGAGAGGCTTAAAGGAGAAGGTAAAAAACTAAAACCAATTCGATATGGTCCTTTTAAGATTCTTGACAAGATTGGTAACAATGCCTTCCGTTTAGATTTGCCTCCTTATATGCAAATGTATGCAGTTGTTAATGTTGAGAGTTTGAAATTGTATGAGCATCCTTTCATTGATGATCAAGGAGAACATGTTCAGATTCCTTCTATAGATGATTTCTCCCCAGAATATCTTACATAACTGCATGAAGATACAATCATTGACAAGAGAATGAGAACTTCAAAATGAGGAAATGTGGAGTATCTTTGAATTGGTCTTAAAGGTACAAATCCAAGAAAAGCCAAGTGGATCGAGGTTGGAAAGGTGAGGGAACTATACCCTCATCTTCAAATAGATTGAGAATAGTCTTTTGGAGGTCCAAAATCTTTCCAATGGGGAGGTGTGATCCAGGGGATCAAATTTTGCTCAAAATTAAAAGTGCTTGGAATTGCTTCAAATCGAATGGGAGAGTAGGCCTCATCGTCACGAACCCAACACAACTCATTTGGGTTCAAATGAATGTAGGATGAGAGAGATATCGTGTTCTGTTCAAAACGACAAATAGGAAAAACAAATGTGCTAACTGTACAGTCCGTACGGATGTTGACGTGGAAGATCGTATGACATGTAGCAGACCGTATGACACGCTACAGATGTGTTGGCAGTCATGTGGACGAGTTGGTGCAAGACACGTGGCTTGTTTTTGGCGAATGGGATAGCAACACGTGGCCCAATTAATGGCCACCATGTGTCATCTAAACATTGGTTAAAATTTGTGTATTCGACAGGAATCCACCCCGTGACCTCCAGGCATGGGTAACGCTTTGGGAAGGGCTGCCCAACCGGCATGCCCACAAGTGTTTCTTATTATGTATATGTGAAACAATGTATTTAAATTGTAATTTGTTTGGGAATGGGCGAGGATAGGGATGGGGATAAGCCCCAACCTCCGTCCATATGTATATATATATGTGACTACCCGCGCATGGTTCAAATGGAGCCATAACACATATAATCGGTGGTCATAACACATATAACTGTGGACCATACACATACGAATGGTGGTCAATGTATAGCATGGGAGTTGTGTTACCAATGGTTATGAAACCGCACCGACACTTGTCGCTCTATCATTTGATTTTGACTTGGCCCCTTTTATATGCGCGCGAGGTCATGTGGTGGCCCATGTGCCCATGGGACTTGGTGGTTAAGGGATAACGTGTAACTTTCCTACAGTTCGTACCAGTTGTGCGGTTCCACTCGGTGCTGAGTTTTATCACATAAATGTGCATGGGGGCTAGGTTGAGGAGCAAGAGGTTCATTTTGGTGATCCAAAGACAACAAGTTTGAAGGGGAACTTCCAGGAAGCCTACTTTTTCAATTTTTGGCCAAACGAGGTGCTAAAAAAGCCCAGCTAGGGGTTTTTGGACGTTCTGAAGCCATTGGAGCCATCTATTTGGAATTGTGAGCAGTGTAAAGCACATATTTGAGCACTCTGAGCAAATAATACAAAAGATCCATTGGAAGCTAGACCAGGAGATGTAGCCCAAGAGAGGGGTGAACTCCTTTATCATTTGTTGTGTTATGTGTTTTTTGTTCACTATTATTTGTTGTTGTTTATATGCATCTTGAATGTGTAATTTCTATAATATTGTGTTTGCAAAATTGATCCATTTTCATTTGAACACATGAATTAAAACTTGCAAATATTTTCAAGAATACAAGTCTTCTTCATTTTTAGATCACCTATGCCATTTATTTTGTGAGCAAGAACTTGTCCCCTGTCGAGTTAAACTACACAGTTACCGAGAAGGATTTCTTGGTAGTAGTTCACGCTATCAATAAGTTTTTCCACTACATTACAGGTTATGAAGTATTTGTACATATAGATCATTCCTCCATTAGATTTCTCATGAATAAACCCATAACTAATGGTAGAGTGACTAGGTGGATCCTACTATTGCAAGAGTTTAACATCACCTTTCTTGACTGACCTATAAAGGGGAAGTTGGTGGCTGATTTTATTTCATGAATAAAAAATGAGGATGATGATATTCCCGTAGATGATAGTTTCCTAGACGAGCACCTTTTTTCCCTTTCTGTAAATACCCCATGGTTTGCAGATATGGCAAACGATCTGGCTACTAGGAAGTTACCATCTCATTTGTCACCTCATGAAAAGTGTAGAATTATCACACAAAGTGCCAATTACTCTTGGGTTTTCCATGACAGTTTTCGTACAAGTCCTAATTTGATTATTCGTAGATGTGTCTGAGAAGATGGGATACAAAAAATACTATGAAGTTGTCATGATGGACCATGTGGTGGCCATTTTTATGACAAATGTACATCATATAAGGTGTTACATTCAGGTTACTATTGGCCTAGCATTTTCAAGTATGTTGCCATGTATGTGAGGAGTTGTGATAGTTGTCAAAGAATAGGAAGACCCATGTCAGCTGACGAAATTCCCTTGCATGACCAAGTTATGATAGAACCTTTCAAAAAAAGGGATCTTGACTTTGTAGGACCAATTTCAACCATGTATTGTAAGAAAAACTATACTTTGGTTTGTACAAATTATGTCACCAAGTGGGTAGAGGCAAAATCCCTATTTAGGGCTACAGAAAAATTTGTTGTCAGATTCATTTATGAAGACATCTTTACCTGTTTCAGTGTTCCTCAAGAAATTGTTACATACCAAGGCACTCAATTCACTTCCAAGATGATGAGAGAACTAACAGAGAAATATGGGATTAAACATTGCAAATATTCTCCATACCACCCACAAGCTAATGGTCAGGTAGAATCTACAAACAAATTTATAGAAACTATCTTGACCAAGACTGTTCAATTACATCATCGAGATTGGGATGATAGGATTCCAAAGGCTTTGTGGGCATATCATACCACCTGGAGAAACACCAATGGGCATACCCCTTATGAGATAGTGTACGACAAACACGTACTTCTACCAATAGAATTTCAAGTAAGGACCTTCTATATTGCCTCAGAATTGGGATTAAAATTAGATGAGGCTTAGAAAAAACGATCCCTTAAATGAGTTGGATGAGATCATGCAAGCTGATATCCAAAAAACAATATTAGTCCAAAACCAGAGAAGCAAGTGGCATGACAAGTTTATTAAGAAGAAACACTTCCAACTTGGTAATTGGGATTTTTTGTTTGACTCCCGATTTAAAACTTTCAAAGGAAAAATCACCACTTAGTGGTTGGGTCCTTATGAGGTAGTCACCGTATATGACAATGGAGCTGTGAAAATCAAGCAATTGACGATGGGCAAGTCTCCTTTGTAGTAAATGGACACCAACTCAAACATTATCACATGCCCATTTCCAAAGAAGATTTTCTACATGTCATGTCAACTGACAAGGAATTGGCCTTAGTAAGTGGGGAAATCCCCCCTTGTTCTTGAATGTTTTCTAAATTTTTGACTGCACATATGTAAATAATTTTGAATTCTGTTGATAGACAATTCTAGAGATTTCTATAGGTATTTATTTCACCAAGAATAGACAGTTTCAAGGAGATTTAAAGGAAGGAGTTTCTTCAAAATATTACTATACTTGAATCTTGTTGTCTTTCAAACATCAATTGAATAATGAATTGTTGTAATTAACCATATTTTTGAAAATATTTTCATCTTCCTTTTTAGCAGTTGCTCTTAAACCTTCACCACTATATTAGGAAGCGATACTGTAACCATCAATCTTAGAGGTCACTCGTACAGTTTCCCCAAGAAACCTGAGTAAGTGAGTAAAGTATATTTATTAAAGAGTAACAAGGAGTTTTTATTAGAAGTTAGCCATGGAAACATCAAAAAAGGAAAAAAGGAAGAAGGTGAGTTGAGCCTAAATATACCTTTCCGTTCTTTCCCAATGGTACCATCCACTACACACTAAAAATGCTTGATTATATAATATCTTTAGATAGGCTATGTTTTCTTAAGTACCCCTTACATCAAGACAATTACTAAGGAATATATAATAGAAAGTCATCCTCCAACATAAATACCATCCCAATTAACAAAAAAATAAGAAAGAAAAAGTTGTTTTCATAGTTGTTCCCCCATCTTCTTGCACAAAGCAATCTTATACTAAAATATTAAAATATGGAGGGACAATCTCTGAGGGTGTAAGAGGATAACCCTCCAGGATACTGAATAAGCATGTTGGCATCGGGTACCGACCTGTGGTATGACTAGGTAAACTCGCCGGAGTACTGAACATGCTTACTGGCAGCAGGGCATTCTACCTAGCAAGGATGATAATCTAACAGAAAAATAATAAGAAATTTAAACTTGTCTTGATGTATGACATTACTTGTAGAAAAAGATGACAAATTATGTATGGTTAAGATAAGGTTAATGAACTCCATAAATTTTTCATTGGGAACTAACTTTGAGACTATCTCGAAACTCTCTCGCCTACCACTTCTTAACTATATATAGGATGTTCTATCCTATAGGTGGGGCCATATTCTATCTGTCTCGTCAGACCGATATGTGAAATTTATCTCTACACTTAACAAGCTGTAAATCTTCGGCTATTGGGAGAATTGACCGGTTTCCTGTATTTTTTATTATGAGGTGTCACAATACTTAGGTGTGGGGGATAGGTTTCATGAATTTACAAATGATAACATTTCCTAGAAGAAGTAAAATCTCTGTAAAAATTTATGTGTATTGTTTTCATGATACATGCTATTACATCAACAATTTTTTTATTTTTTTTTAAATGCTAAATATTCCCTCTGTGTTATAAACTACGGTACATTTCCATAATAGAGCACTTAATTGGTTTATTTTCGTTACAGATTGTTCATTACAAAGTTGATATTACATGCCTCATAATATGCGAGATAGAGGAATGGAGTGTGTGAGCACGATGGAAAAACAAGAACACTCTTATCCCACCTCTGCTCCTATTCATTGTGACTGTCAAAATCATTTTCAGACTAAATGCTATGGATAAAACATCCATTACAGGATGAACAAATTGCATTTCACACATCGGTACCATATGGAGTGCCATATAGAGTGCCATATGGAGTTCCATATGAGGTGTCAATTAAAATACCATATGAGGTGTCGGATGATGCACCAAATGAAGGATCAAATGAGATGTATACACACAATAAATGTCCACAATTTTAGGTAACCATGAATCATTTGCATTTATTTGAGTTAGTTTCTGACAATTGAGATTAAATGATGCAATCCTTAAACATTTTTATTATCAAATGTCCAAGTCAAAGACTTGGACATTGATCTAACTCCTTCATCATTACGATTGCCTCCAAAAATATGCCTTCAAGGTCGAAATCGGTGCACTCATGCTCACACATGGCAACACGTGTGTGATGAATGAAATCGTTTCCACCCTAAGCACATTAAATAACAGAGGGATCACTCAATTGGTTATCCCATTTATGCAGCATGTTCACCCTTTTCTCAACTGTGTTCGCCCTTTGCTTAATTGCGCTCATTCTAGGCTTGATTGCACCCATCCTATGTCGAATTCCACCCTCTATCCATTTCTCCACATTTTCACCATGCCCAAATGATATGAGCCATCCTCCTATGCTAACCTTTTTTCCATCCCTGAGTTTGCATAGTGTAGAGAAGTGTTCCTTCGTGCAGGGTTGGGGTCATTCTTGGCTCATTTGCAGGGCCACGATGATGATGTTTCTATGCAATTCTCTCTCATATTTTATGGAAAGAAGGCAAGCATGGGGTATCTCACCTTCATGGTCTCTGAGGAATCAATTTCCTCAGCCATAAATCTCCCAAGAGTTGGAGACCGCTGGTTTAAACACCACCAGTTGCCACGAGCGATCTATAACCGGGTCTTCAAACCTGAGTTTCAGAATATCCTTGGAGCCAAGTATTACTCCAAGGAGTGGATTAAGGATGAGATAATAAACCCTATCATATTCATCACTAGAATGATCACATGTGAAGGTAGATATTCTGTTTTTAAAGCTTGCCACTTTCGATTATTAGCTCACTTTCAATTCAATAAGCCATTGAATTTTCCATTTTACTTATTAAAGAGTCTTGAGAAGATGTCTTCCCAAGTACAGAAGAATGTAACCAATCCCCATAACATCCTATTCCACCATGGCCTCATCAAACTACTTGTTATAGTCGAGCTGAAAAAATAGGGGAAAATATGGGATGAGTTCATTTACCAATTCTCAAACCCTCATCTTACAATCAAGACTAGCAAGAAAACACTTGATCTAGGGACTGTTACTCCATCCAAATCCCATTCTTTGAAGACTCCAAAACCTCATGCTCAAGCTATCCCTTTACTAGACCAAAAGTCCAAGAAACATGTTGATACCCCTGTAGCCTCATTGGGCAAGAAGACCAAGAAGCCAATTGATAACTCTCCAATGCCTTCAACATCTATTGATCCTGCACCCAAAAAGTTACAATAGGTAATTCAACAAGACTTTCATGTGTTCCCCACAAATAGGAGAGGAGATAATTGATTTAATACAGGATATTATCGAAAGAGTACCTGAAATACAAGAGGAAAACCTTATGAAAAACCCTTGACCAATTCGTACCCTATTCAAGTATCCTATGATCTCAAAAGCCCTCATAAAAGACATAGGGAAGTGTTTGTAGAAGAATTGGAGCATCATAGAAAGAAAAAATCTAAACCTACTTCTCCTCATAAACCCCCTATTACCCCTACCTCACACATTCCTATCCCATATCCTAAAACTGATAGAATTTATACATCTTTCAAGGGATACAAACCCTCCTCTGAGATATCTGATCTTGCTCCAACCATTGAAAAGATACAATAGGAAAATGATCAGAGGATGCAATAATTGGAAGAGAGGAAGACTTTGGATGAGAATCTTCACCATGAAAATGAAATACTACAAGAAAAGGTGAATTTCCTCCAACGATTGGTTGATGAAATGACCAAAACCAATCAGTCCATGGATGATTTTAGGGGCTAAATTTCGCTCATGGGCTAATTTTCCATGGTTTTTCCAAAAACGAGATTCGCTATTTTAAAAATGATTCGCCCAAATTCTATAGGATAAAATTATTTTACCGTAAAAATTGCCAAAATTTTATAATACTATATAAAATCCTTAGAAATTTGAATATTTTTACAAAAATATTGCCAAACATTTATAGTTGGCATATGAAGGATTAGTAAGATTCGCCAAGGTTTCTACATTTTAAAATAAATTTCCATCCTTAAAATCATCCCTGCCAATCAAAACCTCATGGCACAATTGAAACAACATAAGAGGAACAAGATAAAATCTTCAGGGCAAGAATGAGAAGCTTCTAAAGCCAATCCTTCTCAGCAAGTCTAGTCATATGGAGAAATTCATTTTTGTTTGCAGTGGGACTTGCAAAATATTAGGTATGGGGGTAATGTTGGGCTCATGATATGGTTAATTAATGATGTTGATTCAAACCTTTTTGACCGGTAATATATGTGCATTTAAATATTTTGGAGAAATTTTGAAGGATTTTTATAGAAAATCATTATAGCTTATGCCAGGTACGTATAATTGATGCTTTGTGATGATTTCAAGTTTAGGTCAGCATAATTTAATGATTACATGAATCTAATACATGATCTATGTGTCACAGGGAGAAAATTGCATGGCGTTTTTCCATCTAGTAGCTGTCCAATACTCCATCTGACACTGCATCCGGTACTCCATCCGACACTGTGTCCGACACTCCATCCAACACTAAAACTATGGGCGATTTGATGATTGTTATATTGTTGGCCTGTGTTGGGAGAATCGACGACATGGGTTTTTCTCATGCTTGTGGCCTCCCACTACTGAGCTCTTTACATCTTGGATTGAGTTTTTATGTTGAGTGTTGAGTGGCTTGTTTGGTTTCTAGAAGCCATCGACAGTTAGAGCACATTTAATGTAATTTGTTGTTTTTAGAGGAGGTCGACCTCTTGAATTGTAATTGCTATAAATACCACAGTAGTGGTCAGACAGAAGTTAAGTTAAGAATTGTGAATCTAGAATTGTTTTTGTTGTGTAATTCAAAGATGTCCCTATGAACTTGTGCAAGACTGTGTTTTTAATTTAAATGCCAAAATCATGTTGCTTGAGCTCGTGATTTGTTGTTAAGGAGTAGCCATAACCTACGGGGGGGGCACCAGTGGTCTAGGTGAATATTTAGCTAGTTAGCTTGTGTATTCGAGTTGTGCAATTGATATTTCTTCCATTTTCTATTATATGAGTTTTTATCATTTTATATGTTATGTATTTTCTGTTCATAATATAATTGTTTCAATTTCCTTTTTGCAGGTTTCTTGTAAAGGATAGTTGTTAGATATGTTGCGTCTTTTTAATTAATTAGTCAATAGCTTGCAAGCTTAGCTACTAATCGTGTTGTGTGATTAAATGCTAGTTTGAATTTCTCCAAATTAAAGTAGAATAGCTAGAACAAAGTATTGAGTAAAACAAAGTATTGAGTTCATGAAAAATATAGAGTTTCTTTGACAAGGTTTCAATGAATGAATAGTTGCTAGCTTTGATTTTGATTATCAATTTTCTTATCTAATTTGCTATTTAGTTTTCTTATCAATTTTCCATAGTATGCTGAGATAGAAGTAGGATTTGAATTATGTTTTTAAGAGTATTTCAATTTACCATTTAAATTGTTAATAGTAGGGTTAGTTTAGTTTATTTCATGAAATTTCCATTTTAGATCTAGATTGGAATTTCAATTCAAAGTTTGATTTTGAGTTTAGTTTTTAGTTATAAATATCTAATAGTGTGAATTTTCTTACATTAGAATAAGAATGCATTTTAATTGAATAGAATAATGTTTTTTTATCGTTGATGATTAATGCATAAATTGAAGGATCATATGGATTTTCAGGGTAGTTTATATTTCTTCTATCAACAATAAGTTCTTGTTAGATTGCCTAATTCATACCTTTCACTTCGCTATAGAAGTTAATATTGAGTTTATCCCTCTTGAGTTATCACTAATTGTTAAATTCCATCGTGATGTCATAAGACACCGAAGACATAATCATCAACATTATATTTGAATTTTTCTTGTTATTGTAGATTAAAGAGTAGTTGTTGATTAATATTTGAATATTGTTAGGATGCTTTTAATTCAGTAGGTTAAGATTTCCTTTTGTATATTAGAAGTAATTATGAGTTTTATATTAAGAATATAGGTCACTTTCTTAATAGTTTGATTAGTTACTTGTTGAGTAGTTTTGATTAGTTTACTTGCTGAAGAAGTTTTCATAGGTTAGTTATTTGATTGTTTATTTATTTACTTGTTGCTACTCATTGATTTTGAATAGGTTGATTAGATTAGTTTGTTGTTTCTATTGTTCATTAAGTTGACTATATTAAATATATGGTTTGATTTTTCTCATTATATTGATTAAGTTAACTTGTTCATTTTAGGGTTTTCATTTTCTTTCCTAGGACAATCCATCGATCCATTGTTCAAAAGTTACTTAGGGTAAATAGTTTAAGTTCCTTGATAGGGTTTGATCATTGATATTATTTTCTTAAGTAGATTATCCCTTATACAAACCATATCCTTATTTAGACTTTACTTCCTCTAGCCTTTCTGCCTTGGCACATATAGTGCTACAAATTTAAGTTTTCTTACCTCGGGTTGACAATTTAATTGAGGTTTTTTAGTGCAGATAGAACACCCATAAAGTACTGGTAACATTCCATTCCAGCTAGTATATTGAATGCATGCAAGAGGAATTTTAGAATTGAGAGATTTGGGACAGACTAAATTTTGAAGTGCAGGAGTAGAGGATTTTGCTGCAAAGATGCATACGTTGCATGATCAAATAAAAATAGAGCTACAAGATATCAACTAGAGATACAAGAACAGAGTAGACCAGAGAAGAAAAGAGGTGAAGTGTGAGGTTGGAGATCAAGTCTTGGCACACCTGAAGAAGGAAATATTTATAATAAGGTAGTATAATAAGATGAAGATGAAGAAGATAGGCCCTTGTAAAATCCTCAGAAAATTTGCTACAAATGTTTATGAGATTGAACTTCCATAAGAAATTGGAATTTCACTAATATTCAATGTAGTAGACTTATAACATTACAAGATGGATGAAACAGAAGGGAAACATGATCAAGAGGAGATTCCATGGAAGTGACAGATGCCCATAGCATAGAAGCCGCTGATAGAAAATATTTTGGATCAAAGAATTGCTAAGAGAACCAGGAGGAAAGTTTACTATGAATATATGGTTAAATGGGAGAATCATCCAGTAGAAGATGCTTGTTGGATAACTGAAACTAATATCCAGAAGCATGGAAATACAATTGAGAAGCTCACAGACAGGAGTCCATGAATATTTTGTCTCGAGGAGTATGATGCAGGAGCATCACCATTGTCATTTAATGAGGCAAGGTGGAGAACAACTCAACATCCAACGCAACACACTAAAATGGTTTGGATTCCAAGGAGGGCACATCACTTTAAATTTTGAAAGCATTGTAATTAAAAATCCCATGAGATATTGAAGCTAGAGCCATTGTATGTGCTACAGTGGATTGTATTTTTCTTTAATGTCTGTAGGATTGTACACATTTTGAGCGTCGACTCATATATAAAGTGTAATTATTCATTTATTGTAATAAGCTTAGATGCAAGATACTTTAATTGTGATATGAAAGCACTAGAATATTATGGAGGGAAGGATGAAGAAGCCCCCTCATGTATAAATCAATGTAATCTATGCCCAAATGAGGTTGTTGTAATTCCTCGGAAAAGAGGAAAAAAGTTGTTGAGAGTTGTTGAACTCCTTGTAAATATTTGTTGAAGGAATATAGAAGAAGAGATAATTGCTTTCAGATTTATGAGTTTGCTTGTCTTTGAGTGACTGGGTAAATGATATGTTATTTATTTCTGTGTTTATGTGTGTGTGTGCATCTAAATGGCTTGTTGAATAAATACTTAGTGTTAATTTAAGTTTCAATTGTTTCTCTTATGAAATATCGATGCACAGAGCTCACAGTTCCCATGCAAGGAGTGTGAAGGCCAAATCGATACAGGTTTAGAAGCTCAAGAGAGATTGTGTAAGTTTACATAGAGTGAGCGTAAGGAGTTTGCCTATACTCATAGGAGTATAAAATCTCAGAGGAGAGACCAGTGCAAAGAGTGCATGGGATCGACACTTTGTTAAGTGTTGGAGAGCTCAGAGGAGAGATAGTGCAAGGAGTGTGCAAGAGACTTATTTAAGTCCCAATATTAAGAGGGAAGCACAAAGTCTGTGCAAAGGTCTGAGTCTTTTGAGAGAATAATTCCCCAAAAGAGGAGAAATATTTTTGTTTAAGAGTGAGAATATGAGATATGTTTGGGAGGTATAATAATCCCTCAAAACCATTGTATTCAAGAGACGAAGCATGGAAGTTAAACCCCCAAGTCCTTCAGACTTCGTTGATCTGATAATTTTTAAGTGTTTGTTGTAAAGGAGGAAAAAGTCTCGAAGCCCGAATCGCTGGAGTGAATCTACACCGTACATCATTGGGAGAAGTGAGAGATATCAGATCCCCAATTGGTTTGGCGATTCAACACTTCAGGAGAAATTGGTTGTTGTTGTGCATAGTGGAGAATTCCTTGAATTCCCAAAGCCTGGAGTCAATCCTGTATGTTCATTGTTTGGTACACATGGACTGTGGATCTCCATCCTTATCCAATTAGGCATTCGGAAATTCAAGAGAAGCTACTAGTGCAGGTTGGAAAACTCTTGAAGCCCAGAGTTCCAGAGTGGATCATAATCGTTGGCTGTTGGAGGAGTGTGAGTTGTAGATCGCCAGTTTGGCGTTCAGTAATTTAGAGGTATTGCACGTTGGAGTCACAGGAAGTCCTGAAGCCTAGAGTCCCATATTTATCTCCGTCGTAGATCAAGGGGGGAAATGTGGACCATCGATCTCTGGACTCATTCTAGAGTTCACTAGTTCGACGATTCAGGATATTTGAAGTGTATAGTGGGAAGATATTGCAAATCCTGAAGCTCCGGAGCACCAAAGTTTCACTTTCAAAACTTAAGCCCCAAGTACCAGGCTTGAGGTCATGTGAAGACTCTGTTGGAGTAAAACGACCCTCGTGAACCCTAATTTTCATGAAAGAAAGGAAGAAAAGGCATGTGGTGACCCAAGAGATGTTGATGGGTGTCCTATATGCACTAAAAACCCTAAATTAAATTGTCAACCTAGGGTAAGTAAACTTATAGTTGTAGCACTATATGTTCCAAGGCAGAAAGGCTAGAGGTAGTAGAGTCTAACTAAGGAAATTGGATATTTGAGAGATAATCTAGTAAAACAAAGATTATCAATGATCAAACCCTATCAAGAAACTTAAAATATTACCCTAATTAAATTTTAAACAATGGATCGATGGATTGTCCTAAGAAAGCAAATGAAAACCCTACTTTGAAAAATTTAACTTAATCAATATAATGAGAATAAACAAACCATCGATTTGATCTATGCAACTTAAAGAACAATAGAAACAATAAACTAATCTAATCAATCTATTGAAAATCAATGAGCAACAACAAGTAAGAAAATAAACAAGCAAGCAACTCCCCTATTAAACATTATGCCGCAAGTAAGATAATCAAAACTACTTAACAAGTAACTAATCAAACTATTAAGCAAGTGAACTCTATTCTTAAGATAAAACTCATAATTACTTCTAATCTGCAAAGGGAAATATTAACCTACTGAATTAAAAACATTATGACAAAATTCAAGGATTAATCAACAACTACTCTTAATATACAATAACAAGAAACCTCAAATATAATGATGATGATTATTTCTTTTGTGTCTTATGACATCACGATGGCATCTAACGATTAATGATAACTCAAGAGGAATAAGTTCAATATTAAATTCAATAGCGAAATGAAAGGTATGTATCAATCAATCTAATGAGAGCTTAGCCATTATAGAATAGATATCAACTATCCTGAAAATCCATGTGATCTTTTAATTTATGCATTAATCATCAACAATAAAGAAAACACTATTCTACTGAATTCAAATGCACTCCTATGCTAATGTAAGAAAATTAACACTATTAGAGATTTATAACTAAAAACTAAACTCGAAATCAAACTTTGAATTAAAATTGCAATCTAGATCTAGAATGGAAATTGCATGAAGTAAACTAAACTAATCCTACTATTAACAATTCAAATTGCAAATTGAAATACTCATAAAAACATAATTCAAATCCTACTTCTATATTAGCATACTACAAGAAATTTAATAAGCAAACTAATTGAGCAAACTAGATAATCAAACGAAGAATTTAAATCAAAATTAGCAACTATTCTAATCTAGGTGGATATTGGTGGCCACCCACCATTTCCAAATGGCTCAAAACAGTTTTCTGGCCATTTTGACAATTTACTATTTTAGCAGGTTTTAACTTCCGGGGCCATTTTGAGGGTCCAAATGAAGGTTTTTTGAGATCGAGGTTCTTAGTGATAGCCAAAGGCATGATTAAGCCCCCAAAATGAATCTCCTCGACAATACCTTTCCAACGAGCTATCACATTCCTAAAAAATAGATCATATGCAAAAGTTACGACCCTGAGAAGTTGATGTACTCACTTACCCAAACGGGGCCCACTTGACTTTTGGCGCTTCATCTCCTAGGGTTAGGTTTTTGGATGTCTAGGACTTTTGGCATTCCCGTTTATTGTAAAAATGCCTCTAGAGCCTCATTGTAATAATCTTCTCACGGATGCGAGTAGCTATCACATCTCTTCTCAGAGATAAGCTACCACCATTCTAGCGAGTCTTTCACTCTGTACTTTTACAGACTCTATACATTTATTTCATTAATAGAAATCGTGTATTACTGTATATATGTGAATCTTTTTATATTTCCACTATATATCTGTTATATTTTTGTCTCTCTTGCAATATCTCTGAATATTTCTATGTTATATCTCTTCTCTCATTTCGTGCCGAAAATAATCCGGATCAATGGTATCAGAGCAGGCTGCTCTTGATATTTTTTTCAGTGCATGTCCCTGATGAGCTCCGAGTATAGCAAGTTGGGTCTCGAGCTTTTCCCTCTTAAAGACAATCGCTCTCGCACACCCAAGAAACCCTCAATGGCGGAAGAAAATAAAATCGACGGAGCAGATGATCCTATCAATGTGTTGCTTGAGAAAGCTCTCACGCGACAGAGGGACGAAATGATGGAGAATTTTTCCCACATCCTTAAACACTTGCCGATAGCATCAGGTGCATCTTCATCAAGTGACCACTTTGGAGGCACCTCACCTTTCAATGTACAAGTTAATTTTGATATTCCTGTATTTGAAGGACAGATAGATGTAGAAACCCTAGAAAAATGGTTAACTCTGCTAGAAGGTTATTTCTCTGTTCATAATTTTTCCGACAAAGAAAAGATCACCTTCGCACTCCTTAAAGATCTCCCTCATGTCAAACATTGGTGGGAAACTTACTGGGAGCAAAGTTCCATAGAGTAGTCTGGAATATATGGGGTCGATCCCACTTGGGATTTTTTTATGGATGTGGTAAAGGAATAGTATTACCCTGTTGGCAACTATTAAGACCAGTACATGAGATGGACCACACTACGGCAAGAGAGGGGCCAATCAGTTCTGGAGTTCACCAATAGCTTCCATACCTTGCACACCAAGTTGGGTATCAAAGACTCCGAATGACATTTGGTTCTGAAATACCGTGGGGCTCTACACAGATACATCCAAACTGAAATGGATTTCCTGGACATCTCATCACTCGGTGCTGCCTATCGATATGCTATTAAAATCGAGCAGAAATTTAAGCACCGGAACAAACGGGAGTTCGGGTCTACAAATCCACAACAACCAAAGTACGACAAAGGAAACCCTAACAAACAGTCTCCCGAAAACCAATCCAAGCCATAGGAAAGGAAGGGTCACAGGAAGACAAAGAAGGACACCAAAAAATGGTGTGATTTCCAAAAAATACCCTGGCACAACACCGATGAATGTCACTCAAAACAATCATTGGTGGCTGATATCAAAGACAAGGAGCTGAGCCCTAATTCAGAATCTGATTATGAAAATACTGGTAAAAGACAGATCATCGATGCAGATCCCACTGCTATTGTCACGACCGCATCAATTCAACCAGAAGAACCAACAGATCCAGAAGAGGGGGAGTGCCTTTTTCATTCACATATGTGGGTGAAGGGGACCCCACTACATTTTATTTTTGATAGTGGAAGCCAGAAGAACCTCATCTCAGCAGAGGTCATTAAACAATTGGGATTGTCGACAACACCACACCTGCAACCATACAACATCGGGTGGCTTCACCAAGGACGAGATCTTCGTGTTAGCCAGTAGTGTCGATTGTCATATGGCATCCAACCCTTCAAGGATGAGGTATTATGTGATGTTTCCCCACTGGATGTATGTGATGTTCTCTTGGGCCAGCTGTATATGTGGAAACGCCATGCTATCTATGAGTCTCGACCTCGTAGTGTCATTATTACTCTGGGGGGTCATCTCTACAGGATACCAGAGGTAGTTCCAACTACTACCCCACCTAAACAGTGCTACAAGGTAGTATCTCACACTACAAAATTTATCTTCTCCACAATCTTTTCAATGGGTGAACAGAAGGATACTACAACCACTACAGCCTCGGCCCAAGCACTTTCTATCCAACAGAAGCAGGTCAACAAGGTTGCAAAAAATTGAAAAGATTCCTTCTGTACATCATCCTCTCATGTATCTTGAATTGTTGAGTAGCCTCAACTGCAATAGGTTCGCGACAAATTTCCACAAAATAAGCAACGTGACGTCTCCAGCAAGACAAACAGCTCACTAAGATGCAGATTCAACAAATGTTTTTCCCTCTCCCTCGGGAACTCAACGCAATGGAGACCATTGCTTCCTAAGGAGGGAGGATTGATCCAGGTGGATATTGGTGGCCACCCACCATTTCCAAATGGCTCAAAACAGTTTTCTGGCCATTTTGGCAATTTAGTATTTTTAGCAGGTTTTAACTTCCGGGGCCATTTTGAGGGTCCAAATGAAGGTTTTTTGAGATCTAGGTTCTCAATTATAACCAAAGGCATATTGAGCCCCCAAAATGAATCTCCTCAACAATACCTTTCCAACGAGCTATCACACGCCTAAAACGAAGATCGTATACAAAAGTTACGACCCCGGGAAGTTGATGTACTCACTTACCCAAACGGGGCCCACATGACTTTTGGTGCTTCACCTCCTAGGGTTAGGTTTTTGGATGTCTAGGACTTTTTGCATTCCCGTTTATTGTAAAAATGCCTCTAGATCCTCATTGTAATCATCTTCTCACAGATGCGAGTAGCCATCACATCTCTTCTCAGCGATAAGCTACCACCATTCTAGCGAGTCTTTCACTCTGTACTTTTACAGTCTCTGTACATTTATTTCATTAATAGAAATCGTGTATTACTGTATATCTGTGACTCTTTTTATATTTATGCTATATCTCTGTTATATTGTTGTCTCTCTTGCAATATCTCTGAATATTTCTATGTTATATCTCCGCTCTCATTTTGTGCCGAAAATAATCCGGATCATATTCATTCATCGAAACTTTGCCAAAGGAACTCTATGTTCTGCATTAACTCAATACTTTTTTCTAGCTATTCTACTTCAATTTGCAGAAATTCAAACTAGCATTTAATCACACAACACAGTTAGTAGCTAAGCTTGTAAGTTCTTGACTAATTAATTAAAAATACATGGCATATTAACATTATCCTTCACAATCAACCCACACCACTGGTGGGCCCCCCAATAGGTCATGGTTACTCCTCAACAACGAATCACGAGCTCAAGCAACATGATTTTGGCATTTTAAATTAAAAACACAGTTTTACACAAGTTTATGGAAATGTATCGAATTACACAACAAAAACAATGTTAGCTTCACAATTTTGAACTTCTCCTAATAACTATTTGTCTGACCACTGCTGTGGTATTTATAATAGTTACAATTCGAGAGGTCGACCACTGGAAGGGTCGACCTCCTTTGAAAACAACAAATTACATTAAATGCATTTTAACCGTCGAAGGCTTCTAGAAACCAAACAAGCCACTCAACACTCAACATAACAACCCAATCCAAGATGTCAAGAGCTCAGTAGCTGGAGGCCATGAGCATGAGAAACATCCATGCCACTGATTCTCCCATCATAGGCCCCCAATATAACAACCACCAACTCACCCACGATTTTAGTGCTGGATGGAGTGTCAAACATAGTGTTGGATGGAGTACTGGATGCTGAATTGAAAACCATGAATGACTCTCAATCAATTCATAATTTTAGTAAATGGCCAATGTGGGACCTAATTGGGCATATTGTGCACAAAACCCATGTGTCATACTTTTTTGATTCCACTTCATGCTCCCAAATATTAAGCTTGAAGTTCGATGCTTGTAATATTTCCAAATGAAGGTCCAGATGGAAGATCGGATCACAAATTTTCCCTGTTGCAAGAAAAACATGCATTAGATCTTCATAAACATTGAACTGAACTAAATTTATCACAAAACCATTACAAAAACTATAATTACATACCTTGTGAAAATTCATGGTGAATTGATATATAAAGATTTGAGAATACCTTCAAAATGGCTAAATGAGAGAATAACATATATAATATCGCATGAAAAAAGTATTTGATCATCGCAATAAAACAATCATAATATGAACCCAACATTACCTCCACACCTAAGGATTTGTAGGTCCCACTGCAAACAAAAATGAATTGCCCCATATGACTAAACTTGCTGAGAAGGATTAGCTTTAGAAGCTTCTCCCTCCTGTCCTAAAGATTTTTTCTTGTGCCTCTTATGACGTTTCAATCATGCCCTGAGGTTGCGATTGGTATTGGTCATTTTATCAACCGATCGTTGGAGAGAATTCACCTTTCCTCTTAGGATTTGCATTGTCATTGTGAAGATGCTTATCCAAAGTCTTCCTCTCTTCCAATTGTTGCAACAAATGAACATTTTCCTATTGTAGCTTTTCAATGGGTGGAGTATGATTAGATATCTCAGATGAGGGCTTGGATCCCTTGAAATATGTAGAAATTCTATCAGTTTTGGGATCTAGGGTAGGCATTTGTGAGGTAGGAGTAATAGGGGGTTTATGAGGAGAAGTAGGTTTAGATTTTGTCTCTCTATGAGGATCCATTTCTTTTGCAGACACTTCCCTAAGTCTTTTATGAGGGCTGTCGAGATCAGAGGATACTTGGATAGGGTCCAAAGTGTTTGGGAGTTTTTCATAAGTCTTTCCTCTTGTATTCCGAGCACTGTTTTGAAAATATCATCTCTTGAATCGATTATCTCCTCTCCTATTTGTGGGGACTACAGGGAATTCTTCTTGAATGAACTCTTGTAATGTTTTAGGTGTAGGATCAATAGATGTTGAGGGATTTGGAGGATTATTAATAGGCTTCTTAGTCTTCTTTCCCGATGAAACTGCAGGGGTATCAACAAGTTCCTTGGTCTTAGTATTTTGTTCCAGCAAAAAGATATCTTGAGCAGGAGGGTTTGGAGTCTTCGGAGAATGGGGTTTGGATCGAGTAAAAATACCTTGATCAAGTGTTTTCTTGCTATTCTTAATTGTAAGATGAGGTTTTGAAAATTGGTAAATGAACTCATCCCATGTTTTCCCCTATTTTCTCAACTCAGATATAACAAGTAGTTTGAAGAGGCCATGGTGGAATAGGCTGTGGGATTGGTTGCATTCTTCTATACTTGGGAAGAAATCTTCTCGAGACTTTTTAAGAAGTAAAAAAGGAAATTCAATGGCTTATTGAATTGAAAATGAGATAATAATCGAAAGTGGAAGGCTTTAAAAACAAAATATCTACCTTCACAAGTGATCACACTCCATATGGTATTCATGTGCGAAATGAAATTTGTTCATCCTGTAATGGATGTTTTATCCATAACACTCAGTTTGAAAATGATTTTGACAGTCAAAGTGAATAGGAGTAGAGACAGGATAAGAGTGTTCTTGTTTTTCCATCATGCTCACACAACCATTCTTTGATCTCACATAAGGCATGTAATCTCAACTCTGTAATGAACAGTCTGTAACGACAATAAACCAATTAAGTGGTTTGTTAAGGAAATCAATAGTTTATAACACACATGGAATATTTATCATTTCAAAAAAACAAAATAACTGTTGATGTAATAGCCTATATCATGAAAACAATACACAATTTTTGTTTACAAAGATTTCTACTTTTTGTAGGCAGTGTTATCATTTGTTAACTCATGAAACCCCTCCCCCACACCTAAGTATTGTGATAGCTCACAATAAAAAATATAGGAAACCAATCAATTCTCTCAATAGACGAATATTTAAAACTTGTTAAGTGTAGAGATAAATTTCACATATCGGTCTAATGAGACAATTAGAATACGGCCCCACCTATAGGATAGAACATCCTATATATAGTTAAGAAGGGGTAGGTGAGAGAGTTTCGAGATAGTCTCAAAGTTAGTTCCCAATGGAAATTTTATGGAATTCATTAACTTATCTTAACCATACATACTTCATGTCAACTTTGTCTACAAGTAATGTCATACATCAAGACAAGTTTAAATTTCTTATTTAGTTTTTTGTCAGATTATCATCCTCGCTAGGTAGAATGCCCCGCTGCCAGCAAGCCTACTCAGTACTTTGATGGGTTTACCTAGTCATACCACAGACTGGTGCTTGCTGCCAGCAGACCTATTTAGTATCCCGACGGGTTAGCCTCTTACACCCTAAAATACTGGCCCTCCATCTTTTAATATTTTAGTATAAGATTTCATTGTGCAAGAATATGGGGGAACAAATCTGAAAACAACTTATTTATTTTTTCAACTAGGATGGTATTTATGTTAGAGGATGAATTTCCATTATATATTCCTTAGTGATTGATCTCATGTAAGGGGTACTTAAGAGGATGTATCCTATCCAAAGATATGATATAATCAAACATTTTTAGTGTGTAGTGGATGGTACCATTGGGAAAAACAGAAAGGTATCTTTAGGCTCAACTCACTTTCTTCCTTCTTCTTTTTTTGATGTTTCCATGGATAACTACTAATCAGACCTCCTTGTTACTCTTTAATAAAAATACTTTACTCACTTACTTAGGGTTCTTGGGGAAACTATACAAGTGACCTTTAAGCCTAATGGTTATGGTATCACTTCCTTATATAGTGGTGAAGGTTCAAGAGAAACTACTATTCACTATGCCTTGAGAAAAAAGAAGATGAAAAACTTTGCAAAAATATGGCTAATTACGACAAGTCATTATTCATTTGATGCTTAGCAGACAACAAGGTTCAAATATAGCAATATTTTGAAGAAAAATCCTTCCTTGAAATCTCCTTGAAATTGTCTACTCCTGGTGAAATAAACACCCACATAAATCTCTAGAATTGTTTGTCAAAAACCACACTCTAAAATATAAAAAACTAATGAGATCAATGAGATCAAGTCACTGTAACATGTATCTCATAGTTCTTTTATTAAAATAAAATGTAAAATGAGGCTGCATTAGACTTTAAGATAAACTAACAACATGCAACTTTTATTTATTATCCTACCCTACCTAAAATGAAAGGAGAATCTTTATTCAAGTGTAAGAACTTTTCCAGTGTAACCATGTGCTAAGCAAGATAAGAAAAATACTCATATCCACATATAAAAACGTTATCACAGTGATTACCTGGATATGAAGAACAAATCAACCTACTTGTTTTGGAATTAGAAGGTGTTGAAGAAGAGAATAATATTGTGGCCTGATGACCTCTTGAAACCAAATTTCAATGTAATCTTGATGTTCATCAACAGTAATTTCTATGCTCTCCTTCATCATGCTATGCAAATCCTCTTCTTCTAGATGATTGATTTTTGAAGTACATAAAAGATCTGCTAAGATGGATGTTGAGAACTCCTCAATCTCAGGTCTTAATGATTTTTGTCCACTAGATGTAGTCCATAATTTTTCATCTTCCTTTGCATTTTGGAAAGGAAAATCATTTTGTAGCTCATAGGACCTTGATTCTTCTAATGTTTCTGGAGAGGTAGAAAATTTCTTGACTATTGTCAAGGTGTGTTCTTCCTGAAAAGAAGAGATCCCAACTATTGCTATGATTTGAGAGAGTTCTTCCAAACCAATGGTCACCTTCAAATTCATGCTCCTTGGTGGTGGTAAGAAAAGAAAGGTTGTGTTGTTTGGTTTTGTGGAGGGCTCGAATGGTCTTGCCTCCTATCCCACTATTACTGATGCTTCAACTTTTTGTTCTATAGTGCTCCCTGTTTTAATCTCTTCAAAGACTACTTTATCTCTTTGGGTTGAGCTAGCTCCTATTTTTCGGTATCGATCTGCGGAGTTTATGAGTGGAATTTTCCTTCCCCCAGAAAGGTGGGAAGGAACCTTGGTTGAAAGGTCTGATTTTATTTTAATGTATCTGCCCTTTGGGTCCCTAGGTCTATTCATGAAAGAAAACAACAAAAAGAGAAACTACCATTGGGTTTGGGGGAACCTGTTATAACATATGTGATTGCACCCAATTCATCACTAGGTGAGCAAATTAAGAGTGCTTACATGCCCAGTTGGGCTCTGCTAGGCATGACAGCTGTAAAAGGAAAGGTTAGAAAGAGAAACTACAAAGTAATAAACAAGAATTAAACTAAAACAAATAAAAAATATGAGCATATAAAGCAAATGAAAAATAAGTACAAATGGACCAATATCACCAATGTATAAGATGATCTATTGATGAAATCCAAAGGCACAAAGAAGAAAGGGGACTTGGGTCCCTTCTTTCTCCAATAGAAGGCTCTTGAGGCCCTCACAAACTTGCTTCCCTTGCAAAGAAAAGATGAAAATGTGGGTGAAAGAACTCCAAGCTTATCCACTCAAGTGAGAGGTGGAAAGCCCTATGAAATGAAACTTATGATGTTTATTGCCAAAGAATGATTCCTTAGCAATATTAGCAACATAACAATACAAAGAATTCCTTGAGAAAATGGTGGTTATTCATGGCTTTTTATAGCCTAGAATTGGGTTATTATGTGACCTCTTTGGAATGTGAAAAGGGGCTCTTTAGGGCTCAATTAGGTCTTTGACCAGCCCACCATGAGGATTGAGCTCGGATTTGGTGTCAAATAGACTTGGGAGCTGATCCATTAGTGGTTGGGAGGCCGACCAATTTCAATAAATGCGTCGTTTCGCAGGCGCGTGGGTTTTTCGCCCAACAACCGCGCATCGTGCGCTGATGCGCGCATTATACGTTGTTGTTACGCGCATATGCGCGCGAACCCTGGTTCTGTAAAGCGCCCTTCAATGTTTTGGTCATTTTGTATGGTTTTTGACCTTTTTGCAATGCTGTGGAATTAATCATGTGCCATGAATGACTCCAGTCCTACTTTGACGACACGGAGTTCTTGTTGCCCTGTGCGGACGAAATTTCGGTGATAACAGATGCCCCCTGATGGATGAGGTTAGGAGCATACGTATAGCCGAAATCAATCAATGTTTCATTTACTGAGAATGGTGGTGTAAGGGAGAGCAAGAGTGGGACCGTGTAGAGTGATCCGTTGGAGAAGAAAGGAACTGGTAGAACCCGACCTTTGACAAGGTGCGTAACAATATACAATTCTGTACAAACGAGGCGGGCATGCCCCATGCTCGTATGATGTAACTCTGAAAGAAGATGAAGGAAATGTTGGTGTAGACAACTGTAGTGCCCTCGGGGGTGGAATGATAAAGGCAGAAGACAATTCTTCAAAGGAACATACTCTGAACCATAGGTAATGGTCATGGAAATAAACAACGACGTTGATGTGGGCAGTGGTGGCCCTACCAAGTTCAGAGGTCTTCGGCAACTGATAATAAAAACTTCAATAGTCGCAAAGTAAGACCCACCGCAACATGAGAAAGTGTTGGCATTGAATGTTATGGGGGTCAACAACATTAGGGAGCAATGGTGTTTCCCCCTGTGCCATCCGAGATGTCTCATTAAATGGAAAATGAGAATCAAGATACTGTCGCCCTTCTGGAAAATTGTGTTGAGGTCGACAAAAAGGGGGACACGACTCCCAGAAGCAAAGGGCTTCATGGAATCTACTGTGGTGAGGAAGTGACAGAGGTACATGGATGAAGTCAAGAAGTGGGAAGACTCAAGACTGCCCTTGGTTGGAGAAAATAGTGGCTGCAACCGTGTGACAAGGTCGAGTGTCAGGGGGATGCCAAGACCGAGGATAAGTTGTGCCAGAGGCGGGACAAGGTGAACAAATTTAGAGGGTATAGTGACCTGAGTAGTACTCTGAAGATATAGACGATGCCGGCGAGGGGAGATGAAAAGTAATGCTCCAACCAAGGGTGACATGGGTTGCAGGTGGCCAAAAGGAAAGCAGGTCGCCAATGGTGACGAAAGAAGTAAATAACTAAAAATAAAGGTGTTTGTACAATAAATAATGAATCAATTTGGAAAGATGTACAAATACAGAAATGGGTGCCCCAGTGTGAAATGAGTGCCCCAGGGAGGGCAGAAATTTCGTGGAAAACTGATGAAGGGTGGGGGCCCCATTGGTGAGTTTCTGTATGAGGTAGGTGAAATGGAGATAGGTTCGTAGATGGGAAAACTGATGGTGGATGAAATGGTGGGTTCATGATCCTGCAGAGGTACAGGTAAAAAGAACGTAACCATGAAGCGATGATCTGGGAGTCCATATAAGAAGCTAGCAAAATGAAAAGAAAAAGAAGTATGTGGTTGATTTGCAACATGATGAAAGACTACCGAGACTCCCATCCCTAAAGGGTGATGAAAAACAACATGAGTGTCAAAAGTGCCAAAAGGTGCTATGAATGGGACAACTCATGTGGGTGAGAATGCTACCGGGTTACAGTACTGGAGATGCAACAGGAGGTGTGAGTACTGTAGAGCCGGGAATGGGTATCCTAAAGGCCAATATCAGAGGGTGTGACTGGAAATGTTAATGCAATACAACGGGAGAGACTACATGCCAGTGTTGAGTATATACCTGAAGGGATGCTGTTGAGGGATGATGATCAAGTACCTGCACACAGAACAACCAAATACCCAAAGTGAACAACATCTGAAGAGAAAGTAAGATATGAGCATGTATTAGATAAATGTGACAATGCGCGTGCGTACCTGGCCATGATATGAAAAAAAAAAGGCACCCCGGGGGCTTAGGATGAAAAGTGGCCCAGGGACAGCCATGATGTAGGTGGCGGGATGCTGATCTCGTGGCTGAAGATGGTTCGAAAAATGGACGCCGTGGGCTCCTGGAATGGTGAGTGGAAGTTTGGAAAAAAGGCCTGTATATAGCTGTAGGGCCCACATTGCCACCTCATTTGTACCTGCTGCTACAGTGAGTTTTTGAGTAGATTCAAAGGAGATTGAGTGATTTCGGGAGCACGAGGTACCCGATCGACGGTGTGCGAGATTCAGGTTAGTGGTCTGAGCATCCTGCATAGAAATAGGTTTCTAATTTTTGGGCAGGGTAGGTACGGGGGGGTCGTACAGGGGTTTTTGGTAGGATGTGGGCCCACATACGCGGGTGACTCAGTGGAAGGCGTGCATGTGCGTGTGCCTGTACACTGAAGAAGCATGCATTAGTGTGCGTGAGAAGGGATTTAAGGCGCGCCTTAGGGGCACGCTTGTGGGGTAGAAAGGCACGCATGAGTACACGCCTGTGGGGTGAACAGGTGCGCTCCAGAGCGCACCTGTTGGTTTGACAGGCGCGCCCTAGCGCGCACCTGTATTGTGAACAGGCGCGCTCACGAGCGCGCCTGTGGGAAAAATAGGCGTGCATGCGTGCACGCCTGTACAGTGAACAGGTGCGCATGTGTGCGCGCCTGTGGGTGGTAAAACCGCGCTTTTGAGGCAAGGTTTCAGGGTAAACAAATGAGCCTTTTTGATGCATTTGGTGATTTCATAATCTAATATAGGACTCTGGGTTGTGTGCAGGTGGCGAGCGGTGATCATGGATGTGCAGTGGCGTGAGCGGAACTGGTCACAATTGCGGGATGTTGTGGCCAATGCATCTCCTGTAGTTCGAGAAGATTTAGCAACCAGTGGGTTTCTAAAGTTCTTTGAGTGCCCATTGATACGGGCACAGGAGTATTTACTCCAGTTCCTGCTCCATATGTGGAGCCCAGATCAGCACTGCTTCCTCGTGCGAGGAGAGCAGATCCCCTTCACTGCGGTGGAGGATATATACTTCTTGACAGGGCTCCCCTTCCAGGGAACACCATTTCCGGCAGATCCTGTACTGCCAAGAGACACTCATCTGCGGACTGTCGCCGAGCGATACTGCTTAGGCGAGCACTATATGTCTGGGACGGCCATGAGTATCAGTGGGATAGATGCCCTGCTGCATCATTGCATCGCGGCGATGATAGTTCGGGTGTATGGGTCACGAGCGACCCACCGGATCAGTGGTGGCGAGTTGATTTTGATGGAGAGGGTGGTGGTGGGCCATGAGTGGTTCACCTGGGGGTTGACCCTACATGCGTAGATGATCACACAGCTAAACAATTGTCGGTCTAGAGGTGTCGGGGAGTTCGCATTTGGCTCCATCCTGGTAGCCTATTTCTTGGAGAGGGTGCCGATGCTGCGCCCGAGGGTGCTCCTAGAGGCACCAGGGGTACGAGAGCTGCGCTTGAGGCGGTGGTCTCATATTTTGGTTCGCCACGGTGGTGGCGAAGGCGGGCACTATTTTTCGGCACAGACGACGTAGATATGGTGGCAGATGCCACAGGTCATACTGCAGTACCCCTATGCTGGGGTAGACTTCCGAGGGGACCTGAACATGGTATTGCCTCCTGGGGAGGTTTTTGATCACAGAGGTATGTTGTGTATTTATATATTTTGATTTATGCTGTGATTTTGATATACCAGGTTATATGTATGATGTACAGACACAGATACGATCTGTTTGTTGCTTCTTTTGTGCATGTGCAGATTTGGCACCTCGCGGGTGCGAGGTGGAGTTGTACAGAGTGCCAGCACAGCGAGAGCACGAGAGACCACTGCGTGTAGGGAGGCATCCGAGGGATGAGGCTGCTGGGCGACCAGCAGGGCCCGAGAGACCGGTGCAGAGGCGTCGTTTTGATGACCCTGGTGTGGGGCCATCACACGCTCCTCCGGAAACAACCGGAGTTGATTTGGATGATATACGCCACCATTTAGAGACGGTGTTGTAGGACATGCTTGAGGCCATGTGGATCCGTATCTAGAACGAGGGGTTCCTGGAACAGTGTATAGGGTTACCGTCACCATGGCGGGGCCTAGTGTGACGAGTAGCAGTGCTCGCCGCGATAACTAGCGGACGCCTGTCGCCTGGGCAGAGGGGTCCTGTGGATGCTTCACCACCACCGCCTAGGGCTGGTAGTTGTGGGCCACCACCTCCTCCTGAGGGAGGGGAAACTGGGGGTGTGATAGAGGCACCCTGATGTATCATGTATTTTGTATACTATTTTGATAGGCTGGTGATCCGATTTTTGTACTAAGATGTGGTACGGGCTGGAGGGCCGATGTATTTTTGTTGTATGTAAACATTCGGATGGCCGGGGAGGCCCTGATATATATATGAGTATACACCTTTTTGAGATCCAAATGTGGTTTACATGTGTTTTTTGTGTTGATGTTGATGATGTTTAATTCTATCTATATGCTATGACAGGATATATGAGATGTTTTATGTATGTGTAGCTTGATGTGATGTATGCCAATCTAGCACCATGTTAGCTATTTCATCTGTTGTTTCATTCAATTCTCTTGGGATATGTGTAAATGTAATGGAATCAAAATGTCGAGATAATAATCTAACCTGCAGGTATTTTCGAAAAAGGCACGGATCACGTACACAGTACACATTATTGAGTTGGAGAATGACCAGTTGAGAGTCGAGGAAAATGTGAAGGTGACGAATATGATGATGTTGGGCGTCAGTCAAGAGGCCAATGATAGCAGTGTATTCATCTTGGTTATTGGTTGCTGGTCCTAAACAGATGCCGCTGGAATGTAGCATTTCATGTGAAGGGGTGTAGAGAGCCCAAGCAGCCGAAGTGAGATTTTGTGTCCAACGGTTGGCACCGTCGGCGTAACCAATGTGGTAAGCTGGTGGACGAGTCATCTGTCAATAGCACAAAGGATAGTTTAGATGAGGGAGAAAAAAGATTAAAAATGCTAGAAAAGAAAAATAACCTAAAGTAGCCTGACTATGTTTAAGCATAAAATTTCTTGAGGTATAACCCATTGACGGGTTCTTTGAGTGCGAGGCCTTCGGGGGAGGCCAGAATGTATGCTCCTTTGGTGAGGCAATGTTGGATGATGTAAGGGCCATGCCAAAGTGATTCAAATTTTCCATGGCCAAAGGTATCATGGGCAATATCATAGGCCAAGATGAGGTCGCCTTCGCGGAAGGAACGAAGGTTGACATGGCGATCAAAGGTAGCCTTGGATCATTTTTTAGCTGCCTCATTGTTCTGTAATGAGGATCAATGGTCTTCATCTAGAGACTCCAAGTTCAGCAAGCGCTGCTCCATTGGAGCAGTGTCCGGTAAAAGCTCGATTGTGGTGCGAAGGGTGGGAATTTCGCACTCGATGGGAAGAGTTGCCTCGACCCCATGGACTAAGTGAAATGGCATGAAACCTGTGGCGGTCTTCACTGCCGTTCGATAACCCATAGCGCAGAAAATAACATATGATGCCAATTGGTTTTGTTTTTATTAACCATGCATTGTAACATAGTCTTGAGGACTTTGTTCACTGCCTCGACCTGTCCGTTTGACTGAGGATAGTATGGTGAGGCAAACTCATGAGAGAAGCCTAACCGATATGAGAGTTCGGCAAAGATCTCATTCTCGAAATGTTTCCCATGATCGAAAACTAGTTGGAGTGGTACTCCGAACCGGGATATGACGTGGTTGAAGAAAAAATGCGTTGTAGTGTCAGCGGTGTTGTTGAAGGTGGGCATAGCTTCAGCCCATTTGGTGAAGTAATCGACAGTGAAAACAATGTATTTGTGACCATTGTTGGAGGGGGGATTACAAGTCATAAAGTCAATGCCCCATTTACAAAAGGGGCCTGCAGTAATGACAGGGTGAAGAAGAGCGGGGGGAGCACGGGCTTTGTTGGCATAGAGATGACATTGCTCACATCGTTTCATGGCATGAATGCAATCATGAAACAGGGTAGGCCAAAAGTAACTGGCTCGGATAATCTTTTGAGCTGTGGCGATGCCCGAAAATGGCCCCCACAGGCGCTGCTGTGGCAGTCGTTTAAGACTCTGTCGGACTCGTCAATAGTCAGGCAGCGATGAAGAATGGTGTCGACGCCCCGCCGATATAAGATATCCCTGATGAGGAGATAGCGGGGGGCCTGATGGCGAATGCACCGAAGATCATCTCGTGATAGGTGGTTACCGAACTTTTGAGTTCGTAGGTAGATGAGAAGGTCGCCATACCAAGGATCATCAGAGGCGATGTAAAAGAGATGTTCGTCAGGAAAGTCAGTATTGCGGGGGTGCTAGGTGTGTCAGAGGGAAGGGCCGTGACGAGTTCGGAGAGAATGAGGGATTTCTTGCTCTTGGGTGTTGAGAAATCGAGGTCGTACTCCTGAAGGATAACGATCCAGCGAGCGAATTTGCCGTTAACTTGGCGACAGCTGAGCAAATATTGCATAGGGTTGGAATCTGGGACGACCTTGGTGGTGCGAAGCAGAATGTAATGGCACAGTTTCTAAACTGCGAGGACAACTGCAAGAGAAAGTTTCTCTTCATGTTTGTACTTCAGGGGTGGTCCTGAGAGGTTCTTACTGACGTAGTATATGACGTGTTCATGATTGTAATCTCCGAGCTGGACGAGGACGCTGACTACTGATACAGCTGATGTTGATACGTAGAGGATGTAGTCGCGATTGTAGTCAGGTGCACTAATCAAAGGTGCATTGGAAAGTGCTGCCTTAAGTTCGTCAAATGACTGTTGGGCATAGTCGTCCCATTGAAAGGGGATGTCGTGACGTAGTAAGCGGAGGAAACCATGTGCGCGTATGGTGTAATCTAGAACAAAGCATCTAAGGAAGTTAGCTTTCCCTGTAGACTCTGCAGTTGTTGTAAATTCTGAGGCGGTGGAATTTCGGTGATAGCTTGGACTTTGAGGGGGTCGACGGTGATACCGTTTTGTGAAACAATGAAACCGAGGAGGCGTCCTACGATGATGCAGAATACACACTTGAGAGGGTTCAAGCGGATGTTGTACTGACAACACCATTGAAAGATGATTCGTAAATCATCGAGGTGTTGGGTACGCTTCTTGGATCGAGCGGTGAGGTCATCCAAGTAGGCGAGGATGATTGCAACCAGATCATGAAAGATGTATGTCATAGCCCACTGGAATGTTGCGCCAGTGTGTTTTAAGCCGAAAGGCATGACACGATACGCAAAAGTACCCCACGAGGTAATGAATGCGGTTTTGTATTGATCGGCTGGGTGGATATGGATTTGGTTATAGCCAGAGAATCCGTCCATGAAGGAGAGAGCCTCGTGGATGGCACAATCGTCGATAATCTGATCAACGAAAGGAATTGGGAAGTTGTCCTTTGGAAATGCGTTATTGAGATCACGAAATTCGGTGCAAACGTGAATAGCACCCTGTTTTTTGTCGACGGGTATAGGGTTGGAAACCCCAAAAGTGTAAGCGATGGGGTAAATGAATCCGGCCGTACGTAATTTGTCAATTTCGGCTTTGATAGCCGCGGCCTTGGATGGGTGTAGCGGTCGCTGTTTCTAGCGAACTAGTGTGATGTCAGGCCAGGTGTCGATGCGATGTTCGACGATAGAGGGATCGAGGCCGGGCATTTCTGTGTATGACCAGGCGAAGATATCCCTAAATTCCTGGAAGAGGGATTTATATGCGGCGATTTCTTGAGGAGTGCAAGCAGCTCCAATGATGATTTCTTCGACGATACCCGGCTTAATGGAGATGTCAATTTTGATGGTGGGGGAAATGTTGGCCAGATTACCTTCTTCAAAAGTGTCAGGTTGAGGAATAGGATTGTTGAACCAATCGATAGTCCCCGATGGGATGAAATCTTTGGTTTCGACCGTGAAAATGGGATTGTGGCTAGGAGGCATGAGGGCTTCCTGCAGAAGGAAGAGTGCACGATGATGTAGTGCATCCCAGGGAGAGTCTGGGCATTGTAGCTCTTCCAGTATTTCTTCATCGTTTTGAAAACGACGGGAATATAATGGATCATGAGGAGTGATCTCAGTGATAGGGTGATTGCCCCCTGCTGAAGAATCAGAGGGGGTATCCCTCGGAGATGGTGAGGGTTCACTCGACATAAACCATATGTTGAAGTACTGAGGGGTACCCATGGTGGTTGGATGGAAAGTCTCCGTAGGGGGATGAGTGGGAGAGTTGGGTGGGTTTCGGGGTAAATCCTCAAAAATGTCATCTAAGAACCAAGGAGGTGTTGGGAGTTCCTCGGGTTCTGGAGAAATGACATGAAGAGCTTCGATTGATGACGTAAGGTCAATTACCGCCACTGCAGGTTGGTGATGCAGGGCCAATCGACGTTATCTGTATGCGAGGATTATAGGACACTAGAATGTAAAATGAGCCAATGAATCGCAAAGAGAGCAAGGGCATCTCATGCGTTCATTGACTGAAGTAGTGACATAGCGGATGTCAGTGAGAGGTGTTGTGGATGATGTAGCAGGGCGTGGGTTGTTCTGAAAGTCACGGCTTATGATAGCTAATGCCTGCCGAAAACGGGGCAGTGCTGGACAATGATGGGTGTAATGACCATACTCAGAACAGATGGCACACGCGAATTTGGTCTTCAACCCTTTACTACTGGAAGGTTGTGTGGTAGCAGTAGTAATGGGTGGTGTGGGGGTTGGATTGGAGGGAATCAAATTCCGTAATTACGGTAGTGATGGGCAGTTGTTGGTTTGGTGACCCTCTTTGTCACACAAGGCGCAAGGAGGTGGGATGCACGGAGGAAGTGGAGCGGTGGGCTCCTTCTTATGTTGCCTACCCCCGGCTGTAGCAGGGGGGGTAGGGAGTATGGGGGTATTGGAGGTAGTGGGAGTGAGGACATGAATCGTCATGGGAAGTCCTTCCTGTGGGCAAGGGACCATCTCAGGTGGATGTAAGTACCACACTGGGATTTCTAGCACCATGTTGGGTAGGGTGAGCGTTGCGGCTACCTGGAAAGATTCTATACCGGGTGGAGGGTAAAAGAAGGGAATTTGAGTGAGGGGTCTGGGAACTGACTCCCAAATGGGATTAGGCCCCTGAGGGGGTGTGGATTTGTGGACCGTAGGGGTTGACGAGTGCGCAGGAGGCTCCTGTGGGAGTGGTGCTGTGACTGTTGAGACGTCAGGAATGAGTGAAGCCTCCTGAGGAGGATGAGCATCCTCCGTGTGAGTTGTGTTAGAGGATACGATGCACAATTGATTAGGGGGAAGGAGTGGTGGTGCTCCATGGTATGTCCCTAACAAGGATGGATCTTTGAAAATACCAGGACCCATCTCGATGAGGGGATATACGTCTTTGTTGGTGTGAATGAGAGGAAGAATGTTATCGAGATTGGTAGATGGGTTAGGCTCGTAATGCGAGACTTGGTCAATGGTCACAATCTTTTCGTTGTGGGGGAACATGATTGTCCTAAAGACTGATGATGCCACTGCCTTCATAGAATACATGTAGCTACATCCAAACAAGATATTTTAATCGAGTTGAGCGTCGATAACTTCAATGTCAATGAGAATCGTTTTGCCCCCGAGTTCCACGGGGACATTATGAAAGAGCCCTTTAGGAGATGATGGTCATCCGTCATAGGCTCGTAATGTGATGGCAGAAGGTATGAGTTTCGGGGAACCAAGCTTCTACCATACTGTTTTGGACATGATACATGTAGATTCCCCTTCATCGATGATACACCGATGGACGGTGATGTTCTGTATTTTTACTGGTAGTTGAATAGCAACTGCAACGGGAAGACGCGGTTCGCAGCTATCAAGGTCAAAAGTGATGAGTTGAGTATCGGCGGGGTCGACTATGCCCAAGGCGGATAGTAGAGATTTCCACTGAGTAGGGCAAGTCTGGAGGATTTCCAGAACTGACATGGCAGCCAGGGATTGTGGTAAGTCATCTACCAAGCTGTAGTTATGTGCTACCCTAGCCTGTGGGTTGTGGACATTCCTGCGTAAGGGGATGCGAGGGATGCGTAATGGTGGTTTGGAAGAAGGGCGAGGGATCATCAACGGGGGTCCCGTCGGTGTGGGGTTTGTTTCGGCAGAGATGGGAGTAGACTTAGTTTTTGTAGGATACTGACGATTGCATGTTTGCAGAAGGATTTATTCTTCACTGGTGAGGAGGATCGTCCGGTCTGCAGGATTGTTGGGATTATGGTATTGGCCCACTTGCGGTGGGGGATGCTGTGTGTCCTGATGGGTGTTTATGAAACCTTGATGTGGGATAGGATTTTGCAGCACAGAGGGAGGGTGTTGTTGCGTATATTGTTGTTGTGCTTGCTGCGGCACAGGTTGCGCTGGGGAGGGGGGAAGCCTCCCAGAGTCTTTCAACCTCTTGAAATCAACAATCTGGGGGAAATAATGAGTGTAATGGCTGTACATGCCACAAAGAGCACAAGGGTGAATGGTTTTAACAGTATTTTGCCCTTGGCATTTGTTGTTATTGCCCCCCTGGGGGTTTTGGTTCCCTTGGTTCTGATTGCCCCCAGTGGGTGGATGCTGTAGGGGTTGATTCCTGCCTTGACCAGGATTGTTGTTATTCCTGTTCCTTCCTTTCTTCTTGGTATTGTTCGCAGGGTGAGTTGGGTTGGCTGTGTTCAACTGTTCAAAATTTTGGTATTGTTGAGCAGCAGAGGGTTGAACAAAGTTTACCCCCACATGAGGATGTGGGGGAGCCATGGGTTGTGGCGGACCAGGAAAGGGAAAGTATGGATTTTGTGGTGGTACCGATCCATAGGGTACATAGGAAGGTGTCGTGCTTTCACTAGTAATATAAGATGATGTTGAGGGGGTACCACTGTTTGTGGGAAGAGGTGGATGTATGGGAGGTGCCGGTGGTGGTCCACTAATGGGCGGAGGTATAGCAACCGGGTATGGCTGTTGATAAGGGGGTGGGGGGTAGTAAGAAGTGCCCCCATATGCCGGTGGGTATTGAGGTGTTCCATACATCGGTGGTGGTTGGGGTTGTGGACCATGGTGTGTGGTGGCACCTATTAGTCTGTCTGTTGAGTGAGACATCCCAGGTTTGTCCTAGCCAAATGGCACAGGTTTTGGAAGATCAGGAAGTACTATGTACAAGTATCCTGACTGTGCATAAATGAGGTCATATTGTTGAGCCTTGTTGATGGCTTCCTCTTCGAATTGAGGGAAGGTAGAAGCTACATCCTTACCAAGGAGAGCGACCAGTGATCTAAGAAACCAGTCAAGACATTTCTGTTTGGTGGTTTCTACTTTACACAAACTACATCGCCTACGCCACTCATGAATGTGGTTAGCGATGTGGGTGGTTGAGGAATGTTTGAAATTAGACAGTAGTTCAAGACCATTGTCATGGTGGATGGGTAATTGGAAGAAAGTTAAGAATGCTTTGGCCAAGGACTCAAAAGTCGTGTGGGACCCTGATTTTTCTTCGACATACCATTTGGCTGATGGGCCATTGCAAGATACCAGATATATAAAATATGCAGAACAGAAATGAAATGCTAGAAATGACAGAATAACAGTAAAATATCCAGCATAATCTTCACAATACACAGAAATGATATACGAAATAGCAATAGAAATAGCACTTTGAATCA
>ML785726.1:121535-158115 GCA_009831015.1 Picea engelmannii
CTTGTACTTGAACATTTAAGTGGGGTAAAAGGAGGTTGCCCCCTTGAAGAGGCTTATTATCTGAAATTATCTCTTTTTCAAGGCGTTGAGTACTTTTCCTGAGGTTTTTCTATGCTATATTGATGTTTGGTTCTTAACACTTAGAATATCTTTCTCAATTTGGCTTGCTTCCTCGAAGGCTTCCAATAACGTTGCATTCTTAGAATTTTTTACCCAAATTGCTATATTATGGTGTAGAGATTTGGTGTAATACGCGACGATAAGATTTTCAGCAGGCATTGAATCAATGGGGATTCAATTTTTTAACATGAGAAACCTTTGATTAAAATCTTTTATTTTTTCCTTAGGGTTCATCTTTAAACTGGAGAGTTCCATGACTAAGACTTCAGGAGATTTGTCATCTCCAAATTTCTCGAGGAAACGAGACTCAAATTTATCCCAAGATATAATGGTGTGGGGTTGTTGGGAAAAATACCACGTAGAGGCATTACCTTCGAACATATACGGAAAAATTCTACATACTACATCTTTGTGTTCTATGCTTTCGAGTCTAATGGCTAGCATGAATTTTTTTATGTGATCCTTAGCGATTTGTTTAGAATTTGGATTGAATTTAGGGAGCCATTTCTCCGGATGTTTAGGCAAAGGGTGTTGGGCTCCAGGTATGGCCACAACATCTTGATCAAGCCAGGGCCTAGTGGGATTGTTTGGATTTTCCATGGGAAAAAGTGGTGTTGGAGGCTGAGATGAAGAACTACCTTCGTCAGATGACTCACCTCCCAAAGAGGAAGGTAATGAGGGAGGTGGTGAAGGTAGGATACCATATCCTTTGACTGCAGGAGTGAGGATGTGATTTGGATCCATAGGATTTAGGAGAAGACCAGTGCCTTCAAGTTGTTCCCTGATATCATAGAAATCTAAGGGTTGATTTAGTGGTCGACCTGGTTGTTTGATATGGGCCAAAGCACCATGTGTCCTCATAAGTTATTCACGAAAAATTTCTTGTACGTCGGACCGTGAAGGGTTTGGTGTTACTAGCTCAACAGTAATCTATGGATTTTTGTTTGAGGTGGTTTCTATTTGAGAAGTAACATTGTCGTCAGAATGAATTCTTTCTACTACAGGGGAGCAGGTGTGTGGGGGAGGAGTCTTGCGACCTCCATGTGCCATCAATCGTGTTTAGGTCCTCCTTCTAGCGCCATTTGTTGACACACGAAAATGATCATCTGTTAATTGGAAGAATGACTTTGGTCCAGTGTTATCTAAATAACACAAGCCTTTTGGTATAGCTCTTTCTGAAGGGTTTAATGGCTCCGTTGGCCAATCTAAATGTCCTAGAAGAAACAAATAAAATAAATAAAAGAGATAACTATTAAATAACCGCTTAATATATATATGTACATGTATATATATAACTATTGTAGATGATATTTAAACAACAGATCTACCTATCTTATTTATGTGCATGATATATAATTTGTGAGTTTTAATCTAAACTCACGAAAATATTGTAAAGATGGATGATTTAACAAAAGAAGAAAAAGAAAGCACATAAGCTATTTTTTGTTTTCTCTTTATTAATCTAAGATTAAATTTAAAAAGATACTATGAAATAGGAGTATGTGGATGGTCAAAGCCAAACCATATATTATAGTTTCGAAAACAAATAATCGACAGAAAGAAATGAAATAACCTACAAGATACCAGATATATAAAATACGCAGAATATAAATAAAATGCTAGAAATGGCAGAATAACAGTAAAATATCTAGCATAATCTTCACAATAACACATAAATGATATAAGAATAGCAATAGAAATAACACTTTGATTCAGAAAGAAATGTTCACAGGCCTCTTCGAGGGGGTAACCTCCAATCGAGCAGCACTCTATTACAATAATATTCAAGATAGGGTTTTCATACCCTCGACCTTTATTTATACTAAATATGTCTATTAAGAGAAACATCTAGAGGAAGATCCTTCTAGAAGCGGAAGATTCTATTAGGTCTTCTTACATCCGCCTTATTCTATTTTATTGAAAGGCCTTATTAATATTGACCTTATTACATCCGAATACATTGATCTACCTATGTGCGGGTTAGGACCTTAACATGTCCGCCCCCTTAAAAACAACCTTGTCCTCAAGGCTTGAGATGTGGAAACTAGTGCAGAATGGTAGTTGGTTCCCAAGTGGCATCTGTTGGAGTCGTATCTTTCCACTGTACTAGCACTTCCTTGATGGTTCTCTGAAGCAGGTGATGCTCATGCTAGTCCAAAACTGCTTTTGTCTGTAGCCAAATGGATCCTTCTTCAGCTAACTCTGGAAGGTTGGTTTGAATTTGGAACCTGGTTCCAATCACCTTCTTCAAGCATGAAACATGAAAAACAGGATGTAGCTTCGATTGACTGGGCAAAGCTAACTGATATGCAACTTGTCCCACACACTTGAGAACTATGTAAGGGCCATAAAATTTGGGTGCTAGCTTCTGATAATTCTCGACCTTGAGGAAAGTTTGCTTATATGGTTGCAGTCTTAGAAACACCTGATCCCCTTCTGCAAATTGACGTTCAGAGTGACCTTGATCTGCTTGCTGCTTCATTCTATTATGTGCCATGACCAAGTTCTCTTTAAGGGTATGAAGGATATCCTCTCAGACTGTAAGTGTTTGGTCAACTGCCTGGACCTTCAAGGTACCCGGTAAGTATGAGAGAACTGAAGGTGGCTTTTTTCTATATACCACCTCAAAAGGAGTCATGCGAGTGGTTGTATGTTATGTAGTGTTGTACCAAAATTTGGAAAGGGGTAACCATTGAGCCCAATGGTGTTGTTTTTCAAAGGCAAAGCACCTGAGATATGTTTTCAAACGCTTGTTGACAAATTCCGTTTGACCATTTGTCTGGGGATGATAAGCTGAGATGAGATGCAATTGTGTGCCTTGTAGCTTAAACAGTTCTTGCCAAAAATTTCTTGTGAAAGTTGGGTCTCGATCAGAAACAATAGAGTGTGGCATGCCATGAATCTTGAAGACCTGGTCCATGAAAATTTGAGCCACTGTTGATGCAATAAATGGGTGGTGAAGAGTGCAAAAATGAGCATACTTGGAAAGACAATCCACCACCACCATTATGACTGATTTATTCCCTGATTTAGATAATCTTGTAATAAATTCCATAGAGATATCCTTCCAAATAGAAAGGGGAATCGGAAGTGGTTGGAGGGTGTCTAGAGATTTGACTGTTTCTCCCTTGTTGCATTGACACACCTCACATTCAGCGACAAACTTACGGATGTCATGTTTCATAGCATCCTAGAAAAAAGAACGTTTGACTCGGTCATATGTTTTGGTGAACCCTAAGTGCCCCGCTGTGGTTGTAGCATGAAGCTCAGAAAGCACCGTGGATTTGAGCTTGGATTGTTTACTTAAATACAAGCGGTCTTTGTATCAAAGCTCATCCTAGAGCTGGGAGTACCCTAGGGGATCCAGAGCCTTGTTCTACAACTACTGTATCATATGCGAACTTTTGGGATCTTGAAGCCATTCCTGGAACACAACTTGGAGCCAATCGGGTACAATGAAGGAAAGACAAAAAATGGATCCTTCGTCTTCATATTTCCAAGACAGTGCATGAGCCACGACATTGTCTTTTCCCTTCTTGTAAATGATCTCATAATCATATCCAAAGAGCTTAGTCACCCATTTTTGTTGTTCCTAGGAGGAAATGAGTTGTTCCAGAAAGTACTTGAGGCTTTGATGGTCGGTATTAAATTGGAAGCATTTCCCCAAGAGATAAGGACACCACAACTCAACGGAATGTAGAATCACCAACATTTCTTTTTCATAAGTGGGTTTGCCCAGATTCCTTTCAGACAGTTTCTTGCTAGTGAAGGCCAACGGTCGACCCTCTTGCATAAGGATAACACCGATTCCTTTCCCTGAGGCATCACATTCCAACACAAAGGTCTTTGTGAAGTTGGGAAGGGCCAAAACTAGAGTGGTGCACATGGTCATCTTCAAGGTTTGAAAAGCTTGAGCAGTTGTTGGAGTCCACGTGAAAGAGTTCTTTTTAGGAGAGCTGTGAGAGGTGCTGCAATCTTTCCATAGTTCTTAACGAACTTGTGATAATACCCTGTGAGGCCCAAAAATCCATGCAAGATTTTGAGAGTCTTTGGGTGTAGCCAGTCTTGCATAGCTTCAATATTTTTTAGGTCCACCCTAACGCCATCCTTTCCCACCAGATGACCCAAGTATTCTACTTCTGAGGCACCAAAAGCACATTTGGACTATTTCAGGAAAAGTTGGTGCTGAGAGAGTAGGCAGAGAACTTGATCCGCATGAGTAAGATGGTTTGTATTGGTTTTTCTATAGATGAGGATATCATCAAAGAAAACTAAGAAAAAATGACGAAGAAAAGGGTGGAAGACATGGTTCATGAGGCTCTGGAAGGTGGAGGGGGTGTTACACAAACCAAAGGGCATGACTAAAAACTCATAGTGGCCTTCATTAGTTTGAAAGGCAGTCTTGGGAATGTCGGCCTCTTTCATACGTATCTGGTGATATCCCGAGCGAAGATCAAGTTTGGTAAAGAATTGGGTGCCACTCAATTCATCCAGGAGGTCATCAATGACATGAATGGGAAATTTATCTTTGATGGTCAGTTTGTTGAGAGCACGGAAGTTAGGAAAAATTCTCCAAGAACCTTCTTTCTTTAGTACCATGATGATTGGAGAGGAGTAAGGGCTCGTACTAGGACGGATGATGTCGGCAATAAGGAGTTCCTGGACCATTTTTTCAATTTCATTTTTTTGTGCAAATGGGTAGCGATATGGACGTATATTGGGGGGAAGGCTTCCTAGGACAAGGGGAATGGAGTGATCATGAACACTGTGGGAAGGAGGGAGTCCTTGGGGAATGGAAAATACCATTTGATGTTTATAAAGGAGGGCTTGGAGGTCTTGGGGCACTAGGGGTGTCTCTGTGGCTTGTATGGAGTGGAGTTGGGCAATGACACCAGAATGACCTTTTTTGAGCAGTTTTTCCATGAGATGAGAATTGATGACCTCAGGTGAACCAATAGTGATGCCTTGGAATTTATGTTGGTGGCCGCCTTGGTCGAATTGCATGGTTAAGTTCTGAAACTCCATGAGAATGGGACCCAAATTCCTTAGCCAGTCTGCACCCAACACAATGTCGCGACCGCCCATGTCAATAACAAACATATGGGATTTTAGGTGGTAGTCACTGATTTGGAGACGAACATTTTCACAGCGCCCACCACATTTCATAGAACCACCATTGGAAATCATTATTTGGAAATTGTTGACAACATGGATGTAGCAATGGGTTTCTTGGGTAATGCGGCAATGAATAAAATTGTGGGTGATGCCACTATCAACCAGAATGATGACCTTTTGGTGCTTTATGTAACCGATTAACTTGAGGGTTTGGGGGGCAAAGAAGCCGGTGAGAGCATTGAGGAAAATGATCGGTTCCACTTCGGGAGGGTCGAAGGGAGGGTTTATGTCAGTGATTTCTGGTGACTCGGGCACAAGGGGAGTGTCACCATCCTCTTATGGAATATCCTCAGAGATGGTCATAAAAAGATTTTGTTCCTTACATTTGTGGCCTGGGAAATATTTGTCATCACAATTATAACAGAGGCCTTTGAGTTGGCGTTCAACCATTTCATCCCTGGTCAATTTTTGGATGTTTAATGGGGCGGAGGGAGTAATGGGGTTGACTGGTTTAGGGTGAGGGATAAAGGAAGGCTTATGGTTTTGAGAGGAAACAATTTTTTGTGCTTCTTTAGCTTTTTTAGTAGCCTCCACCCAAGTCGTAGTTCGAGCCATGAGGACATGGGCCCGAATATCCTCCTTGAGGCCACTGATAAAACACTCTCGAAAGAAAGCATCAGTCATGCCCTCTTTTCGAAAATCCAGGCGCTCAAATGCAGCTATGAAGTCTTCTACTGTGCTTGATTGCTTCAATTTTGTCAAACGGCCCAAATGGTTGGTGTCAGTGTCAAAGTGTTCATAAAGTTCAGTCAAAAATTGGGTCCAAGCAATATACCCTTGATGGGAAGTTTTTCTCCATTGCCACCATTGCTAGTGTCCTTGATCTAGATGGATAACACCATACTGGAGTTTGGCCAAGTCATCTGCAATGTTGTAGAGAGAGAAATAATGTTCCATTTGGGTGACCCAACCAGTGGGGTACAAGCCATCAAATTTGGTTACATCCACCTGTGAAAGGCGTATGTCCCATTGAAAGTGATGGGGCTGAAAGGAATGGGAAGAAGTTTCACCTGCAGTCTTTATATGTGCATCCAGAAAAGAGTCATCGGTAGGGATCTTGATTTTGGTGCAGAGTGATGCAAAGACAGATTCAAGATGAGTGGTCATTTTGTGTTTGACTTCTTCCATTGTAGACTGCACGACTACATTTATGGATTCATTTATGGTGGTATTGATGGATGCATCATGAGAGGCAATAGTAGCACTGAGTTGTTGAACTTCTTGTTGGGTCTCGAGGAAACCAGATTGCAAGGTGTTGAAGCGAGACTCTAGTTCTTGGCTATGGGTATGGGCCATGAGGATGGGTGAACTGAAAAGGGAGTGGGCTGGGTTAGAAATTTGTGCAGAAAAATGATATGGATGAATGTGATAAGGGAGAAGAGATGAATCTAATGGAATAGGTCTCAAATAATGGTGAAAAAATTTCTAGACTTTTTTTCTTTTTTTTCTTTTACAGTTGTGGGGTTATACTGTGGTCTGAAGAATGTTGTAGTGCTGAAATCCCCAAATTATTAACCATAAAGAAATGTGTAGTTACTTGGAAACCCGAACACAAATGTGCGAGAATAGATCTCGCCGGTTTAATTTGTTTATGTTTATGTTTATGTTCCCCAAGGGTTAGGTATTCAAGGGTTCTACAGACAAGGGTTTGCCTTGTGCTATAGCTCTCTGATATATGTGCGGGGTCCAATAGTAGTACTCGGCCCAATATCTTAGGGCACTAACTAAGGAGGATAGACCGTACCCTTAGCCGTACTACCCGACTACCCAGGTACTAGAGAGTATCTTCCCGAGTGCTATTCTCAGTGACACTATAGCAGTCTGGTGGCCAATAGGTTTATCTAAAGAGGGCTTCAGGAAATCTAGGATGATCTATAGATAGGTGTTGTCTGATGCACTACCACTCGAAGGGGTACCAATAGGAGTTACAAGGGTGGCCAAAATATGTGCGCTTAAGAACCACTTGTATTTCCTACGTGTATGAATCCCTCAACCGTAGGTTTATGAGTGTAACGATAGATCTCTGTGGCTTAAAGATGCCAGAATACATCTCTACCCTGGAAAAAAATACCCACAATTTCTGCCAAGGAAAGTGCTCTGATACCACTTGCAAGATACCAGATATATAAAATATGCAGAACATAAATAAAATGCTAGAAATGGCAGAATAAAAGTAAAATATCCAACATAATCTTCACAATAACACATAAATGATATAAGAATAGCAATAGAAATAGCACTTTGATTCAGAAAGCAATGTTCACAGGCCTCTTCGAGGGGGCAACCTCCAATCGAGCAGCGCTCTATTACAATAATCTTCAAGCTAGGGTTTTCATACCCTCGACCCTTATTTATACTAAATATGTTTATTAAGAGAAACATCTAGAGGAAGATCCTTCTAGAAGCGAAAGCTTCTATTAGGTCTTCTTACATCTACCTTATTCTATTTTATTGAAAGGCCTTATTAATATTGACCTTTATTATATATGAATACATTCATCTACCTATGTGCGGGTTAGGACCTTAACATAACCTATCAATGAGTTAATAGACATGCATCCAACATCTGTATGATTATAGAATGTCCAGCCAGCTTGTCCAAGAGATAAATTTGCAGTGAATCTTGAAACTGTTCGAAATAAATGCAAAACAATATATTGACTATTGAATTTTAATGACAGAACGATGAGATGCAAATAATCACTGTGGTATTTGTGATTGCAAGCAATTACATTTAACATAAATCTAACTGTAACAAGATGCTTTTAATCATTCAACAAAATTTAAAGAAAAATATTATCATTTGGATTGAACAAATGACCACTCTTTTCAATATCTAAAGCATCAAAATGTGGACAATATTTTAAAGAGATTATCCCAATTCCATAGTATATTGTGAAGACAAAATCTATCAACAACTATTGATTTATCAAAATAAACAAGCCATAAACGAAAACAACATTTACAAAGAGCTAAAGATGAAATGTAAATATATGTTTCGTTCAAATTCCTGAATGAATTGTCCACCTTTAGCCTCAGACGAAGATGCCTTGATTACACAAAATATGAGCTTTTAAAGGTTTTGTAAAATCCAACTATCTGATCTTGTGGGATAAGATCGTATCTCCACAATGATATCTTGATTTCAAAATAGAAAAGATTATAACCACTCCAAATCACACTAAATCTCTAAAAACTAAAAGAGTGTGTTCCTGTTTACAAACATGAGCCATGGACACGGCTAATAAACCTAAAAATTCTTCATATCATTTGGCCACCATAGACTACCATATATCCTGAAAGAAAAAGATGAAATAAAGAAATTCAGATATACATTTAACCAATATTTTCCAAATTTTGAATAAGAATAGACTAGCTACATAATTTGTTGATTCCGTAGTTAGTCTTATTTTAGCAACGAAATCTAATTTATTCTATGAATCAAGATATAACACAATTTAAGATAAAAACAAATCTTTACCTTTAACTAAAAAATAAATTCAATTTACAGGATCTCAAAATTGATCACTGTTGTTACGCTCTCGACATTTTTAACTATTATGTTCCCCATTGTTTTCAAGCGTTTTCCTTGTCTCTAAACAATGGACTTTAGCCTATGATTTTCATCCATTAGTGAGTTGACCTGATCAGTGAGGGTTTTGGTTTGCGATTGTAAAATGGGTATGTCTGTATAATACTTATCAATCAAGAACAAACAAATTTCACATTGTGAATCTGTGACAGTCATTTGAGAATACCCATGGTCGTGTGCCCGAACGTTTCCATTGTTGCCTATGGGTTTATTATCCAATTTTATACCTGGAAATCCTTGAATGTGATTCAAGGAGGGTGGAAAATTATCCATGAAAGTGTAACCCTAGTTGAGACCTGTTTTGAAGGAAGGAGGGTCTTCTTCGACCAAGAATCTCTCAATATCTGAATCTGAGCGCTCATGGATCTCGATCATTTTGATCGGGATCAAATGAGTGTTTGGTTTATTTCGTAGTTTCCTTGAGATCAACCTACCTGCCCTTTTATTTTTAAAACCTAAATCGATATCGCCTTTAGATGGTTTGCACATAGGTTTGTTCACGTTCTTAAAAGAGGCGTTAGGATGGACGTGTTGTTCATGGCTCTTTTCAACAAATTTTAGGTTGGGTATAGGCTTACTGAGGGTGGTCATAATATAAGCCTGTGTAGATGAAGGAACTTCTCTCGCAGGGACCATGGTTTCCTCTATCATGGGTTTGTCAGCCTCTACAAAATTAGAGTTAACATAACCATTTTGGGTTAGGAGGGCGTTCTAGTCATCATTTTGTAACTTCAATTGATGCACCAATAGTATCTTTATCAAACCATGGTGAAAAAGGATTGAATCCAAATTTTGTTTCTTATATCTCTTTGCCATTTTATACAGGCTTATCCACAGGTAATAGGGCATATTTAATTGAAACCCGATTAAATTCATCAGTAAACATATGTGATATAGAAAAACAAAACCAAAATGGCCTTCGCACATCATGAATTGTTTCAAGACTGCTAGCAAACCATGCCACTGGGTTTTCAACAGGGACACAACCATACCTTTATCACAACAGTTGATTTTTCAAGATGTGAAGAAAAGGCTCCACGAAACCTCCTCAACCTTGGAATTTTTGAACCAATTATGCCTACTCAAAGGAAGACCTGTTGCTTGACCTACAAAATCCTCTGTGACCTTGAAATGAATGTCTCCTACCTTGGCTCGACATTCGTCAAAAGAAAGGGTGAATTCCTAAGTAGTTCTCAAGTTAAAACCCTAGAATTTCTCAAGAAAAACAAGCCAGCCTTAACCCTCGATATCCTCCCTTGCGTCATCACACAGAAGCAGGGTCTAAGAGCCATTGGGTTCAATCTTGATGACTGGGGCCATGGGGATACAAAATTCAAATAATAAAACACAGTGAGTAGGGAGGGTTTCTAGGAGAAGACCAGAGAAACATTTCAGACCAAAAACTCATCAATACCCTAGTGCGTATGAACAGAGGTTCCTCAATACCAAATGATAGGCATTTTGTGAAATGAATGCGAGGAGTACATGTGAAACCTGAGACTCATATTGAAATAATGGGTTTATCGTTGTTGGACATCCACCTCCCATAGGGTACAGGACATGAATAGGTGCATTAAACTTTATCATTGCGCAACAAGGTGGGTTTGGTTTCTAAAGTTTAGGAGAGGAAAAAAATTATAAACCAAAATGTAATGAGAAGGATAGGCACGACCAAGAGCCAAAAAAATATATATCATGGTTTAAATCAAATAGATCATTGGTGGTTCAAATAACAACCCAAAGCATATTTCACATTTGAGGAGTCAATAAAGAAGATGAACTTCATAGCAGGAAAGAATCTTTATTAACAAAAACTGTAGATCCATCCACCTTTCATAAGCTTTATATAAAGTGATAGAATCTTCATTCATTCTTTCAGTCATGAATGAAGCATGAAAATGAAAATACTAGGAATAACCAAAATATCACAATTATAGTTTCAAAAATTGCTTATGAAGAAGCATAATCATATGACCCCCAAGTAGGCAGCTAAATGCTTAAAAAATTTGAAAATATGTGGGGCTGCGAACAGAACTCTAGGTCCCATTCTCATGGATTTTAAGGAATTAACCATGCAATTCAACCAGGAGGGCCAACAATACAAGTTTCAAGTCATCATTGTCGATTCCCCGGGTATCATAAATTATCATTGCATGGAAAATATCCTAAAAAAAGGTCATTATGGCATTATTTCACAACTCCATGCCTAACGCCACTTAGACACCCTCTGTGCCGCAAGACCTCCAAGTCCATCCTCTCCAAATAGAAAGTTGTTTTTTCCACTCCCCAGGGTCTTCCTCCTTCTCATGGAGTTCATGATCATTCCATTCCCCTTGTCCCCAATAGCCTTCCCCCCAATTTTCATCCCTAACGTCATCCCTTTTCCCCAAAAAATGAAATTGAGAAAAAAATTCAGGAATTTCTCACCGCATGTGTTATCCATCCTAATATGAGCTCCTAATATTCTCCCATGGTCATGGTCCTTAATAAATAAGGCTCTTGGATCATGTTTCATGACTTATACCCCCTCAAAAAACTCACCATCAAAGACAAATGTCCCATTCCTGTCATTGATGACCTCTTGGATGAATTGAGGGGTTCCTAGTTCTTTACTAAACTTGATATTCATTATGGCTACCACCAGATACGTATGAATGAGGTGGACATTCCTAAGACTATATTTCGAACTCATGAGGGCCACCATCAATTTTTTTTCATGCCCTTTGTCTTGTGTAATTCCCCCTCAATTTTCCAAAGCCTCATGCATCATGTCTTCCATCCTTTTCTCCGTCATTTTGTCTTAGTTTTCTTTGATGATATCCTCTTCTATAGTAAAACCTAGAAAACCCATCTTAGTCATGTGTATTGAGTTCTACATCTACTCTCTCAACACTAATGTTTCTTCCAACAATATAAATGTGTTTTTGGCACCTCAAAAGTCGAGTACTTGGGTCATATTGTTAGCAATGCAGGATTGTCCTCGCCCAAAGACTCTCAAAATATTATCGCAAGTTTGTTAAGAATTATGGAAAGATTGCGGCACCTCTCACTGCTCTCCTTAAAAATAATTCTTTCACTTGGAATCCTGTAGCTGATCAGGCCTTTCAAACCTTGAAGGCGGCCATGTGCACCACTCTAGTCCTAGCCCTTCCTGATTTCACAAATACATTTTTCCTGGAATGTAATGCTTCTCGGAGAGGAATTAGAGAAGTCCTTATGCAAGATGGTTAGATTTTGGCCTTTACCAGCAAAAAACTATCAGAGCGACATTTGGGCCAATCAATATATGAAAAGGAAATGTTGGCTATTCTATATGTAGTGGATCTTTGACACCCTTATCTTTTGGGGCAACGATTCTAAATTAAGACAGATCATCAAAGCCTCAAGTATTTTCTAGAACAATGCCCTTCCTCCCTGGAGAAACAAAAGTGTGTGACTAATCTCTTTGGATATGATTATGATATCATTTAAAAGAAAGGAAAAGACAATGTGGTTGTTGATGCACTTTCAAGAAAATATGAAGAAGAAGGGTCCCTTTTTTCCCTCTCCTTCATTATACTAGATTGGCTCCAAGCTATTTGCTAGGAATGGCTACAAGATCCCAAAATTTCACATCTGATCCAACAATTGTAATCCAATTGTCCAGTTTCCCCAGGGTACTCTTGGCACAATGATGAGATTCACTACAAAGGTCGTTTGTATTTAAGTAAAAAGTTACAACTTAAATCCACGATAATTTCTGAGCTTCATGCTACACCCACAACTGGGCACTCAACGTTTACCAAAAATTATGACCGGGTAAAACATTATTTTTTATGGTATGGTATGAAACAGGACGTTCACAATTTTGTGGTAGAATGTGATGTTTGTCAACACAGCAAGGGAGAAACAATTAAAGATTCTAGCGCACTAAAACCGCTTTCGATTACACCTTATATTTGGAGGAATATCTCTATGGATTTTCTTGTGGGCTTACCTAAATAGGGAAATAAATCAGTCATTATGGTGGTCATTGATCATCTTTCCAAGTCGTCTCATTTATTTTCTCTTCAACACCCATTTAACTCCTCCATTGTGGCTCAAATTTGCATGGATCAGGTCTTCAAGATTCATGGCATGCCTCATTCTATTGTTTCTAATCGAGACCCCCCTTTCATCATCAATTTTTGGTAAGAACTGTTCAGACTACAAGGAACCTAATTGCATCTCAGCATAGCTTATCATCCCTGGAATGATGGTAAAATTGAATTTATCAACAAGTGTTTGGAAACATATATGAGGTGTTTTGCATCAGGAAGGAAAAATTAGTGGCCTCAATGGTTACCTCTAGATGAATGGTGGTACAACACTTCTTACCATACAAATACCCACATGACTCTGTTTGAAGTATTATATTGACAAAATCCACCTTCAGTTATCTCATACCTTCCATGTGTCTCAAAGGTCCAGGTGGTTTACCAAACACTTACATTTTGAGAGGCTATTCTCCATACCCTTAAATATAATTTTTTCATGGCCTAGAATCGCATGAAGCAAAAAGAAGATCAAGGTCACTTTGAAGAATTTTTTGAAGGAGACCAGGTGTTTCTTCAACTGCAACCTTATAAGTAAACTTCCCTCAAGGTTGACCATTGTCAGAAACTAGCACCCAAATTTTATGGATTTATACCATTTTCAAGTGTGTGGGACAGGTGGCCTATTAGTTAGTGTTTCCCAGTCATTCTAAGCTCCATCATGTTTTTCATGTCTCCTTCTTAAAGAAGGTGGTTGGAACTAAGTACCAAACTCAAACCATCTTTCACGATTTGGATGAGGAAGGATCCATCTAGTTGCATCCACAAGAAATTTTGGACTAGAGTGAGTGTCATCTGCATCAACACACCATCAAGAAAGTGTTAGTCTAGTGGGAAGATACAACTCCAACAGATGCCACTTGGGAACCAACTATCATTCTACAACAATTTTAAGGTTGTTTTTAAGGGGGTGGACATGTTAGGGACCTAAGATCCCTAATCCCTCATGTAGGTAGAATAATATATTTCCATGTAACAAAGGCCAATATTAATAAGCAATATCAATAAGGAATAATAAGTCAAATGCAAGAAGAGCTAATAGAATTTTCCGCTTCCAGAAGGATCTTCCTTTAGATTATTCTTTTGGATAGACAAATTTAGTATAAATAGGAGTAGAGGGTATGAGAAGTTTTGTCTTAGATATTATTGTAATAAATATCTACTCTGCTGGAGTTTCCCCCTCGAAGAGGCAAGTGAACATTGCTATCATTAATCAAGGTGATATTTTTGGTGTCATTATGGTATTATTCTGGTATTGTTATTGTTATATCATTGTTGTTTTGCCATTTCTAGCTAAAATATTTTTTTTTCTGCATACTATTTTATATCTGGAATACTACATATACATTATGTGAATAGAGGATTTGAATTCAAACATAATGAGACTTCGTTTGATTACTAGTAATTAAGGTGTATACCTTTAACAAATGCGAGACAACCCACTGATAATGAAAGTAGGTGTCAAGACACCAAGTACATTCCACTTGTGTGAATAAGGGTGTTGAGGTTGAACACTTGAAGAATCAATCGATCAAGAGACATTGATGTATTCCCAACTGTCAATGGTGGGAGAAACTGCCACTAAATATTGCAAGCCTATAGGTACTCATAGGACTCTAGATATCATTTCCATAATAGATGAGTTGAAGTTGATTGAAGGAGACCCGCTAAAAGGAGAGCATGAAGGCATATCTCATCATCCAGCATGAGGTACAATGCAATATCTTGATTATTAGGAGGAGCTCGGATGAATAGGATGTTCATGAACCAATGACCATGTGCACCTCTCGCATGCACCAGATGCAAGTAGTGCATGAAAGAGACCCTCTGAATAGTAGCCAATAAGGAAATTGTCGACAAAGGAAAGGAAACCACCAATAGAGATAATGTAATCCAAGACACTACACAAATCCCAATGTGTGAATATATTTCTTGTCGTTGAACATAAGGGAAAACCCAGTCAATGAACATTGAGGATATGTCATCTGTTGGGTTCAGGGATACCTACCAATGATGAAAGTAGGCCTGGGGTGAAAGGTAGGAAAACAACTTCATTTGATTATGAGATACATAGAGGGTATGGCCAACATGAAAAGTCAAGGGTTCTAAGGAATGGATAACATAGGGCTTTAAACTTCCTTCAAACAAGAGCATGAGACATGTGGATACCTTATGAAGCATAGAATTAACACTGATCATTGAAAAAATCTTGCGACACAGGATGCATCAACAAACTCTCCATAAGGACTGGAATAATAAATAGTCGGAGGAGTAAAATCTAAGTAACGATATCATCTTCCTCAGGTCATGCTAAAACCAAACCTTGGATAAAATAGACTCAAGAGTTTGTGCTTTGTTCAAAGGTGACATAACTGCTGTTGATATGAGATAATATTATTTTCCCACCTGTATTTTTTGGTTTTTCTCATAGTAAAATAAGCAACTAGTTCCAAGCAGTGGAACACACCTATGCTTAATGCAGGGAAGTTCATGTAGGACATGGACACTCAGGGCGATGTTTCCTCTACGAGTAAAAATATGTCAAGTTGCAAAGGATATATATAAGACACTACTTGGATAATGCTAAGAATTGTTGGATCAAGATGCTTATAACAAGAAAGAATGAGCCAAAATTAGGCTAAAAAATACAAGCAGGATAATGGGATGCAATTACAACTTAAATAAAAAAGTGTCATTTTTCATGGATTTAGTCCCCTAGGCCCAAAAAAGTATAAAATAATACCCAGGAGAACTCTTATAGCTAGTGGCGACTAGATTATTCCTTTTTCATAAGTACTCTACTTGGTCTAGAAAATGGTTAAACTTATACCAAATATACGTCCTTTCAAAACCATTTAATGAGTGTGAAAGAGGCAAGTTCACTCAACAATCTTTTTCATTTTTTTGATTCTAAAAATAAATTAACTAAGACTCAAGGATGTTGTTCTAAGAAACATATCCTGGGGGAGGCTAGGGTTCCCATGCAGGTCTTCTATCGAAAGAAAACAACTCACTGGTAGCTGACACAAGCTTGGGAGAACCCAAAAATTTTCAGGATGATGAGGATAAAATACTTATAGAGGATCCTTCATCTTCAATACATCGACGAATGAACCTTATCTAGAAGGGTGCAGAAGAAGGAAGGTGAGGCTCTACAATATCATTCCAATCAAAGGAAACCATCCTAGGACTTGGAGGGAGCATACTTAGAGAGAGTGGAATTCTCCCTTGTTCATAAGGTACAGAACTAGCAATGCTAAGGACATGGTCGAAAGATGCATCACCCCCCAAACGAAGAGTGGGATTAGTTGAAGATTGCATCAACAATGTCAATTCCTTAGATTTGTCACTCTCCAAGAGAAGAGTGGGATCGATTGAATATTTCATTGGCACAACTACTTATTCAATTTTGGGTTGACTAAGATGCGAGACAACATGGTCAAGAGATGCATCACTCCCCAAAGCAAGAGTGATGTTAGTAGAAGATTACATCATCATGACTGTTGGTTGAACAATATGCGAGACGATATGGTCAAGAGACACATGACTCCCCAAAAAAGGAGTTGTGTCAACTGAAGATTACATCGACATGACTACTTTATCAACCAAATAAGGATTATAATATTGGGAAACCAAAGATGACTCAGAACCCAAAGGACCACTAAACAAGGATTGTGCTTTTCGTACTATTGCAATAGCAGGGCACAAACGAGTTAGGTGAACTCCTTTGCAAAGTATACAAAGGAACTCGGGCTTATGTCCTATATGTATAGGATTATTAGTCATATCCATGCCCCAGGAATGACTTGCAGTGGCCAATGACATGCTCCCTGCATGACTTGCAGAGGTGTTGAAACCATTTCATGCTCTTAATTTTCCCCTCCCTTGTTTTATTTCCCACCTCTTTACACCCTTTCTTTCCCGCTTCTATATTTCCCCTTTTTCCCATTTCTTATTTATCCCTTTTTTTTCCTTTTCTTGGTTAATATACTTATCCATTTTCACATTCACAGACTGTTGGACCTGCAAATTGTCACACTTGCATTCCATTCTCATTCATTCACCTATGCATAAGTACACCTCAACACTTAGACTTTTATTTAAATTCATGGGTATTTTTTTCCTTCCCCTCTAAATCCTTCACATTGCACTTCAACTTATGTTTTCTACATTTCAACCATCACTTAAATTTTATTCTCATCATAGATGTCATGTTACCAAATGTACCATTTGTTTTTATATTCGTGAGTTTGACCAACCACCTTCTATACTTAGTTTCTTTGGATCGCTTATCCAACAACGGGTTCACAGGTTTATAAATTTTTTATATTGATCTTCTCCCATATCCATCCTCGCCATTATGTTTCTTTTCCCAATGTGCAATAAATATTATTTAAATGCTAACAATTGTTTTGTAGACTTCAAAAAGGTCATTATTAATGGTGAATGGCTAGAGAAATATTCATTGAATCTTCATTTAATCCTCATTTGCGAGGGGATTAAATTATCATTATGTCTAGAAAATATTCATTTGTAAATATCATTCAGACAAAGAAATATTTTTATCAACTTAATGACAACATAAACTTGACAAGAGTTATGTGGTGATACTTTGAATATTTTTGGCCGCAAAGATCAGAATTTCCAGTAGTCGAGAGAATATTGGTATTATTCTTCCTCTCCTACTGCTCAAAGAAACGAGAACGTAATTTGGACATCTGAGATTGCTCTTGTTGTTTTTGTTCCATAGGTTTTCGACTGTAAAGAAATTGTTGCATGGTGTGTTGAAAAATACATACCAAATCAAAGTTATATACAGGTCCAGGGACATTCCCCAATTTCTTTGTCACCTCAAATTTTCTGTAAAATGTTAAAGCTTCCAGAGCCCACTCTCACCTTCAAAGGTGACGCTTGCAAAGACTTTTTGAAGAAACATAATAATGGGCTCAACCTCTTGCCAGAGTACTTGGAGAATCACACGTCTATACTAGTGGACATAACCAGAATTTAGGTTAACTCTCTGAAGAACCCTTATCGATAAATCCCATGTTTATTCACCATAATAACAGATTAGGAGAATATTTCTTCCATATCTTGAATGATTCAGTATGTTTTGCATTTTATGGTCCAAAAGAAATCTATTTTTTTATTGGGGCAAGCTCATCTTTATTGAACTTGCTTCCCATTTATCGCATTACAAAATGGATAGGAAGTTCTTTATGGCTTCATATTTGATATTTTCTATCACACATTGTTACCAATTCCCAAATTTAACTATCAGCAAGAGGATAAAGTTTCAAGTGAACCCTGCTACCTTTTGGTATCAGGGATTATGGAGGCATAAAACCCCTTTATTTTATATGAATTTTATAATGACTTCGTTTCAATTTTCAGAAGACTTTTATTTGGAGAAAGAACCTCCGGGATTTCTATTGAAGCTGCTAAATTTCTAGAGAAGAAAGGAATGATAGAAAAAATGGAGAATCATAATATTATAAGAATATTTGGTTCAAAGGAAAATCCTTCCTTTCTTCCATATTATGTGTCTGATAAATTATTCATCATGGAGGTAGAAAGGAAATACAATTTATGGTTGCATTTTTTCCATGAAAAAAGAAAAAATCTATTTATTCCTCAGTCCTGGAAGATTGGAGAATTTTCATTGAGGAATATAAATAAAATTTATGAGTTTGTAGGTCATTGAGAATATCAAAGGTTTGAACCAAGCAAGATCTTTGTTCAACATATGAAATCAATGGGGTTTAGTGATTCTTTCATTCAAAGTGATTTGAGTGAAGAAGAAGAAATCAATAGTCAAAACACTCCTGCACATGATACTTTCGATATGGAAACATTACTTAGCAACAACGATCATTACAAACAAAAGGGAAAACATTTTGGTGAAAGGAATGATCAATATCCAGTTGTCACTTTGAAAAATAATACATCCAAGAGAAATTCTCCAACAACCTACCCAATTAAGAAGTATGTCGACAATATCTGTAGTGGAGGAGGAGATAAGAACCCTCCCTCTGTAAAAATTGAAAGTTCCCACAAACTCCCTGTAAGAAAGACAATAAAAGCTCCATTGCAAGAGGAGGAGAACAATCTCTTAGAAAATGATATTCAAAGTTTCTCTTTGGAAGATATGGAACTGGAAGAAGATATTGAAAATATATTTTATGAAATAGAAAAACAGGAGCATGTTGTTCAACAAAATATTGTATTGGATGTTGTCGAGAATGAAAGTTTCAGTGAAGAAGAATCTTTTACTATTCAGAGTGTTGTTTTTTATAAATATTATAAAAATTTAATATTGGAAAGAATGGATCAAAGAAATAAAAAAGGAAAATCTCGCTCAGAGGTTAACCTTAAGTATATGCGACCATCTCAAATTTCCAAAATTCACAAGAAAACTAGGGATGTTCTTGATGATTATATTGATGGTTTGGAAGATGGGAATTCCAAGCTAAAGGAAAAAATCAAAGAATTGGAAACTGCCTTGATGCCCCTTCTCATTTTGGCTAGCCCTTTAACAATACTGAAAGGATTATCGTCCAAAAAATTCAATAGTATAATTGAGTATTATGAAGAAGAAATTGATAACTGGCTTATTGATTACTCTATAAAAAATCAAGACATTGAAGAATCAATCCATGATATTTCTCATGATCTAATAAATTTAGAAGGAGAATTATTTAATATCAAAATTAGACATGAGATAAATGTTGCGCCTGTTATCACTGAAATTTCGTCCGCAAATGGTTACATAAATCTAGCATCGGCAAATAGTTATGAGGTCACCCATGGACCAAAATTACCACAAAAGCATTTCCAAAAGGTTCAAAACTATACAACCAGTGATAAAATTAAAGTGCACTATGAATACATAAGGTGCACGCGCACATGCGCTATCCATAAACGTGGGAAAAACACACATGCACATGATGCACGACTGTGGTCACTAAAAGCCATGCACATCTAAGAATGGTGCATTTATGAGATTGGTCAGCCTCCCACCCACTTCTGGTTCAGCTTTGAAGTTGATTTGACACCCAAATCTCGACTGAATCTGACTGGGTGGCTGGTCAAAGACCTAAAAATGCCCTAAATAGCCTCTTTTCACACTACAAGCTGGTTGCACAATACCTCAAAGAGGTGCTATAAAACAAGGCCATGGGTGCACTTCATTTTCAAGGAATTCATTAGCAAAGTCATACTACTGCTATTCTCTTGAGGAATCCTCTATTCTCATCAAGAGTATACTAGCACCATTACATTGGGAAATTCATCTCACCTTTTGAGTGGATTAGCTAGGGATTCTTTCACCATTTCATTCAAAGTTGTAAGAAGAGCTTAGTTGTGGGGGTCCAAGAGCCCTCCCTTGGAGGAATAAGGGACCCATAGTCCTCTTTCTTTTTGGTGTTTTCTTTCACTAATATAATCCTTGCCATTGGTGACATGAGTCTTATTGGTTTTTTGTTCTTATGTCCTTATGCTCAATAGTTTAGTTGTTCTTTTATTTCTTAGTTTAATTCTTAGTTTGTTCTTTTATATTTATTTCTCTAACCCTTTCCTTTACATATTTCTTGCTTAGCTAACCCAACTAAGCTTGTAAGCACCTTTGTTTTTCTCATTTAGGTGACAAAAGAGGTGCAACAATGCCCATGAAAAATTATATTGAAGATTGGTTTAAAAGAGAAATTGATAAGTTAACTAAAGAAGGCCAATAAAATGTAGTTGGGACAGTTTTGGTAACCATTGACGAGGAGAATAAAATAAAAACAACAAGCAAATGAAGAGTGGGATATACCATCATAGTAAGTCTATGTTGATGACATTCTTCTATCTTTATTATTTTTCATCCAGTTATTCTTCTTCTTTGAATTGAAAGGTATAATCGAAATCTGATAACTTTATCCTTGTCTTCTAAGCAGATATTATTGCTTTTCATCCACCCACCTTCTTCCTTCTTCAGTTTATTTCCTTGTACATGTTTACTTTTATGATCCATGGGAGTCCTAATCCTAGTCCTCTAGACAAACACATTTTAAATTTCAAAGCATTGTAACATACTCTATTATTTTTTAGAAAACCCAAGAGAACTAATTCAGGATCATTTTTGGCTGTATTTTATAACTTTGAGCTATGAGTATAAAGTATTTGATATTGATCCATCAGAATCTTTGTAATATCCCTCATTCAAACCCAATTGTAAATGTAATATAAGTGTACTTAAGTTGGTGAGCTTTTTTGACATCATTTTGTAATGCACTTCCAATGGCATAGTGCATGCATGAACTGCACAGTAAAATGGTGTAGTATGCACATTCCCGAATACCACGTATAGTAACTAAAGTGCGTGTAGTATGGAGGAAAACAAGCCTTGTGTATATGATATGTGTTATAGGCTGGTGATCCAGTTATTATAAGTTGGGATGATTATGTTTTGGTATTAGGCCGGAATGCCTAGATGTTAAAGGTCAATGTGCCTATTTTGTACATGTCTCATAATTAATATAAAATACATCACTGTGTGCAGACTGAACATGATAAAAGAGATGGGGGACTGAACTTCACCAGTTAGGGAAAGAGAGGGCCAAAAGTTAAGGGAAAGGGATAATATAGAGAGCTTAAGACAAAAAGTAATATTATACCAATATTTCCTAAAACATAAAGTACCTATACCGGATCTGCAAATATACTTCAATAATACCAAGAATAAACCATAAACCGTTCACCATAACAATAACACAAGAAATAGAGGAAACCCTTGAGGTAGGGTAACACCATATATTAATCCTTATGGAAGGATAAAACTCCTCAAGAAATCCTTGCTTGTACAATCCCAATATTCTTCACTATGTTTCATTACATTGCCTACACTTCTTTATATAGCTCTCCCTATCTCCTAGGAACATTCTAGAGAGCCTTCTCACATTTATTACATCCAACTACCATAGTGGGCCTTTATTAATATAGTGGATTTAGTCCACCTTACATTGAATTACCACATTCTCATATATTAAATGACTTCCACTAATAACACATAACTACATTCCCATTGGGTACCTCCCTAGGTACCCCATATTTTCTCCCTAGGTATACTACATTCCATCCCCCTTCACATGTTTCATCCTCGAAACGTAAGAAGAAACCATACAATATGACTAGCTAAGCAATGTAGCCAACTGGTATGAAGTACGACCATCCATCCATCCCAATGGAAGTCGAACATGATGTCTATCTGCTAACTTTCAACCCTGATCTTTCTCTGTATCATGTCGGGGTTGCCATGGGATTGTTTCTATAGCTTGAGCTCTTCCTGTAGTGTCGATAGTCCTCCCTGCACCTCTTGATTAGTTTCTTGTCTGGTGCCCTGCTGGTGCATAAATGTGTTGATGCACATGCCCTTGCCTTGATGAATTTTGTGTCTCTATATGATGTGGATGGAGATATACAACAACTGTAGGAATTTGTTCTTTTTTCTTCAAATCTACAACACTTTGTGCCTTTGAGTCAATGACCTGCTTAGCTTCCTGATTATGTTCTTCTTGTAGTTTTTATTCATCTTCTTCTGTAGACTCTACCTCTGATTCAACTTCAGATTGGGAAATAACTTCTTTGCTAGCTTCCATGGGTCCATCTTTCTTACTAAGAGACACATCCTGAATGTGATTTTTTTTTTCTTATACCACAACTTTAAAAACTTCTTTTGCACATTAATATTAATGGTACCCACTAATTCTATCCAAGGATATCCCAAAACAATATCCACTTCATCCATATACATAGCATAAAAATATGAATGCAACAAATATTTATCCATGGTAATCTTCAAATCTTTAAAAATTTGAAAATTTTCACTCTCAACCTGTGTGCTTTGAATATTCTTTATTGGAACTTGCAATCTAATAACCAACTGAACATTGATAAAATTATGCATGCAAGTAGGGTTAATAGAAACAATGATATTTTCTTTATGAATACAACCATGAACCTGTAATATAGATTTTTCACATGAAAATAAACTCTTGGTTCTCTCTTTATCCTTATTTTCTCCATGAGACCACTTGTCTAATGATATTTTTTCAAATTCTTCATTGGAGAGTGTCATCATCTCCTTATAATCAAGTGATTTCCACCAAATGGTAGCATCACCTTGCAATTTGAGATCTACCCAATGGGGAAAATTATCTTCCCATGATGACTTTCTTTCTTTAATGAATGATCCAATACTAGGTCCATCACGTTTCCCTGTAAAATACATCTTGCTATGAAACCCCCCAAAAATAGAACAATAAGTTATGACTGAAAATCACGGTTTTTTTTTTCGGAAAACCCCTGAAAAACTGTTGAATTTAAAATGCTCATAACTTTACTTCCCAAACTTCGTTTCGGCTGATTTGTGCTTTGAAATTGGGTATTTTTCCGAGAGGAATTCAAGTACCCAATTTGTTTTTCCAAATTGATCTTGTAAAGCTTCATATCTGAACCTGAAGTGTGTCTCCCTCTTTTTCTTCCCTAGAAAAAATTCTACAAAAAGAGAAAACAAATCTTCCCTTCTTTGGCCAAGGAAAGTGCTCTGATACCAATTGTTAAGTACCTATACCAGATCTACAAATATACTTCAATAATACCAAGAATAAACCATAAACCATTCACCATAATATGAACACAAGAAATAGAGAAAACCCTTAAGGTCAGGTAACACCATATATTAATCCTTATGGAAGGATAAAACTCCTCAAGCAATCCTTGCTTGTACAATCACAATATTCATCACTATGTTTCATTACATTTCCTACACTTCTTTATATAGCTCTCCCTATCTCCTAAGAACCTTCTAGAGAGCCTTCTCACATTTATTACATCCAACTACCATAGTGGGACTTTATTAATATAGTGGACTTATTCCACCTTACATTGAATGACCACATTCCCATATATTAAATGACTTCCACTAATAACACATAACTACATTCCCAAACCTTATAGAGAGCCTTCTTACATTTATTACACCCAACTACCATAGTGGGTATTTATTAATATAATGGACTTAGTCCACCTTACATTGAATGACCACATTCCCATATATTAAATGACTTCCACTAATAACACATAACTACATTCCCATTGGGTACCTCACTAGGTACCCCATATTACCTCCCTAGGTAGGTATACTGCATTAATGTAAGGTAGCTAGAGAGGTAGTGGGGGGGCCCAGAGGGCCTATAGTGATAATAGTGGAGGTAATTCAATGTAAGGTGGACTAGGTCCACTATATTATTAAATAAGTCCCACTATGGTAGTTAGATATAATAAATGGGTATTTAGATATAATAAATGTAAGAGGACTTCTTAGAATGTTCTACTTCTAAAAGATTCCTCCTCTAGAATATTCTTAGGTGATGGTAGCACTATATAAATGGGTTCAAGAAATGTAATGGTATATGAAGAGAAGTATTTTATTTGGAGCGGTATCTCAATAGGAGGATGCCCCCTCGAAGAGGCAAGTGAACATGAGAGGATCCCTTCCATAATCGGATCCATCGTATGGTGTTGCTCTACCTCAAGAGTTTGATAGTAATTAAGGAGATTTTTCATATTGTTCTTGTATATATGTTGTGGTGATTTTTTATTCAGTATTTTGTTCTTAACAAGTGGTATCAGAGCACTTTCCTTGGCAGATATTATGGACAAATATTTTTTATTTTTGTAGATTTTTTTTTCGAAGAAGAAAAAAGAGGGTGGCGACATTCCCAAAATTTTCGGTATATTTTTGTGCTAAATTTGCAAAAACAGGTTGTATATATGAGCTACTCTTAGAAAAACACCCAAGTTGGCAAAACAAATCGTCCTAAACAGAGTCCGGGAAGTCAATATATTGAAGTTTTAAAATCTGCATTTTTTCAGGGTTTTTTCCACGGACAACGAATGGTTTTTTGTTTTTTTTATATCTATGTAGCAATTGGAGGCTGAATTTTCCCAAACAAATTACATATCTGAGTTCCTCTCACAATTTCACCCAATTGAAAAAAAAAATATCAGCTGAAACAGAGTCCGGGAAGTGAAGTTAAGAGCATTTTAAATTCAACATTGTTTTAGGGTTTTTCTAGAAAAAGCCGCGATTTTCTGTTGTAACCTATTGGTCTATTTTTTGGGTTTTTTCATGACGGTTGTGGGACCAAAGAGTTCATAGGGTGATCAAATGGCTATTTCTTCTCAAACCCTCAAATAAATTCTACAAATTACTAAATCATTCAAAGCCCAATTGTTTGACACATTGAATGATAGATTTGATGGCCTCAATGATAGTTTTCGTAGTATTCAAGATTCATTAGATAACATGCAGAAGATATTTCTTATGGCAGACCTTATGGATGACTATAATCAAGAAATATATGGTTGGTATGATTTTGAGGCCGATTGCGATGATTGGTATATGGATAGTTGTCATTTTTGGGATGACAACCACTTCCATATTTTATTTGATGACTCTACTCCACCTTCTGTAGAGAAAATCAATGTCCCACATCAGGAGTTAACTACCCACGTCCAGCCTCTATATTCTACAATGGTATTGTTCCTTCCAGATTCATCATTCATATTTGATCATCTCCAACTATGTGGATGGATATTCTTATTTGGATCCACATGGTAGGTGTCGGTATTGGGAGCATCATTTTCAATTGGTTATTGGGTGTCGATATCTTCCATGTGGGTTTTACATGAGAAATTGGACATGGTACCCTGGTTTACAATGGTGGTTGGACTACTTCAGCATGGTGGATTCCATTTATCAATGGGACCCTGGTTCTCTAGTCTACTTCAACACTATGTTCCACACTTATCCATGGGACCCCGGTATATAGTTGTACATCAAGCGTTGAGGACAATGCTTTCATAAGGGGAATGGAATGTAAGGTAGCTAGAGAGGTAGTAAGGGGGCCCAGAGGGCCTATAGTGATAATAGTGGAGGTCATTCAATGTAAGGTGGAATAGGTTCACTATATTATTAAATAAGGCCCACTGTGGAAGTTAGATATAATAAATGAGTATTTAGATATAATAAATGTAAGAGGACTTCTTAGAATGTTCTACTTCTAGAAGATTCCTCCTCTAGAATGTTCTTAGGTGATGGTAGCACTATATAAAGGGGTTCAAGCAATGTAATGGGATATGAAGAGAATTATTGTATTTGGAGCGGTAGATCAATAGGAGGATGCCCCCTCGAAGAGGCAAGTGAACAGGAGAGGATCCCTTCCATAATCAGATCCATTGTATGGCGTTGCTCTACCTCAAGGGTTTGATAGTAATCAAGGAGATTTTGCATATTGTACTTGTATATCTGTTGTGGTGATTTTGTATTCAGTATTTGGTTCTTAACAGCTGGTGAGCCAGTTATTATAAGATGAGATACTTATGTTTTGGTATTAGGATGGAACTCCTAGATGTTAACGGCCAATGTGCCTATTTTTTACATGTCTCATGATTAATATAAAATACATTGTTGTGCGTAGATTGACCACGATAAAAGAGATGGGGGACTGAACTTCACTAGTTAGGGAAAGCGAGGGACAAAAGTTAAGGGAAAGGGATAAGATAGAGAGATTAAGAAAAAAAGGAATATTATACCAATATTTCCTAAAACATAAAGTATGGATAATTATTTTATCATAAGTTCTAAATTTGGGGATAAGTGGACCAAAGTAACTTCCAATATGACAAGTGTCAAGTTGGGGACATGCATTCATATCATGGGGACTTAGCTCATTTGGTCACTTTTTCATGGGGATTCTTACCAATAGCTTGACCATCATTCTCACCATCACTTTCACAATGAGTTTCACGGTGATTCCTTCCATCACTGAGTTATCCAGTCAATAATTCCATGACCATTTTCACTCACACAGTCAGTTATCCTTGAGACATCGATTTCACCATATCTGAGCCTATTTCCATAACCTTTTCCGGTTGGTGTACCTGGTTATCTTCGAGTGGGATTGAAGAAGTGGGTTGTGAGGCCCATGAGAAATTCTCTGAGCGAGAGAATTGTTGGGGATTGATTCCCGAAGGTACTAAACTACAACTACAGTGCTTTGAGACTTCCGGTCCAGCCTGTTGTTGAAGCCCTGGAAGGGAAGTGGGGTAGCCGAGGGAATGTTGATAAGAGAATGGGCACACTTCCTTAGGTGGGACAAGCATGTGGGGAATGAGAGGCTATAGGTTGTTAGTTGAGTGAGAACCTGAGACAAAGTCTTTCCTATTGTCCATGAGCCTTAGCCTAGTTAGGAACCCTTTACCTAGGTGGAGTTCAGTCCCAGCTCGTGGGTGACTCACTGTTGAGAGTGATGAACAACGTAGTCTAAGGCTGGGAGGTTCGTGGATGGTATGTACACAGTTGGTGATAATATTTCCAAGATAAGTACCAATCGTATGCTAAAGTGATATGCTACATTGTTATTTACATGCTTATGTTATGGTTTATCATATATGTGATTATAATTTCCTATATGTTTATGGGTATTTTCCTGTATATGTTTCATATCTATGGTTACTGTTATTTCAGTATAAATTCATATATTACAGAATGTAATTGTTTTTTTGTGTTTATATGTAAATCTTCCGCAAGAGTGTTGTATGTATATGTTTAAAGTTGCATGCAGTTTGAAGAGAAAATTTATGTGGCATAGCTCAGTTGATTACTGGGTATGTTACTGTATGTTCTGTAGTAAGAGAATGAAAGTGTTCCCTAGAGTAGCATGGCCTGATCTGTTTAAGGATGGGGATGTTACCAACTGGTGATAGAGAATGAGAGATTTCTCTGGAGTGGCATTCCCTGACCTGTGAGTGGTCGGGGGACGTTACAAATTGGTATTAGAGATTCAGTTTCAACACTGAGTCTGGATGGGCTAGAGGAGTTCAGTTGAAGTGAGTATTCATAGAAGAGTAACTTCGAAGGGACCAAAATTCAAGTCATGGAGTGTCCATGGAAAATGTTGGCGTGCTGGTGCACGCGGTAAATTTTGGCACCGCACGGAAAACGTTGGCATGCAAGTGTGCGCGGTAAATTATGGTTCCATGTGAAAGATTATTATGTGCGAATGCACACACTAAATTTAGCCTTGCGTGGTGAGCACACACATAGTAATGTGCACATGGGGTGTGCAGGTATTGCATAACACAGAGGATTTTTGTTGGTACGTGCATAGTATGAGTATAAGTTGCCTCGTGACAGTGTATTCAATGGTGCGCACAGATTATTGTCCACAATGGAACCTATTGAACTTTGACATGGTGCAATGCATAGGGAAAAATGCATGTGGAGTATTGGTCCTCTATACCAAAACTGTGCACAGTGGATATTGGTGCACAATACAAAATTAGTGCGTGCAAGTTGTCGCTGCGATGGAGAAGAAATACATAGTGGATATAGGTGCGCAGAAAAATGTTTTACCTTGTGATATTGCTATGCACGATAAATACAATTGTACAGGTCAAAGTTTAGTGTGTGCGAGGTCACTTGGAAGGCGATGAGTCTGAGTTTAATTTGCATAATATTAGAAGAAAAAGAAACACACAACCACATTGAAGATTTAATTAAAAGGAATTCTGAGTTTTATATTCCTCCGATTCAGATAGATGGAAGTGAAATATAAGCTTATAAGAAAAGAATACTATAAAATAAAACAATACTCATAACACCACCAGACAAATTTTTTTAATAAACAGTCCAAAATATGCTTCTATATTTATATAATGGTATTAATCACAAAATTACAAAAAGGGGGATGATAGCAATTATCTTGTTGTAAAAAGGGTCATTTAAGAACATGCCTATCATCTTTGGTGCTCCTTACCTCTGCTACCAAGTGTTCAAAAATTCACTAAAACATGCTTAATTTTAGTTGAAGACTCACTTCAGCTTAGTGATCTCCTCTTTTAAAGAATCTAACCAGACCAGTTGATTCTCTCCAACACTTTCGACCGTTTCAGCCATGAATTTCTCCTTCTTTTGTCGCTTTCTCCTTTTATTCTTAGTGGTTGTCCTGTTGATGACTAAATCCTTCATAGTGGGATGCAACCTAACTTCCAACCATGAGTCTATATCCAGCTCTGTGTGGAATTTAGTCTCTAGAATGTGCACAAGGACCCTTCCTTCCTTATTCACAGGAAAGTCTAGCATGTTGCCCGAATAACTAGTCTCACTGGATTTAGCTTTATCCATGTATCTTAGGTTGTGGATACCAAAATGATTTTACAGAGAGAAGAAAGTCGAGCAATTTGGAGATTACTTCGGTTATGGATACGCAGATACCTTCATACTTGAGGATTGGTAGTTATAGAATTCCAATTATGAAGCGCAGATAGACTACGTACAAGAGAATTGGGTTGCCATGCTCAGCTAATCCATTTCGAATGATTAGATTTTGAGTTCATTACATGGTGATGTTCCGCTGACATCACATGGCTGTGAAGTACCGAACGAGTGAAACAGGTTGATCTGACTAGCCGTCGCCCACTCCATGAGTAGTGGATTTGACATGTTGAAACATGTGATATCGCGTCTTGGTGAAAGTGGTTTCGGCAAACCACCTTCTTGCATAGATGTATATCTGAAGCCACTGGCGGTCTATGTTTTCAAGACTTGGGTCTTATCTAGAATTTTCATGGTGATAACACTAGGAAATCAGGAGAGATAATTCTAATATTTATATTGAACCAAAATGGTTCATATTTCTCATGAATTGTTGAATTGTTATCCTGATAAGTTTCGATGGCTGCACGTTTTTCAGAATTAACAAAAACTAGATCAGATCAAACCAGTGTGAATTCCATAGGAATGGAAGAAGCACAGGGGAATTACAGTCATCAAGATGAGAGTTGTGCAGTGGATGTCCATTTGGGCATTAAAGGAACGAACTCCAACAGACATGGAGAAGAAATGAATGAAAACATGAATATGGATGAGACCATTAATAATTTGCAAAAGGATGTCCAAATCCATAAAGATGATGATGAAAGGCTTATGAGAGCCAAAGAGTAGCATGATGACTTGAACATGAATTTATTGGAGGGATTGAACATAATAGAAAATAATTTGGTTAAGGAGAGTGGATCAAGAAAATATGGAAGTCACAAGCCTTCAGATGAGAAAAGAAAAGAAAAAAGTGTTAGTATACATCACCATCATTCCCCAAGGAATTCCAATAAGAGAACAGGCAACAACTCAAGTCTATCCCCTATCAAAAGGTACAAGATGTTTGGGGTGGATGAGCTACGAGGAGAAATGAACAAAATCAAACCTCCTACATTTGATGGTGAGCACAAGAAGGATGAAGATGCAAAAACATGGTTTTTGGGCATGAGAAAGTATTTTCAATTACATAATTATTCTTCTCATACAGAAGGTAGAATTTCTATCTATCAACTCAAAAGAAAGGCCTCCATGTGGTGGGATAAACTTGTACAGGTGCAACACATTGAAGAGAAAAGTGTTACTTGGAGGGAATTCAAGAAGTATTTTGAAAAGAAATACTTGATTAAGAGATACTATGACAAGAAAATGAAAGAGTTATTTGAATTGAATATTGGAAGTATGACCATAGATGAATATGAGAGAAGGTTTATGGAACTGTTGAAGTATGTCTCTTTCATCAAGGATGAGAAAGTCAAAATTCAAAGGTATTTGAGTGGATTTCCACCATTCATCAATGACAAAATACAATATGATGATCCCAAGACATTAGAAGAGACCATAATGAGAGATAAATGCCTATATGATTAGGAGAAAGTGAGGCCATCTTTCCAAAAGGCTTGGGAAGACAATAAAAAATTCAATATGGATCAGACGATGAAGGGAGCTAAGCCACCATTCTTCAGAAATAATCCACAAGGAAAACAAATACCTAAAAAACCCAGAACGATTGACACAGGGAGTCAAGGGCCAAGGAAACCACCTATGCAATGTTGGGGTTGTAAAGGAGATCATAGGTTCAGAGATTGTCCTCACAGAGGTGAAAAAGGAAGGTCTTTTCACGATGTACAACAACATGAAACAGTGGAGGACATGGGAAGATATGTGACAAGGATTTATGCATCCCTAGACAACAAGCAAATTAGAGTATCAGTCCCACATGATTGAAGTGGAAGGTATTATCAACATCCAAACCATTTCTATTTTAATTGATTCAGGAGCTAGTCATAGTTATATAGACTCTAAGATGGTGGAAATTTTTCAATTGCCAAGAATCAAGCATGGGAAATCCTGGTTGGTGTAACTGGCTACTGGAACCAGAAGAAAAGTTAATGAGATGGTTAAGTCACGCCTCAGAAACATGAATGGAATGAACACCAAGGCATATTTAAACATCTTTCCTTTAGGTTCCTATGACTGTCTAATTGGGATGGATTGGTTGGACCAACATCACACTCTCTTAGACTATCACAACAAAGAATTTAATTTCCTAGATAAGGAAGGGAAACTAAGGAAAGTACAGGGAATTCCCATAGTAGTAACCATTAGATAAATTTTAGCATTGCAACTGAAGAAATGTTACAGAAAAGGGTGTCAAATAATTGCATCTCATTTGGTAGAGACACCTAGAGATAAGGTTCCAAATTTGGAGGATTGTGTAGTCCTAGAAGATTTTGAAGATGTGTTCAAGGAGGTACCCAGACTACCCCCAAGGAGAGACATTGATTTCTCTATAAATTTAATGCCTAGAGTAGCACCAGTATCAAAGACTCCTTACAGAATGAGTACACTAGAATTGAAGGAGTTGAAAATGCATCTTGAAGAACTTTTGAAGAAGGGGTATATATGCCGAAGAATGTCACCTTGGGGTGCCCCAGTCTTGTTTTTGAGAAAGAAAGATGGAACACTAAGATTGTGCATTGACTTTAGATAGTTAAATAAAGTGACTGTTAAGAACAAGTATCCTCTGCCAAGGATTGATGACATCTTTGATCATTTGAAGGATGAAAATATATTTTCAAAGATATATCTTAGATCAGGATACCATCAGGTAAGGATTAAAGAAGAAGATATCAGAAATACTGCCTTCAGGACAGGCATGGTCATTATGAGTTCACAGTGGTGCCATTTGGGTTGTCAAATGCACCAGTTGTTTTCATGTGCTTAATGAATGGTGTTTTCCGAGAGTATTTGGACAAGTTTGTCATTGTTTTTTTGGATGACATTCTTATATTTTCCAGGTCAGAGGAAGAGCATGAATGTCATTTTAGGATGGTGTTGCAAGTATTAAGGGAGCATCAGTTGTATTCCAAATGTACCAAGTGCTCATTTTATCAGAAATAAATGCATTATTTGGGGCATATCATTTCAAAGGATGGGATAGCAGTGGATCCTAAGAAGATAGAGGCCATTAGAGAATGGTCAACGCCAAAGAATGTGACAAAGGTGAGATCATTCATGGGTCTTTTAGGCTACTACAAATTATTTATTGAAGGATTATCAAATATTTCACACTCAATCACTTCCTTGCAAAGGAAGGGAGTGAAGTTTCAATGGACACTGGATTGCGAGAAGAGTTTCCAACACTTGAAAAAATTATTGACAAGTGCTCCAATATTAAGGATCACAAACCCAGATGAAGACTTTATTGTATGCAGTGATGCATGTAATGAAGGAATTGGAGGTTTGAGCTAAGAGTAGACCACAATGGTCTGAAATATTTATTTGATCAGCCAAATCTAAATGCTAGGCAACGCAGATGGTTAGAATTTATAAGTGAGTATGACTTTGATATAAAGCATATCGAGGGGAAAGAGAATAAAGCGATTGATGAAATCAACAGGAAGGTACATGAATTACATACTATAGCCATTAGCATGTATCAGACTAATATTAAAATCAAAATTTTGGAGGCTGCAAAAGAAGATCTGCAATACAGAGAATTGGTAGCAATGCTACAAGAGGGTAAGATTCCACAAAAGGTGGATAATTATAATTTGGGAATAGATGGAATATTGTTGCACAAGAACATAATTTTTGTTCCAAATGTCTAGGACTTGAAACATATGATTTTGCATGAAATATGATGCAGACCCGCAAACCCTCAGGCCGAAGTTTTCTCAAGATCATTCTAAATCTGCCCCTTGAGTCTAATTGACTCTTTGGTTCCTCCACAGGGAATCCCACACACACACAACAACAATCTATCCATAGGTCCTTATGAGTTTTCCCGTGTGGTCAAAACACAAAGCATCACTCAAATATCTTGACCTTAATAATATGGTCGTGCCCTTTTCCAAATTGGGACTTTTCTTTTTCTTTTTGGGATTTTAGGTTTTGCGATTTCGTGAATCCTATTGTTGAGTTCCTGACTCTTCAACCCTCAGAAATCCGAAATGTCGAATTGTCGAAATCTTCGACCACGTCCTCCTCCACAGTTGTATCATGTTTCGTGACTTCATAACTTTCTAATGAAAGAAACCCAACCTCTTGTCTTCGCAATTGTTGAATTGCCGAATCCCGATACATTCAGCAAAGGCTAGCTCCTAATGAACTTTTCAGACTTCACGACTTCGTGAATCCTGATGCAAGGCTTCTGGCTCTTCAATCTCTGAAACCCCAAAATGGTCAACAAGGTTTGAATCCACCTATTGACGAAGACATGCCACCTGTCCACTCCAATGTCTTTTATTTCTGACGTGGACTTTTTCCATCTGTCACTCTTCCTGGCTTTCGGGACTTGAACCAGCCTTTGACTGTTGTTCCCCTACCACGTCGAAATCCTGAATTCTGAAATGGTTCCTTCTTCCTTTATATCCAACAACCTACTCTATTTCGGGATTCTTGGTACCAGAAGTTCAAGACTCTCGATCCCAAACCACTTGTAACCACAATCCCAGAAATTTTGAACCCCGAAACACTGAAATGCTGAAATGCCACTTCATAATATTTCACGTTTTGAAACTCCATGGTTTTTCAATGAAAAGGCCCCTTGCTCCTTGTCATCAGGATTTTTGATATCCCGAATCTTGAATTATCGAAATTATAAAATTCTTCACTTAACAATCCTTTTCGCGATTCGTGAGTTCTCCACGAAGAATTTCAATCCCTCATTTCTCCCTGATAGCTTTTGTGAAATGAACCAAGGTTATTCCACTGGAACTTATCTTCTACTGAGGTGACTTCAACTCCATCTCCCTTTGAACACTTCAAAGGCATTAACCCTCCTGATCTATCTCTGGAAACTTCAATCTTTGAAAGAACTCTTGCACGCACTCCTTGCGACAATCTATCAAATACTTTTGGGTATTTGATCTCTTCAGCTTTGTGCACCTTTTGCACAATAGTCCCTCACCTTTGAACCTTAGTTGATGAGTTTAAAGCCTTAAATAGCATGTGCACACCTTGCACGACTTCTGTGCTTCACCTGCAATTCTACTGGAATGAGAACAACGGTATCCCTCCTAAGATTTCTGAGGTAAAACTCAAAAATTCGTCAACACACACCTTGCAGATGCTTCACGACACTTCTTGTAGGAAATTCTCTCACTCAGGAAGAGAAACAATTGAAACTCATTCTCTCTCTTTCTCTATCTCAGACTTTAGACACTGAGCATGAAATCATACATTCAACACAACAGTGAAACAAATGCATAAATAGAGAGAATAAAAAAACCATAAGCATACCATTCACCATGTATAAACAAAAAAAATCATAACACCATGAAATATGATTCAAAGTTTCATATATTAATTCAAGCTCCTGTACATGGATTCTTCTCTTCAACTCTCTGCTACAACTCTCTTCTTCTATTCTTTCTGCTAATAATCAATAATACAAGAGTGAGGGTGTTTATATATGTTTTCCCTCCTATGTTCTATAACTGTCTAATCTAACATTCATATCTACCTACTCTTACATTTAACAGACTTAAATGCCTCAATATACTATAGATGAGAGCAATTGCTTAAGATCTGTTTATAACCTCCAAGATATAAATGCAAAGTACACCTTCTTCCTAACTATTACATTAATGGATTTTTTTTTCAAAATTCAAAACGGGTCTTATGAAAACGTGCTCTTTATTTTCCTCCACGTGTCCAACTATTTCTTTGGCTTAGTTACGTGCTTTGGATTTGCATGATGCTCCTGCATCATACTCCCTCTCTTGAAAATTTGCATGAACTCTTGTTCATGAGCTCTTACACGGTTTGTCCATGCTTCTGAATTTGTGCTTCATCTTCCCAATTGGCATCTTCAACTGGATGTCCCTTTTACTTGATCAAGTATTCAAAATACACTTTCCTCCTGGTCTTCTTGTTGACTCTCTTGTCAATTATACTTTCCATCTGTGGCCTTTCAGCTACAAGAATTTGTTTAGTCCATTGAACTTCTTTATGTTCCTCCTCTACTCCTATTTCTTCAGCACTGTGAGGGTACAAATCCGCAACATTGAATATCAGTAAAATTCCAATCCCATCGGGTAATTCAATCTCATATGCGTTTGCCCCAAATTTCTTTATGACCTTGCATGGTGTTAATCCCTAATATTGGCTCATTACCACTTAATTGGGGCATATTAGATTAGTAATGTTATTTTGTTTATGTCGGATTTAGACCATTATTTGTAATTTAGATTAGTAATGTTATTTTATTTATGTTGGCTTTAGGCCATTAAACCTCCTAGTCTCCTATATATACCAATGAGACATTTTCATTTTGAATCATCTTGGACTTGAACATTTAAGTGGGGTAAAAGGAGGTTTCCCCCTCGAAGAGGCTTATTATCTGATATTATCTCTTTTTCAAGGCGTTGAGTACTTTTCTAGAGGTTTTTGTATGCTATATTGATGTTTGGTTCTTAACATATGGTATCAGAGCTCAAGGTCTTGGGGTTTCGCTGCTACATCTGAGACACCGTGGAATTTTCACTATAACTTTGTTTCTACAACGTTTCATAAGGAACCGCTTAAAGGGTTTTTAGTAGACGGATCAAGGTACGTTGGGTTAAAAATTCACCTCCTGAGGCATTATAATTTCATAGATACAGCCTATCCAATATAGGGTTATGGAATCATCCTGAAATGAGTCATTGAGGCATTTTCGCTATAAAAACTTTTTTGTAACGTTTCAGACCCTGCCCTTTGGATACCATTTATAGAAATTAGTATTGTATCTGTGGTATAAGGTTCAGTGTCTGGTTCATTTCAAATTTGTAGATACACCCTGTGTAAGATAGGGAATCTGACTAGCCCTATTGACTAGTCTCAAGAAGGTGTTCTAGGTAAAACAATCATAACTTCGTCCTAGAGTATCCAAATTGAGTGGTACTGGTTGCATTGTATCGCGGACAGTCTTTAGTATTTTTGGTGTGAGTTTCAGAATTTGATATCAATTATTTTGTGCGGTGCATTCTATACAAGTGAGATCTCCTGGAAAGGCCAAAAATCGGCAAGTTGTGAGGAAGTTACCGTAAATTCCACTTGGCACATACAATTTGATCAGACCTGTGGCATTGCAGAGAAGAAATATCAGAGAACTACCTAAAGGAAGGTTTCATACCCAGAAGGGCCAAAACTTGGGAGATATAACAGAATAAATATTGTCTAGCAGAACCACCTCAAAATCAAGACTCAAAA
>ML785726.1:158215-172814 GCA_009831015.1 Picea engelmannii
TGTGTTGCAGCATGTTTCAGCATCTGTTCTTCATAAACAATCGATTGCCATCAATGACAACCTTGATCATCTGCGCCAACCTTGATCATCTGCGCCTTGATCATCTGCGTCATCTCTGTTGTAGGCATATTTCCAACATAATGTCTCCATTTCTTTAGTGCTTGTATGACCGCATATAATTCCTTGTCATATGTGGAGTACTTAACCTTCGCTTCATTCAATTTTTCATTGAAGTATGAGATTGGTCTGTCATCTTGGGTCAAAACTGCTCCTATTGCAAATCCACTCATGTCACACTTGACTTGAAATGTCTTGCTAAAATCCAGCAAAACCAAAATTAGTTGCTCAATGATCTTCTTCTTCTTCAGTAGGTTGAAACTCTTCTCTCCTTCCTCTGTCCAGTGAAAAGATATATGTATTTTCTTCACCATATCCATCATTGGTGTGTTAATCCCACTGAAATTTCAGATGAATTTTTTGTAGAAACTAGCTAAACCATGAAAGCTTCAAACTTCAAACACACTTTTCGGTGATGGCCAATTCTTAATTGCATTCACCTTTTCTAGATCCATCTTCAACTCATTTGCAGAGATAACAAAACCCAAATAAATGATTTTTTTCCTCATAAATGATGATTTCTTCATATTAATCAACAATTTCTCTTGATGTAATCTCCTCATCACTGCAGCTAAATGCTTCAAGTGCTCTTCTTCTGTCTTGCTGAAAATTAATATGTCATCAAGATATACAATGACAAATTTAACTATGAAATCCTTCAGGACTTCATTCATCAACCTCATGAAAGTACTGGGTGCATTCGTTAAACCAAATGGCATGACAATCCATTCATACAACCCCTCATTTGTTTTGAATGTTGTCTTCCATTCATCACCTTCTCTCATGCGAATCTGATGATATCCACTTTTCAAATCAATCTTTGAAAAAAGTCTTGTGCCACTCAAGAAATCCATCAAATCGTCCATCCTCGGCAATGGAAATCTATATTTTATGGTGATCTCATTGATCGCTCTTGAGTCTGTACACATTCTCCAACCTCCATCTTTATTTGTCTTGAGAACTGTTGGAATAGTGCACAGACTCAATCTCTCTCTAATCAATCCTTTGTCCATTAAGTGTTGGACCTGCCTTTTGAATTCTTCATTCTCCTGCGGCATCAATCTGTACGCTGCTTTGTTTGGTAAACTGGATCTAGGTATAATATCAATGTGATGGATTATACTCTTGATCAGTGGCAATGAACAAGGTAGTTCATCCACTACTATATCAGCGAACTCTTCTAGCAACTTCTGGATTTCCTCTGGTAAATCATCCACTCTTGTACTAGTTAAAAAAATTCTAGGCTTCCTGGCCACAATAAATTGTGTGTCTTCCTTCTTCTTAACCTCATTAAGAAGTTCCTTCCCACTCATAAGAAGTACAGTGTTTCTCACCTCTGGTTTCAATTCTTTATCCTTAATTGGCAACAACATGTGAGTCCTACCATTTTTCTCCAAGGTGTATGTGTTCTTTCTCCCATCATGAATCACATTCCTATCATATTTCCACGGTCTACCCAGCAATAGATGACAAACATCCATGGGAATGACATCACATAATATTTCATCCTTATATCCTCCTATTTTAAATTCAGCTAAACATTGTTTAGTGACATTTACCTGATGTCCTTTTTGTAGCCACGAAACTCTATATGGGATTGGATGTACGATAGTCTCCAACTCCAGCTTTCCTACCATCTCTGTAGAAATGAGATTGTATGTGCTACCACTGTCCAAGATAACCTTTCATACTCTGTCTTTTGTTTTGCAAGCAGTCTGAAGCAAACTATTCCTTTGGGCTGGGTTCTCTGCCTCCTTTTCTGGCGTTAACAGAACTTTTCTCATCATCAAGGATCTTCCACCCTCAACATCTTCTAGCTCAACATTCCATCCTTGAGCTTCGTCTATGTGAGTCTCACCACCTTCTTTCTTTCTGTATAGACACTCATAAGATTTATGTTTGTTTTTCCCACAGACAAGACATTTCACTTCACCTCCTCTACCTCTTCCTCTTCCTCTAGCTCTAGCTTAAGGAAAAGTATTTCTATCAGCATACTTCCCTCTCTGGAAGCTTCCTCCTCTCTTAGTTTGAGGTTGAGTTTTCTTCCCTTCTTCTTTAGGTTTCTGAGTTCTGTCCTGGGAAATTGTCTTGCCTCTGGCTTGACTTCTTCCTTGGCCTCTTTGACCTTACTTTCGGCTCCGCTTCTCTTCAGCTTTCAGAGCTATCTGATAAGCATCTTCCACATTTCAAATGATCATCATGCTCATCTCATCTTGAATGTCATATCACATACCATTCATATATCTGGAAACATTTTCATCATCACTTTACCGATGAAATACCCTGATGTTTATCTTGTAGAATTCTTCAGTGTATTCTTTCACTGACATCAACTTCTGTCTCAAATTCTGCATCCTCCGAAACAAAATAATTTGATAATCTTTGGGTATGAATTTGGCTTTCTTCTTCGCAACCATTCTATCCTAGCTCTTAATTTTCTACTTTCCTTTGTAGCATCAGTCAGCCTGTAGTTCATCCCACCATAGTGCTACATGCCCTTTAAGTATAGTGACAACATGTTTGACTTTCTTGTCTTCCTCGACATCCTCGTAGTCAAAGTATTCATCCAAAGCTCTAATCTAGTCTAGAAGATATTCAACATCCAGGTTTCCCTCATACATTGGAATGCCCATTTTCGCTCTGGAAGATATCCTTGCAATAGCCCTGAATAGGTGTTCGTCTGCAACATCTTCAATTTCGACTTCTTCTTTGTGTCTAGCTTCATTTTCACTATCAGCCTCGTTGATATCCCCAGCGTTGACTATGTGCATCTGTGTTGTTCCCATGGCCTCAAGCTTGGCACGTAGTTAACACATTTCCCTCTCCACTACCGGATCAGGCATTGGCCTGTCTCTTCTTCTTGGCGACATGGCTGGAAATGTTTCTCTTTTCTCTGCTACAGAAAGAAAATAACTTGTTCTATGATCTGATACCAAATTGATGTGTATTAGAGTACTCTTTTTTTTCTCTTGCTTCCTTTGACTGCAATATACAAACAAAGTCAGGCTCTGATACCAAATTGATGCAGACACCCAAACCCTCAAGCCGAAGTCCACTCAGGATTATTCTGAATCTGCCCCTTGAGTCTGATTGACTCTTTGGTTCCTCCACAGGGAATCCCACACACACACAACAAAAGTGTATCCATAGGTCCTTATGAGTTTTCCTGTGTGGTCAAAACACAAAGCATCACTCAAATCTCCTGAACTTAATAATGTGGTCGCGCCCTTTTCCAAATCAAGACTTTTCTTTTTCTTTTCGAGATTTCGGATTTCACAATTTTGTGAATCTTGTTGTTGAGTTTCTAACTCTTCAACCCTCTGAAACCCGAAATGCCAAATTGTCGAAATCTTCAACCGCACCCTCCTCCATAGTTGTATCGTGTTTCACAACTTCAGGACTTTCTAATGCAAGAAACCTGACCTCTTGTCTTCTTAACTACCAAATTGTCGAATTCCGATACGTTCAACAAAGGTTGGCTCCTAATGAACTTTCCGCAGATTCATAGTTTCAGACTTCGTGACTTCGCAAATCCTGATGCAAGGCTTCCGACTCTTCAACCTCCGAAACCCCAAAATGGTAAAAAAGGTTTGAATCCACCTATTGACGAAGACACACCACCTGTCCACTCCAATGTCTTTTATTTCTGATGTGGACTCTTTCCATCTATCACTCTTCCCAACTTTCGGGACTTGAGCTGGCCTTCGACTATCATTCCCCTACCACTTCAAAATTCAGAATTCCAAAATGGCTCCTCCTTCCTTTAGATATGATATTCTACACTATTTTGGGCTTTCGAGTACTGGAAGTTCAAGACTCTCGATCCCAAACCACTTGTCACCACAATCCCTAAAATTTTGAACCCTGAAACACCAAAATGTCGAAACGCCACTTCACAATATTTTGTGTTTCGCAAATCCAGGGTTTTTCAATGCAAAGGCCCCTAGCTCCTTCTCATCAAGATTTTTGGTATCCCAAATCTTGAATTACCGAAATCCTGAAATTCTTCACTTAACAATCCTGTTCGTGATTCGAGAGTTCTCCACAGAGAATTTCCACCACTCGTTTCTCCCTGACAACTTCTATGAAATGAACCAAGGTTCTTCCACTGGAACTTATCTTCTACTGAGGTGACTTCGACTCTGTCTCCCTTTGAACACTTCAAAGGCATTAACCCTTTTGATATTTCTCTGGCAACTTCGAGCTTTGAAAGAACTCCTGCATGCACTCCTTGCGACAATCTATCAAATACTTCTGGGTATTTGATCTCTTCGGCTCTGTGCGCCTTTTGCACAATATTCCCTCACCTTTCAACCTTATTTGATGATTTTAAAGCCTTAATTAGCCTGCGCACACCTTGCACGGCTTCTGTTCTTCACCTGCACTTCTACTAGAATGAGAACAACGATATCCCTCCTAATCTTTCTGAGGTAAAACTCAAAACTTCGTCAACGCACACCTTGTGGACGCTTCACGACACTCCTTGCAGGAACTTCTCTCACTCAGGAAGAGAAACAATTAAAACTCATTCTCTCTCTCTCTCTCTTAGACTTTAGACACTCAGCATGAAATCATACATTCAAGACATCATTGAAACAAATGCATAAATAGAGAGAATAAAAGAACCATAAGCATACCATTCACCATGTATAAACATAAAACATCATAACACCATGAAATATGATTCAAAGCTTCATATATTAATTCAATCTCTTGTACATGGATTCTTCTCTTCAACTCTTTTCTACAACTCTCTTCTTCTATTCTTTCTTCTAATAATCAATAATACAAGAGTGAGGGTGTCTATATCCATTTTCCATCCTATGTTCTATAACTGTCTAATCTAACATTCATATCTACCTACTCTTACATTTAACAGACTTAAATGCCTTAATATACTACAGATGAGAGAAATCACACAAGATCTATTTACAACCTCCAAGATATAAATGCAAAGTATGCCTTCTTCCTAAATATTACATTAATGCCTTCTTTTTTTCAAAATTCAAAACCGGTCTTATGAAAACGTGCTCTTTTTCTTCCTCCGTGCATCCATCTATTTCTTTGGCTTAGTCACGTGCTTTGGCTTTGCACGATTCTCCTGCATCAAAATGCATAATGTTCCTTATGCAGGTCACCTTGGATATCAGAAAACCATGGCAACAATCAAGAGCCATTACTTTTGTCCTGGTATGAAGAGAGAGATCGCCGAATACATCACTAGATGTATGGAATGCTAGAAAATTAAATATGAGAATAGGCACCCAACAGGGTTACTACAACCTTTAACCTTTCCTCAATGGAAGTGGGAAGTGGTGACAATGGATTTTATTACGGGATTGCCTAGAAAAGGCAAGCTGCATGATTCGATCATGGTGGTGGTGGACAAGCTTACGAAAGCTACCCATTTTATTCCATTAAAAACTACTCACAAGGCAGCAGATGTTGCTGATATTTTCATGAAGGAAGTGGCACGATTACATGGGATGCCTAAAACAATTATGTGTGACAAAGACCCAAAATTCACCTCGAATTTCTAGAAAGGATTGTTCAAAGGATTTGGAATGAATCTGAACTTCAGTACAACTTATCATCCTGAGTCTGATGGACAGACAGAGAGGGTGAATAGAGTGATAGAAGATATACTGAGAATGTATGTGATGGACAAACCATCGAAATGGGAAGACTACCTACACTTGGTAGAATTCACTTACAACAATGGGTATCGGGCATCATTGAAAATGAGCCCATTGGAAGCACTTTATGGCATAAATTTTAATACTCTAGTGAGTTGGGATAATCCAACTGATAGGATAGTAGTTGGGCTAGAGTTGCTCAAGGAGATGGAGGACCAAATGATAAAAATTAAGCAGAATTTAAAATATGCCCAAGACAGACAGAAAATTTATGTCGATATGAATAGAACCCATAGAGAATTCAAAGTGGGTGATCATTTTTTCCTAAAATTAAAAGCTAACAGGAGTTCCCTGAAGCTGGGAAGTTGTTCCAAGTTGGAAGCTAGATTTTGTGGACCATTTGAAATCCTAGAGGATTGGTCCAGTTGCTTATATGATTGCATTTTCTGCATCTATGTCTGTTCATAATGTCTTCCATGTATCATTGCTAAAGAGATATATACCTGATGATAATCATGTTATTGATTGGAATGTGATTCAGGTGGAGCAAGAAGGTGCTTTTCAGGTGAATCCATGCACATTTTGGACCAGAAAGTGAAGAAGCTTCGGAACCGATCCATAGGGATTGTAAAGGTTCAATGGACCTAGTATGGTTTTGAGGATGCTACTTGGGAGCATGAGGATGCAATGCAGACATAATACACACATATTTTTGAAGATTTTTGAAAACTCTATTGTATATGGGTGTATGATGCACTGAGGACAATGCATAAATACGGGGAGGGGATTGTAATATCCCTTGGTCGAACCCAATTGTAAATGTAATATAAGTTTACTTAAGATGGTGAGCTATTTTGACATCATTTTGTAATGTACTTCCCATGGCATAGTACGCACGTGAACTGCACAGTAAAATGATGTAGTATGCACATTCCCGAATACCGCGTGCAGTAACTAAAGTGCACGCAGTATGGAGGAAAATGAGTCTTGTGTATATGATATGTGTTATAGGTTGGTGAGCCAGTTATTATAAGATGGGATGCTTATGTTTTGGTATTATGCCAGAATGCCTAGATGTTAAAGGCGAATGCACCTATTTTGTACATGTCTCATGATTAATATAAAATACATCACTATGCGTAGACTGACCATGATAAAAGAGGTGGGGGACTGAACTTCACCAGTTAGGGAAAGGGAGGGCCAAAATTTAAGGGAAAGGGCTAAGATAGAGAGCTTAAGCCAAAAAGGAATATTATACCAATATTTCCTAAAACATAAAGTATGGATAATTATTTTATCCTAAGTTCTAAAGTTGGGGACAAGTAGACCAAAGTAACTTCCGATATGACAAGTGTCAAGTTGGGGACATGCATTCATATCCTGGGGACTTAGCTTATTTGGTCACTTTTTCACAGCGATTCTTACCAACATCTTGACCATCATTCTCACCATCACTTTCACGATGAGTTTCACGGTGATTCCTTCCATCACTCAGTTATCCAGTCATTATTTCCATGGCCATTTTCACTCACGTAGTTAGTTATCCTTGAGACATCCATTTCACCATATCTGAGCCTTTTTCCATAACCTTTTTCGGTTGGTGTACCTGGTTAACTTGGAGTGGGATTGAAGAAGCCGGTTGTCAAGCCCGTGAGAAATTATTTGAGTGAGATAATTGTTTGATATTGATTCTCAAAGGTGCTAAACTTCAACTACAGTACTCTAAGACTTCCCATCTAGCTTGTTGCTGAAGCCTTAGAAGGGAAGTGGGGAAGTCGAGGGACTATTGAGCAGAGAAGGGGCACACTTCCTTGGGTGGGATAGGCATGTGGGGAATGAGAGGATGTAGGCTATTAGTTGAGTGAGCACCTGAGACAGAGTCTTTCCTGTTGTCCATGAGCCTTATCTTGGTTAGGAACCCTTTACCCAGGTGGAGTTCAGTCCCAGCTCGGGGGTGACTCACTGTTGAGAGTGATGAACAGTGTGGTCTAAGGCTGGGAGGTTCTTGGATGGTCTGTACGTATTTGGTGACAATATTTCCAAGATAAGTACCAATCATACGATAAAGTGATATGTTGCATTGTTATTTATGTGCTTATGTTATGGTTTATCATATATGTGATTATAATTGCCTGTATGTTTATGGATATATTCCTGTATATGTTGCATATCTATGGTTATTGTTATTTCAGTATAAATTTGTATATTACATAATGTAATTGGTTGTTTATGTTTATATGTAAATCTTCCATAAGAGTGTTGTATGTATATGTTTAAAGTTGCATGCAGTTTGAAGAGAAAATTTATGTGGCATAGCTCAGTTGATTACTGGGTATGTTACTATATGTTCCACAGTAAGAGAATGAAAGTGTTCCCTGGAGTAGCATGGCCTAGCCTGTTTAAGGCTGGGGATGTTACCAACTGGTGACAGAGCATGAGATATTTCTCTGGAGTGGCATTCCCCAGCCTGTGGGTGGCCGGGGAACATTACAATCTTCTTTTGAGCTATGAAAGTATTTACTTTATAAAATATATCTTATGCAATTGAACCATCTTCTTTTATTTTTATGTGTGATAAAAAATATTTATTTTCAGTATGAAGGACATGAGGAAATTGTGTGCAATGTGTGATGTGTGAGGTTCTTGGTCCTATCTCAGGAATTCTCTTAAAATAAATCTTTTATCTTCCAACATATTTATCTTTCTTTGATCATAAATATTGGATTATCTTAAGGTCCTATATTATTTCTAGATCTAAAAGTTATTAAAGAATTTCATAAGCCAAGGAGGAGTACCACCTCTATAAAAACACAGGAGGATTCATATCCTCGAGAGTTTTCCATTTCGGTCCCGAAGGATTCAAGCGTCAACATTTTGGTGACCATATTTGGGAACAACTAAAAGATTTGAATCTAGTTAACCATCCTTAAATTACATGACTTTTCCTTAGGATAAACAACCCCAGTTATAAATTGGATTAAATAACCAATGAAGTATTTTTCATTGGCTATATAATCTTGCAATAACAACAACGAAAACTAGAGAAGAATTAGAATGGTCTTGGAAAACACTGGTTCAAGAAGAATAAAAAGAAATTCTTCGAAGGAAAATAAGGGAAGAAAGACAAGACCGAAGAAACGAGAGACAAGCTCAAAGAGAAGAAGAACAAGACCAGAATTGAAACTAGAAGAATACAATTGGCCAATCACTAGAACTAAAAGCAAGAAAATTCATACTTTAGAAAGTGAAGAACATATTATTGACGAAAAGAAGAAGCTTCTAGATATGGCTGAAAGGGAAGAAAGATGAGAGGAAAGAAATGAAGAAATATGAGAGGAAACAAATGAAGAAAGGCGAGAAGAAAGGAGAAATAAAGGAATGCAAAGATTCAAAAATCCTAGATGAATAAGAGATTCTCCTCTTTACTTGTGAGGTGAAGAACACGATCTCCCAATCCTCCCTAAAGGTACTTTGAAAGAATTTTTTGGAGATGGAATAATTGATGCTAAGATACATGTTGATTTTTTCTTGTATGTTTGTGACTTTCATATTGTGGAATATGACGATGTAATGGTAAGGTTATTTCTCCAAACCTTATCGGGCTAAGTCTATGAATGGTATACTACATTTCCCACCAAATCAATTGGTTCATTCAATGATCTCTAAAGCACATTCCTAACTATTTTTGTCCCCCCAATAGCATATCATACTCTTCTCATTTAAATCTCATATTCAATAAAACTCTGAGCAAGATCCCTAAAGATAAAAGGCCAAATGAACCAGTGATACTTTGTTATTATAAAAATGTCATGCCACCAAATGTAAAGTTTTCTATCAAAGCATCCCAAATGGATAACCTAGAGGAAGCAATGACTAAATCCACAAAATGGAGGAAATCATGATTGAAACAGGTATTGACCCTGATATTATCCTCGAAAAAGTAGAAAGGAATATGGGTAATCTAAATATTGATGATCAAGGAGCCTCTAGTTTGAGAAGAAATGAAGAGAAAAATCCATGACCAAGTCAAAACCAGACCACTAGTGGAGGATTTTGCAAGGTAAATATACCAAATGTGAAATAGATCCTATGGTAGCCAAAGAAACTAAGCAAAGGACCAAAATTGCACATATGAATAGAACAATTAGATGGATGAAAAATGAAATAACCAGATTTTGAAGAAACAATAATTACATACCAAATCCAAGGATGTCAGTCCCAGAACAAAGAAGGAACCCTATTCAATAGAAGAGAGTGAGGTTTGAAAATGATTATAATCAAATACAAAGGGTCCCTAGACAACCAATTCCAAATGCAACAGTTCTTGATGAGCCATATAATGAACATATAGTTGAACAAGAAAATGATTATTTACTAGAGGAAATTTTTGAACATGTACAGATGAACGGATGCAAGACATCCATGTATCTATATGAAGAATGTGAATATGACCTTGAATCACAAGAAAACATTTCCCAAACACAATAATTTGTAAATAAGTCCAAAAGTAAAGATAATTTTGAAAAAGACATAAAGAAAGTCAAAGAAAAATATAAATAAAAGGAGAATGAGAAGGAGAATAACAAAATTGTGATAAGTAATGTTGGAGGAAAGAAACAACATCAAATATCAACCTCCCCACGAATGAAATATAATGTGGTTGAATATGTGAGTAAGTTAAGGATTAATCTGCCTTTCATAGAAGTGGTGAAGTTTCCCAAAGAAAGGGAATTTTTTTTGAAGTTGTTAGACGGGCCAACTAGAAGAATTGAAGCAGTTATATCAAGAAAAAAACAAAGTCAAAATAAATTAGTAATCAAATTGAGAGGTAAAGTCCCACCCTTCTATATTTCGATAGAAAACCATGATGTTGCACTCCATAATTATTTAGTTGATACTGGTGAGACAAACAATATCATGCCCTTCGTAGTAATGGAGGCATTGGGTATGATTTGCACGAGATACTATGACACAACTGGAATCATTTGCGCCATAGATTCTAGACAGGTTCCATCTTATGGGGAATTTAATAATTTTTATGCCTGGATCACTATTTATCCTCATATTATTATAGTTTTTAATATTGTGGCGCTGAATCTTCCTCCCGCATATGGAGTTGTCCTCGGAAGAGATTGGTCATCCATGATCGAAAGTTATATAATGAATGATGGAAGCTACATGATGTTTCCAGATAAAGACAGAGCAATGATCAAGGTTCCTCATGAACCTAGGAGACCATTTTCTTTCAAAAGGAAATACAATGAGATGATGGAAGATTATATTGATGCCGGTATCGAAAATAATGCTATCCCAGACATGAAACAAATTGAGGACATAGAAAATCAAGATAATCATTTTGTAGGCTACTGGAGGATGTCATTCAATGGAGCTTGTTCAAGATTAGGAAGTGAAGTTGGAACCGTCCTTAAAATACCAGAAAAAATTGTGCACCCACATGCTATCAGACTTGAATTTTCATGCACAAATAATGAGGTGGAATATGAGGCTTTGATTCAAGGAATGAGCCTTACACATAAATATAAAGCATTTGATTGTGACAGGAAATTTTGAGTTGATAATAAATCAAGTTACTTAGAAATATAAGATTAAGAAGGAAAGACTTAAATTATATTTCAAAAGATTAAGTGAATTAATGGAATCATTTTGTTCTTTTAATATTTCCTTCATTCCAAGGGATAAAAATCAGAAGGCAAATTCATTAGCATTGGTGACTTCACCGTCGAACCTAGATGATGTCTAGAGTAAAACATCTTTTTAGGTAAAAAGAGTATTCTGACCTTTTGTACCTGAAAATCAGGAGTATTTGCAAGTATTTGAGAAACATGAAGACCTAGAATGTTTTTTAGTAAATGATAATGAAGATGAGGATAATGACATTGTTGTTATTCTGAAGAATTATGTTCAGTCTGAATCTCTTTTCACAAGAGACGATCATGCTAAAATTCTCCTAGAAGATGAAGTGGTCCAAAAGGTTCAAGAAATGAGAAAAGTCAATATTGGGACTGATAGTTCCCCAAAGTACATTAACTTGGGATTTGATTGCACAACTGATAAATTTGATCAATATGTCACACTCTTTAGAAAATATTTACATGTTTTTTCTTGGAGTTATGATGTTTTAAAGACATATGATAAAACAATATTTCAACACATCATCCCATTAAGAGAAAGAGAAAATCCTGTCAAGAAGAAGATAAGAATGATGAAACCCAAGCTGAAGCCACTGGTGAAGGTTGAATTGGAAAATTTGAAGAAAGATGGAATAATACATCCCATAAAACAATCTGATTAGCTTTCAAATATGGTGGTTGTGAGAAATAAGACTCGGGATATTCTAATGTGTGTAGATTTCATGGATCTTAATAAATCAAGTGTAAAGGATAATTATCCTTTTCCTAACATGGAATTTCTCCTCCAACAAGTTACTGGATCAACTTGCATGTCCATGTTAGATGGTTTTTCTGAATATAATCAATTCTTGGTTGCAGAAGAAGACAGAGTGAAGACAACCTTCATAACACCTTAGGATACATATGCATATGCTTAGATACCCTTTGGTCTAAAGAATGTTGGGGCTACGTTACAGAGGGATATGTATCATGTCTTTGAAGGTTTGATAGGAAAATTCATGGTGGAATACCAATATGATTTAATAGTACATTCAAAGACAAGAAATGAGCACATTCATAACCCATGGAATTTCTTTGACAAATGTAGATTATATGGATTTTCTTTGAATCCAAAGAAATGTTTGTTTGTTGTGATTGATGAAAATTATTGCGTCATATTGTTTGAAAATAAGGAATCTATATTGATATAGAGCAGGTTAAATATATAAATGAACTCAACCCTCCATTATCCAAGAAAGGAGTCCAATTGTTTTTTGGAAAAATCAGCTTTGTAAGGAGATTTGTTCCTGATTATGCAAGCATTGTGAAACTAATCAATTCACTGTTGAAAAAGGATCAAAATTTTGAATGGACTTCAGATACACATGAATATTTTAATAACATCAAAAAGGAAATCACTAAATCCCTAGTCCTCATTAGTCCAAACTTCCCAATATTCTTCATCAATTTATCATTTGCAATAGAAAAGTTTGTGGCATATGTTCTTACTCAAAGAAATGCCAAGGGTGAATAACTACAGATTAGTTTCATGAGAAAGCCCCTTCACGATTAGGAATTAATATATTCATAATTGGAGAAACAAGCCATGTCTCTTGTAAAAGAAGTAACACACTTTTAGAATTACATATTAAATGTTGATTAAGGTTGGTTGTGTTGGACACACCTACCACACTTAGAGGGGGGGTGAATGAGTGTGGGGCTCTTTTTCCCAAAACTTCCCTCTTGCACAAAAACTCATCAGTTGGAATTCAACATTTATTCATTACCCATTGTTGTAATTTATAACCATTTAGATGTGAGAACATATCAAAAACATATATCAGCAATATATCATCAACAAGTCATCACCATAACGAACACAAAGAACACAAGATGTATGTACAATTTTCTTTTTATTACGGACTACAATCCTTGGGGTTTATCAACAACAACTGAATAGAGTACAACTCTACAAGAGCACCAACTCTATATGAAAGACTCATCTTGCATTCTCAGAACCAACTGATATGAGGCAACAATCCTCAACATATATCAATCTATACCATAAACAAGAGCATCAACCATGCACCAACCTGTGCCAAACAACTTGTAATCAACCTGTACCATAAACAAGTGCATCCAACCATGTACCAAGTATATACCAATCATGTGTCAAATTCTCATAAAAAATGAATCATCAATATGTACCAACATCATCAACTATACACCTCATGTATGTGCCAACTCATCAATTGCTTGTCTCAACCATGACTAGTTTTGGATTAGTCAACAACCCTAACTTGAAATAATCATTACTTTGTACCTATACTGAATAAAGATATGAAACTGATACACAATGTTCTTCAGTGTGTTTTATGCAATTCCTCCAAGTGGCACTACTTGGAACCTCTCAAAAAAGGAGTTATAGTAACAATGGCATACCTTGCTGAATTTTGGCTTATTCTAGAGAGCGACCTTGTAGAGCGTGCCCCGCACAAAATATTTGATGAATAGATATGAAACTATTACAAAGGATACTAAAGACTCTGATATAACCAACACAATTGGTCTCACTAAATTTGGATCTGTTATGAAGAATTTATGACGTTTTTTCCCGAAACACCTGATTTTGACTAGTTTCATGACTAGCCACAAACCCTATTTTCCACGGAGTGTAACTCCCAAAATACAAAGACCCACAAGCTTCATTTTTAACCACGGATACTTGGATATGTTTTCTCACTTTCATAGCAATTTCAGGATCTGAATAATTATATAAAAAATGTTATAGCGAAAATGGTGAGATGACCTATAAATAACATACCTTAGAAAGCACCATCAAAAGAATTTATCCTTCCTTGCATTTCAGCCTTGTTTTCTTCACTTTCCTCAGAATTTCAGATTAGATATCCTTGGTTACCTCATTCAGATATATATATTCAATATCCTCAAGTGTTCCACACCAAAAATGCTCAAGAAGCTCTCACAAGAAACTCTCCATCAATACTCCAAAATATATTCCGACAAGAAGCTCTCCATTGATCCACAAAAAGGATGATCTACAAGAGACCACTGCTATCTTATTTATACTTTCATCCTTTAGGTCACTTAACCCATTTCTAGGTCACTTAACCTATTTTCCTTATTTTAGGGTTAACCACTTTCCATAAATAGAAAGTTCTCCAATACTTTAACATTTAAATATTCCTTCTTGAT
>ML785726.1:178295-225590 GCA_009831015.1 Picea engelmannii
TATGCATTCTCATCAAGGACAATACATATTATATTACATAAATCATCAATCAATCAATCCTTTGACATCAATCAATCACTTGACATCAATCAATGAAATCAATCAATCAAACCATTGGCATCAATGACAACATGATCCAACAGGTTGTCATTGATGTCAACCCTTGAAGAAAGCCCCGTAGCACAAAGGTTTGGGTAATGGACCCAATATTGTTTGATGTAAATATGACCCATTATTGTCTTTTCATGGTTGATAATAAGTAAATATGGATGAACTCCAAAGTGGTCCCCTTATGGTGAAATCCCTCATGGGAAGATGCTTTGCGGAGTAAGAGAACCCATGCTTAATTGTGGAATAATGATATTAAGGACAATGAATTTGTTAGGGAAACTATCCTATATGGATAGTTATTTTGATGCCATTTCCAGTGGTATGTAGAACGTCACATAACGCCTCACGGTTAGAGAGTTATGACCATGTGAAGTTGGAGAACCCAGGTTTGGGTGATGGACCCAAGTTTGTTTGATGGATAAAAGTATGCTTTTTTATATATTTGAAGGTAATACTATTCTAGATGGATATTACATGTCATTCCATTTCTGGTGGTATGTGAAATGTCACATAACTCCTCATGGGTTAAGAGTTATGGCCTTACGAAGTTGGAGGACCCTCTTATGACATCTAGAAGCCCCAAAAGGTCAAAGTAGTCAAAGTGGTTTAAGCAATCATAGAAGGTAACTACTAAAGTGAAGTGATGAGTGTACTATAATTCAAAGTGAATACAAAATAAATTATTTAAATAATAAATTTAATGGAGAAATTAGAAGTGGGTTAACCCTAAATTAAGGAAAGTGGGCAAAGTGACCTAGAAGATGTTTTTAAGGAAGCTACTTGGAGAGTATAAATAAGAGGCAAGGCTCTCTCATTTTAGACAAACTTGAGCATATTGAATACCTATAGGTTTCTGAGGTAACCAAAATATATCTAATTCTAATTTATGAGGAAAGTGAAGAAAAGAAGGCCGAAATTCAAGGAAGGATAAATTCTTTTGCTGATGCTTTCTAATGTATGTTTTTTTTTGAGGTCACCTCACCATTTTCGCAATAATTTTTTTTATAGAATGATTCAAACCATAAAAATTGATATTCCATTAAGGAAACATATCCAATTATCTGTGGTAAACAATTTATCTTGTGGGTCATTTTATTTTTGGAGTTATAGTCCGTGGAAGATATGGTTTGTGGCTAGTCCTGAAACTAGTCAAAAACAAGTGTTTCAGGTAAAAACGTCATAACTTCTTCATAATAGATCCAAATTCAGTAAGACAAAATGTGTTGGTTAGAGTATAGTATTTAGTATGTTTTTTAATAGTTTCATATCAATTCAACAAATATTCTGTGCGGGGCATGCTCTACAAGGTCACTCTCTAGAATAAGCCAGAATTCAACAAGGTGTGCCATTTTTTCCATAACTCCTTTTATGAGAGGTTCCAAGTAGTGACACCAGGAGGAATTGCATAAAACACACTTAATAACATTGTTTATTAGTTTCATATATTTTTTAATTATAGGTACAATGTTATGATTATTTCAATTTAGGGTTGTTGAATAATCCAAAACTAGTCTTGTGAGACTAAAGAAACGTTTGATGAAAATGCTAGTGTCTTGTTGTTAAAGTTAAGGAAGTTTTGCAGGTATGTGATCATATAAACCAGGTCTATTAAAGAGTTACAAATCATATTTGGATGATGAAATTGATGAGGGATTTTGGTTAAGGTACAAGTTGGGTACATGGTTGAGACAAGTAGTTGATGAGTTGGCACATACATGAGGCATATAGTTGATGATGTTGGTACATAATGATGAGTCATAGTTGATGAGTGCTTGACACATGATCATTACATACGTGTTACATGGTTGGTTGCACTTGTTTATGGTACAGGTTGATTACAGATTGTTTGGTACAGGTTGGTGCATGGTTGATGCACTTGGTTATGGTACAGTTTGATTATAGGTTGAGATACAGGTTGATACATGTTTCAGGTTTATTGGTACAAGTTTACATCGTTATATCTCACAGTGATAGTGTGATCATTGTTCCATCATTCTACTTTTACTTCAAGACGATTGGATGGAGCAAGGAAAGGTGGTTGTAGCCACCTTCCAGTTGTAGCCGAAGAACATAGGGGGTTGTAGCCTCCTTCTGGTTGTAGCTAGAGAATTTGGGAGTTGGAGCTTCCCTCAGGTGGTAGCCTGAGAAAATAGGGGGTTGGAGCCTCCTTCCAGTTGTAGCTGGAAAACAAAGGAAGTTGGTTCTTCCAATGAATGTAATTCTTCAAGACATATAAGATAAAGCATTTTGTGGTTTTCTCCTAATTTGGGTTTCCACGTAAAACACTGGTGTACTTTGTATGTGTGTGATTGTTCATTTATTATTGCTCATTATTAGACAATAATTCTACATTGATATAACACTTGGATTATTTGGAGAAAAAATATTATAATTACATTATTATTGATTCACCCCCCCTCTTAGTAATCCAACAATTGGTATCAGAGAAGGTTCCTTCAGAAATCAGTTTAACCACTGAAAGGTAGATCATGGAGAGTACCAACTCATATAAAAATGGAATACCACACTTTCATGGACATAAGTATTCTTTTTAGAGAATAAGGATGAAAACATATATACAAGCACAAGGGTTTGAAGTTTGGAAATCAATTGTAGATGGATAGATAGTACCAGTAGTTCCACCAACAAATGACAAAGAAGTGCAACTTGGTCAGAATAATTCCAAAGCTACAAATGCACTTTTGAATGGTCTTAGTGAAACAATATTCAACAAAGTTGCAGATTGTAAATCCACCAAAGAGATTTGGGACAAGCTTCGAAATATTTATGAAGGAGATACAAAAGTCAAAGAAGCAAAGCTTCAAACTCACAGAGGTCAGTTCGAACAACTAAAAATGAAGGAATATGAAAATATTGTAGCCTACTTCTTAAGAGTTGACAAAACAGTGAATGCAATCATAGGATTGGGAGAAGAAATCGAAGAATCTGTGATTCTTCAAAAGGTACTAAGATCTCTTCCTATGAGATTCAACCCTAAGATATCAGCACTAGAAGAAATATCGCATCTGAGCTCAATAAGCATGGACAAACTGCATGAAATATTCACAGCATATGAAATGAGAACTGAACATGAACATCTAGATGTAAAAGAAGTAGCTTTCAAAGCATCCAAAAGATCAAACAAAAATAAAAAGGAACAAGAAGAATATAGCAACAACAACGATGTCTCGGAAGATGATGAAGAAGTGGCCAACTTCATCAAAAGACTGAACAAGGGAACCAATGGTAGTTATATACTTAAGCTTCCTTTAATTTGTTTTAATTGTGATGGTATTGGTCATTTTTCTAACAAATGTCCTCATAAGAAAAAGAGAAATGATGAAGGTTACTGAAAAGGAAAACACACATATAAAGGCAAAATAAATACAAAGAAAGATTTCAAGAAAATCTTACACATCAAAGAAGACATCTCATCATCAGATGAAGATGAAATCAGTGACAATGAGTCAGGAAGAGTTCTATTCATGGTAGTAAAATATTTCGACAAAGAAGGCTCTGAAGAAGAATATGAAGACGCTGAAGAAGGATATGAAGAAGTCGAAGATGAAATTGAAGAGCCGGAAGTTGACTATCGAGAAGAATTAATGTGTGCCATAGAAGTTATCAAAAGAGAAAAGAAGAAACTACAAGAAACTACAAGTAGAACTAGACAAGAAAAATGACACTCGAGAACTAGAACAAATGATCATAAGATTGAAGGTTCAAATAGAAGAAAATAAAAGAATTGAAGAAGCACTCAAAGAACAACTAGAAGTAAAGGACAATATTATTGGAAACTTGGAAGCAGAGATTGTCACACTAAGAAAGGATATTTAAAAGAAAAATATGCAGAATAGCTCAAACGTTATGGAATACATTATCAACAGTAAAAAATCTCATCTTGACAAGTCTGAACTTGGATACAATCAAACAAAAAAGGGATCAAGCTCCAAAACAATAGAGCAAGAAACAAATCCAAAAATCTATGTAAAAACAATCAAAGGGGATAGGAAGATGTACAAGGAAGATTATAGGAACACTCCTCCACCAAGAAGATTTAGATTTCAGAATCAACAACAGACAGATAGGCCTCAAGAAGAAGAAGGATTCATAAGAGAACCTTCTTTCAGAAGATATTCAACTCCCAGGCATCAAACTATATTTTTTGTTTTGTGTTATGCATGTAATAATTTTGGACATAAAGATGTGAATTTCAGAGCTAACAACAGGAACAATAACAACTTTGAGAATCATACACAAAGTGGTTACTCAAGAAGACCTAGTGAAACACAAAGAAGAAGTTACAACAGGTTTGAATCTTTGAGCACTGAAGTGGAATGTTACAAATGTAAAAAATTTGGACATTTGGCTAAAAATTGCAGAATGACAGTCCCTTCTAAAGAACCTAAACAAAATAACAATAGTCACAGACAAGAACCTTAGAAAACAACATGGATAAGAAAGAAAGATTAGTATAGTAATGAAGAATGCACAATCGCTCTACAAGATAAGCAGAAGAAACATGGTTGGTATGTTGATAGTGGGTGTTCAAGACACATGATAGGTGATAGAGACAAATTTCTTACATTCCGAAAGGAAAGAAAAGGATCAGTCTCCTTCGGAAATGATAATTCATCCAAAATCATTGGAGAAGGCAAAGTTCAAATTGGGAACAAGAATAAAAAGACACAAAATGTTCTACTGGTAGAAGATATGAAACATAATCTTCTAAGTGTGACTCAAATGTGAGACCAAGGTCATAAAGTTACTTTCAATTCACAAAAGTGCGAGATAAGAAGAGAAGGTTCAGGGAAACTGGTCGGTACAACTGCAAGAAATTCAAACAACCTATATGTGTTAAGTGAAATTGAAAATGAAAAGTGTTGTCTAGGAAAGGAAGATGAAAGTTGTCTATGGAACAAAAGAATGGGTCACATGCATTATGATAACATTGTCAAAGTCAGCAAAAGAGAAGTAGTCAGAGAAATTACCCAGATCATGAAACCAACCAACACTTTATGCAAGCATTGTTAACAAGGAAAGCAAACAAAGACCAGGTTCAAATCAAAGGAATATTCAACAACAAGACCACCATAAATTATGCATATTGATCTAGTTGCAGCAACTACAACAAAGGGATTAAAAGGTGAGAGATACTTTATGTTATTAGTGTTATACAGGATAGCCTAACTGAGAGGGGGGGTGAATCAGTTAGGTAAAATTTCTTTCCTTTTATTTAACAAATTAATCAATGAACACAGATTATGCCTTTTAATGTATGTCTTGCTGCAAATCATTCAAATAAATAAATAGACAATCACATAAATAGATAATGACATAAAGATTTTCATGAGGAAACCCAAAAGGGAAAAACCTCTTCTTCTTATGAATGAAAGGCAAGCTCCAACTCCTCTTTACATTCTTATTTTATCTGAGCTACAACCCAGATGAGGCTGCTACCTCTGTTTCTTCAACACCTACTAAATGGAATCTACAACTCCTGGATGTACAAGAAACAACTTGTACAAGAGACTTTTACAGTCTCTCCTTGCTCCTTTCTACCACCCTGAAATCATTCTCTTTCATTAAGAACCTGCAATCCAACTCTTTATCTTCTCTATTAAGGATTAAGCATTCAAATCCTCTCTGTTTTTCATATCACAATTAATTCTTGACCAAACCACTTAGATTTATCAATCTGTGTATGTGTCTTCCCTCCTCTATCCTTTTCTCTTCCTCAAATTTTACAGAGCCATATATCTCCCATAATCCTCTCTGTTTTCTTTTCTAGCAACATTCGATTTACATATCTTCCTGTATCATTAGCGTGTACAATCGAACCCTTAGGCTTCAAAGAATTAGTTACAATAACTCAATAACTAACTTACAATGATCGTTATTCGTCAAGGCATCAAGAAGAACAGTAGCCACACGATCAGTTTAAATATTTAACTAGCACCGTTTGATGATCATACATTTTTTTTGTCTCAACATAGAATAACCCTCGAGCACTTCGACAAGACACTTGTGCTTAAACCACATGCCCATTTGCTATGACCACGAGCTTAACTAAAATGCATTTTGCATTTCGGCATTTCTGTGTTTTTTCTTTTCGGGTTTTCGAGACTCACAATAGACCCTTTTGGCATTTAATCTTTTAGCGTTTCGGAATTTCGAGGTTCACTACTTCAAAGGTTAAATTTCCTTTGATCTTTGATTTCCCGGTCTGCGAAACTCCGAAATGGAGTCTTTTTTGATGTGCCTGTTTTGGGATTTTGACGTTTCACATTTTGCAACTTTGGGACTCCTGTGATGAAGAGTCTCAACTCTTGACTCCTCCAACTCCCGTTATCTGAAACTCTGAAACGTCATGGTTTTTCATTTTGTGATTTCATCATTCTTGTCATGAGTTTCCTTAACACCTCCAACTCCCAGAATCCCAAAATAGAAACTCCCGAAATCATGAGACGTGTGTCCCTTTCGGTATTTCGGCATTCGGGTTTCAGTGGAATTTCATATTTTTGCATTTCGACATTTCACGAGTTGGAATGTTATCGCATTTCCTTCCTTTGACTTCTGATTTCCCGATATTCACTTTTCTTTTATCAACGCTCCCACAGACTTTCATGATCAAATGGTCCTGATCTCATCGAGACTTTGCGCTCCGATTGACGACCCACAACCTTTCGTGATTAGACGGTCCTAACCCCATCAGGACTTTTCGTTTTGTGATTTCGCGTATCATGATGTCGAAGGTTGGAGCTCCTCCTTTCTTTCATTCCCGATTTTCGAAGGGAATTCTGAAGGAACTCTCAACGAACCACCGTGTAGATTCAAGTTTGACATTAATGACAAAATCTATGCAAACTGACCAACGAAATCCCTGTTTGGCATTGATGGAGAACTTTAAATATCTTCTCCCCCTTTTTACATCTATGGAAAAGGAATCAACCATACTCCCCCTGAGAAAATAAAAACCACTTGCAAAGATGTATCATTTCAGTAGCAACTCCACCTATCAATAATAGTCAATAAACCTATGCAATCTGATTTTATAATGAAGCCTGTGCAATATTTGAGAATGAAATGAAATTACAGAGGATAAACCCCCAAATGATCCCTGAGACTTTTAAATTGCATTTTAGGTAAATATCTAGTAAATACATATGCAATGTGATCCTTTGTGCCAACATATTCCACTTTAATAACTTTAGACATAACCTGCTCTCTTAGAAAATGAAATTTAATGGGAATGTGCTTTGTTTTTTAATGCATAACACGATTTTTAGAAATGCTAATTGCACTGCTATTATCACAAAAGATAGGTATAGGTTCATCATAATGAATATGTATATCTTCTAACATCTATTTCATCCATAGAACCTGAGTGCAACAAGTTGCAACTACTATCTATTATGCTTCAACAGTAGACAGAGAGACTGTTGATTGTTTTTTACTTGACCAACTTACAAGAAATCCTCCAAGAAAAAATGTCGCTCCACTAGTACTCTTCCTGTCATCAACACAACTTGCCCAATCAGCATTAGTGAAAGCATATAAATCAAGATGATTACCTGTAGGATACCACAAACCATACTTTGTTGTCCCCTTAAGATATATGAAAATTCTTTTGACTGCAAGTAGATGAGAAGTTTTTGGTGAAGCATGAATCCTGCCAACTTGACAAACTGCATGCATAATATCAGGTCTTGTAGATGTAGCATAAAGAAGAATACCAATCATAGATCTATATACTATCTGATCAACATCTTTAGTATCATCAAACTTACTTAATTTACAGCCAGTAACCATGGGAGTGCCAATTGGTTTGGACTCTTCCATCTAAAATTTCTTAAGCATTTCATTGATATACTTGGTTTGAGAAATGGAAATACCTTTATCAGATTGAGTAATTTGCAAGCCTAAGAAAAACTTCATTTCTCCTAGCATAGACATCTCAAACTCTTTCTGCATACTTTTAACAAAGTCTTTACTGAGCCTATTATCATCACTACCAAAAATTATATCATCTACATATATCTCAACAATGATTAGGCTATCATTTTCTTCTCTAATATATAGATTACTATCAATGTTACCTTTCTTGAATCCTTGTTTCCTCAAGTAATTGTCAAGTCTAGAATACCAAGCCCTTGGTGCTTGCTTTAGCCCATACAATGCCTTTTTCAACCTGTAAACATATTGTTCTGCTTCTTGTACCTGAAAACTATCTGCTTGTTCCATATATACTTCTTCCTCTAAATCACCATTCAAAAATGCAAACTTTACATCCATTTGGTAAACTTTAATGTGTTTAGAACTGACATAAGCTAGAATCAGTCTAATGGATTCCATTCTTGCAACAGGAGCAAAGGTTTCTCCAAACTCTATTCCTTCTACTTGTGCATACCCTTTACAAACCAATCTAGCCTTTTTTCTAGTTATTTTACCTAATTCATCCATCTTATTTCTGAAAACCCATTTAGCCCCTATGACATTCTTATTCAAAGGTCTAGGAACCAATTCCCATGTCTTATTATATTCTATTTGACTAAGTTCTTCATTCATTGCTTTCATCCAACACTCATCTTTAATTGCTTCTTCAATATTTTTGGGTTCAATCAGAGAAAGTAAAGATACTTGTTCATGAGTTGAGGTGGATTCTTGCCTTCTACTTCTTGCTCCAACACCTGCATTTATGTCACCAATTATCTGTTCTTCAGGGTGATTTTTCTGTATTCTCTTTCTTGGAGTCTTTGATGGAGTCATGCTTTTGGATGGAGTTGTGCCCTATGTCAAAGTAGGAGTTAATTGTTCACTGTCAGCAGCCTTAGTTTCTTCAGTTTCACTTACTTCTTCATCCATCTTATTTTTGTCATATATATCATGTATTTGTTGATCCTTTTGTTTGGATTTAGACTTCAAAAATGAGGACTCATCAAACCTTACATCTATAGATTCAACAATCTTTCTTAAACTAAAATTATAGCATTTATAAGCTTTTCTTGAACATGAATATCCAACCAATATGCCTTCATTAGTTCTTGAGTCTAATTTTCCCAGATTTTTATCAATTCTTTTAATGTAGCACTTACTCCCAAAGATTCTAAAATGTTTTATGTTTGCTAGTCTTCCTTTCCATAATTGATAGGGTTTCTTATCATTATTATTTCTTAGCAAATTTCTATTCAAGATGTGTACAACAGTGTGAACAACTTGAGGCCAAAACATGTCATTCAATTTGGACTCATTTAACATTGTTCTTTCCATTTCCATAACAGTTCTATTTTTTCTTTCAACAACACCATTTTGATTTGGTGTTTCTATAATAGAGAAATGTCTTTTAATTCCATTTTCAACACTGTAATTGTTAAATTCTTTTGATATAAAATCTTTTCCATTGTCTGACCTTAAGCACTTAATCTTCATATCAATTTCATTTTTAGTCATTTCTTTGAAAACTTGAAAACAATTAAAAGTTTCATACTTCTTTTTCAATAAAAACAACCAAGTCATTCGAGTAAAATCATCCACAAATAATAGAAAGTATCTTTAACCATTTAGACCTATTGTCCTCATAGGTCCACATACATCAGCATGTATTATTTCCAAAGGTTTTGTTGTAGAATATTCCTTTGTTTTAAACTTGACTCTAGTTTGTTTACCATGTTGACATTGTTTACAAATAGAGTTGGAAAGATTCTTTATGACAGGTAAGTTCCTTATTGACTCTTTTTTATTTAAATAAATCATATTGTCAAAGTTAATATGTCCAAGTCTTTTATGCCATAACCAACTTTCATCTTCATGTCCAAGATAACAATTTTCATCCTTCTCATCTAAAATGTATATGTTATTTGATGTCCTTGTAGCTGTTACAACTAACTAATTTTTTTTAACATCCCTGATTTGACATTGTTTAGAATCAAATATCATAAGATTCCCTTTATCACATGTTTGACTTACACTCAATAAGTTATGTTCCATATTTTCAACCAGTAAAACATTTTTAGCCATTATGTCTTTGTTCAAACAAACAGTGCCTCTTCCAACTATTCGAGTTGATTGATCATTACCAAATGTGACTGAACCTTCTTTTCTTTCATCTAAAGAATCAAAGATTTGTTTTCTTCCTGTCATATGTTTTGAGCATCCACTGCCCACACACCACCTAACTTTATGATTTGCTTGTAGAGATATGATGCATTTTTTAGTGTTCAGATTTTCACTTGTCTTTTTCCAATATTTGGTTTTCAGATCTATGTAAATAGGTTCATTAAATTTCTGATAATTCATAGGACAATTTCTTGACATAAGCCCAAAGTTGTTACACTTATAACATTYGGTCTCATATCTTAAAGTGTCAAATCTGTTGTAAGAATAGTTTATATTACTTTGACTCGTTTTACTATGTCTTCTTCCATATTCAAAATTAGACCTTTCATGACTGTTATGTGAATTTATCTTTCTTGAGAAACTATTACAAAATGYAGCCTTATGTCCATACTTAKAACAAAWGAAACAATAKCSTTCAAACCTGTTTTGATGTCTGCCATAAYTTCTTYTATGCAYTGTTGAAGCCTTATTCTCTTCTTGCCTTTCTGATTMAATCTTCTTGCTAGTAATTTTCTTATGATTATCCTTTGTTCCTRCYTTCTCAACACTTGAACTAGAACATCCATTAGTTACTGCAGAWTTATAACCAATTCCARTCTTATCRTATGTTGATCTTTGACTACAAATAATTTGATCCAACACTTGAGAAMTWTGATTCATSTTATTTTCTTGTACTTTMTTTCTTAATGAGACTACTTCAAATTTTWAACCTTCWTTTTCCTTATCCTTTTCTGCAAGCATTTTAGTTAGAGCTTCTTCAGTCACTCTAGCCTCTTCTATTTTAAGCTTTAAGTCAACTAACATGATTTTAGTGCTCTCAATCAAACCATTTGATTTCTGTAATTCAAATTCTAGTTTATCAATTTCTCTTTTGAATTGTTTACACTCTCTTCTTACTTTCTTTAGTTTAGACAAAGCACTTACAAGTTCATCTTTCAGGTCAACTTCACCTTCTTCTTCTTCAATAAGTTCATCATTCTAATTTTCCATAGCCATAAAAAGTCTTATATCTAAAATTTCATCACTTTCATCTATATCTGAGGACTCATTATTATTTTTTATGAATAGACTTTTCTTTTTATAATAATTTCTTCGAAATGGCTTCTTATACATTTTCTTATATTCTTTGGTTTTGATGTTACTTTCTTCTTCTCCATCATAATGTTTATTGAAAGGACACTTAGAAGCAAAATGCCCTATTCTACCACAATCAAAGCACTTGAGAGGAAATTTACCTTTGTACTTGCCAGTACCTCTTTTTAGATTTTTGACAAAGTTAGCTTCTTCCATGTCTTCTTATGAATCCTCATGATTACTAGTTTCTATTTCAACCTTTTTATTGTCCTTCTTTGTTGCCTTGAAAGTTGCTTCCTTATTGGAAGAATTCTCATTAGATGTCCTCATCTCATATGTTGTTAGTATTCCTTGCAACTCATCCATTAATAAAGTATAAATATCAGTTCTTTCTTCTAAAGAAGATATTTTGGGATCAAATCTTGTAGGTAAATATCTAAGCACTTTTTTCACAATAATACCATTTTCAGTTGTTTCTCCTAAACCTCTCATAGTATTGACTACTTCATCAATACGTAAGAAATAGGTAGCTATATCTTCAGATTCTTCCATCTTTAAACTTTCAAATTGAATTCTATATGATTGTAATTTAGCATTCTTTACCTTAGTATCTCCTTCATATACCTTCTTTAGTTTGTCCCATAGCTCTTTTTTTGACTCACAATGCATTACTTTAACACATTTTGAACCTGCCAATCCTCCAAGTATTGCATACATAGCTTTGGAATTACTCTCATAGAATTTCTTCCCTACAACATCTGTTGGAACTATTGTTGGAGTCTTATATTCATTCAACACAACTTGCCAAACATCTACTCCTTGAGACTGCAAAAACAACTTCATCCTGATACTCCAAAAAGCATAATTGTGTCCATCAAACAGAGGTCATCCATGTTTAGTAAAAGAAGATTTCTTATCCATTTTTAAGGATCAAAATTCCAGTGATTAAACTGAATCTTGAAGTAACCTACTCTGATACCAATTATTATATAGGATAGCCTAACTAAGAGTGGGGGGTGAATCAGTTAGGTAAAATTTCTTTCCTTTTATTTAACAGAATACTCAATGAACATAGATTATGCCTTTTATTGTATGTCTTGCTACAAATCATTCAAATAAATAAATATGTAATCACATAAATAGACAATGACACAAAGATTTTCATGAGGAAACCCAAAAGGGAAAAATATCTTCTTCTTATGAATGAAAGGCAAGCTCCAACTCCTCTTTACATTCTTATTTTATCTGAGCTAAAACCCAGATGAGGCTTCTACCTTTGTTTCTTCAGCACCTATTGAATGGAAGCTACAACTCCCGGATGTACAAGCACCAACTTGTAAAGGAGACTTTTACAGTCTCCCCTTTCTCCTTCCTACCACCCTGGAATCATTTTCTGTCATTAAGAACCTGCAATCCAACTCTTTATCTTTTCTGTTAAAGATTAAGCATTCAAATCCTCTCTGTTTTTCATATCACAATTAATTCTTGACCAGACCACTTAGATTTATCAATCTGTGTATGTGTCTTCCCTCCTCTATCCTTTTCTCTTCCTCAAATTTTACAGAGCCATATATCTCCCATAATCCTCTCTATTTTCTTTTCTAGCAACATTCAATTTATATATCTTCCTGTATCATTAGCGTGTATAATCGAACCCTTAGGCTTCAAAGAATTAGTTACAATAACTAAATAACTACCTTACAGTGATCATTATTGGTCAAGGCCTCAAGAAGAACATTAGCCACACGATCAGTTTAAATATTTAACCAACGTCCTTTGATGATCATACATTTGTTTTGTCTCAGCATAGAATAACCCTTGAGCGCTTCGGCAAGACACTTGTGCTTAAACCATATGCCCATTGGCTATGACCACGAGCTTAAATAAAATGCATTTTGCATTTCAACATTTTTTCTTTTCGGGTTTTCGAGACTCACAATAGTCCCTTTTGGCATTTCATATTTTAGCGTTTCGACATTTCAGGGTTCGCTACTTCAAAGGTTAAAGTTCCTTTGATCTTTGATTTCCTGGTCTACGAAACTCCGAAATGGATTCTTTGTTGATGTGCCTATTTCGGGATTTCGACGTTTCACATTTCGCAACTTCAGGACTCCTGTGATGAAGAGTCTCGAATCTTGACTCCTCCAACTCCCGGTATCCGAAACTCTGAAACATTGTGGTTTCGCATTTCGCGATTTCATCATACTTGTTGTGAGTTTCCTTGACACCTGTAACTCCCGAAATTCCGAAATCATGTGACGTTTGTCCCTTTTGGTATTTCGGCATTCATGTTTCGGTGGCATTTCAGATTTTTTCATTTCGGCATTTCGTGAGTTGGAATGTTATCGCATTTCCTTCCTTTGACTTTTGATTTCCCGATATTCACTTTTCTTTGATCGATGGTCCCACGTCCTTTCGTGATTAGACGGTTTTGATCTCATCGTGACTTTTCACTCTAATAGACATCCCACATCCTTTCATGATTAGACGATCCTGACCCCATCGGGGCTTTGCGTTTCACGATTTCGCGTATCATGATGTCGAAGGTTGGAGCTCCTCCTTTCTTTGATTCCCAAATTTGGAAGGGAATTCCAAAAAAACTCTCAGCAAACCACCATGCAGCTTCAAGTTTGACATTAATGACAAAACCTATGCAACAACCTGTGCAAACTGACCAACAATTAGTTGATGATTATACAAGAATGATTGTAGTTTTCTTTCTCAAGAACAAGTCAGAAGCTTTTGAAAACTTCAATATCTACAAGTAAATGGTTGAAAATTAGATGGATTCAAGAATCAAATGCTTGAGATATGATAATTCTCAGAAACAACACTAATAAAAATCCCTATGAGCTATGGAAAGGAAGACCAACAAATATGAAGCACTTCAGAATTTTTGGAAGAAAATGCTACATCAAAAGAGAAGATGGAAGAATGGGAAAGTTTGACTCTCGTGTGAAAAAATGATTACTTGTTGGTTACTCAAGTACAAGGAAAGCATACAAGTGTTACACTCTAAGATTGAACAAAGTTGTGGCAAGCATCAATGTAACAATTGATGAAATAGGCATACCAGAATCAAAGGAAGAAGAAAACAAATCAATGGAACAACTTTTCGAAGAAGAAGAAGCAGAGGATGAAGAAGAAGAGGAAGATGAAGAGAATCCGACAAAAATAGAAGAACAATTTCAACAAGTATCTCCAAAGACACCTAGAAAACGAGTACAGAAGAATCATCCTTTAGATTAGATTATTGGAAAAAAAGATGCAGGAGTTGAGACTAGAAGAAAAATATGTTCACCAAAACAAACACACCTAGCACTCTTATCTACAATTGAACCAAACTGTTTTGAAGAAATCAACAAGGATGAATTTTGGAATAAGACCATGAATGAAGAATTGGATCAAATAGAGAAACATGACACTTGGGAACTGGTTCCAAGACCAAAGAATAAGAATGCGATCGACACAAAATGGGTTTTCAGGAATAAATTAAATGAAGATGGACAAGTTACAAGGAACAAAGCTAGATTGGTATGTAAAGGATATGCACAGATTGAAGGAATCGACTTTGAAGAGACATTTTCCCCAGTTTCTAGAATGGAAGCAATCCAGTTGCTTTTAGCCTATGCTTGCTCCAAAAATGTTAAAGTATTTCAGATGGATGTAAAATCAGATTTTTTGAATGGGGAACTTGAATAAGAAGTCTACATTGAACAACCAAAAGGATTTCAATTGTCATAGAACACATATTATGTGTGTAAATTAAAGAAGGCCTTGTATTGTCTAAAACAGGCTCCTAGAGAATGGTACTCTAGACTAGATAAGTATCTGCAGTAGGCAGGGTTCAGAAAAGGATGTGAAGATAGAAACCTCTACATCAAGGTAAGTGAAGTAATATTTTATTAATTGTAGTTTATGTTGATGATATTATTTTTGGTAGTGATAATGACAGGTTAAGCCAAAAATTTGCAAACGATATGCAGAATGAATTTGAAATGTCGTTACTTGGAGAACTATCCTTCTTTTTGGGAATTTAGATACATCAAAGAAATCAAGGAATATTTATTTCTCAAACCAAGTATATCAGAGAAATGATAAGGAGGTTTAGAATGGAAAATTTCAAACCAGTTATCACTCCCATGCAAACCAGTTGCAAGTTGAGCAAAGATGATGATTCGAAGTCAACATATCAGAGGTAATATAGGTCAATGATTGGCAGCCTACTATATGTTACGACATCTATACCATATGTAATGCAGGTAGTTGGATAGGTGGAACAATTTCAAGAAGCACCAAAGGAGTCACATGTGTTAGCAGTGAAGAGGATTTTCAGATATCTTAAAGGAACAAAAGAGCTTGGATTATGGTATCCAAAAGAAAAGGATCTATCACCTATTACTTACACAGATGTAGATTGGGCAGGTTGTATTGATGACCGACAAAGCACTAGTGGAGCAACGTTCTACTTGGGTGACTGTTTAGTATCATGGATAATCAAGAAACAATCATCAATATCTTTATCTATAGTCGAGGCATAGTATATTGCATCATCATCATGTTGTACACAGGTTCTTTGGATGAAACAAACTCTGACAGATATACAGGTTGAGTATAATGAGCCCATTCCAATCTATTGTGATAATACAAACGCCATCAATATCTCAAAGAACCCGGTGATGCACTCCAATATGAATCACATTCCAATAAAGTATCACTTTCTACGGGAGTAGGTTGCATAAAAGAACATCATAGTTGAGTATGTGGGCACAAAAGAACAATTGGCAAACATATTCACGAAACCACTTCCACGGGAATCCTTTGAATATATTCGCCATAGACTTGGAGTTATTTCTACTCCAAAATGAATATTTTTTGAATGCTTATCTTATATGTCTAATATTTACACGAGGAAACAACATAAGAGGAAAATTCAGTCAGGGGGAGAAACCCCAGATGGAAAGATACCTTTGCCATTGATGACAAAGGGGGAGAGATTTATCAGATGCAGAAGACAGAGTCATAGTTCTAGGGGGAGCAGATTTATCAGATGCATAGGACATAGGCATGGTTCTAGGGGGAGCATGAGAGATATTATTTCAGTATTGCATCAAAGTGTTTCCATCAATGCCAAAGGGGGAGATTGTTGATTAAGGTTGGTTGCCATTGATATCAACCCTTGAAGAAAGCCCCGTAGAAAAAAGGTTTGGGTAATTGACCCAATATTCTTTGATGTAAGTATGACTCATTTGTATTTTCATGGTTGATAAGAAGTAAATATGGATGAACTCCAAATCTTGTGTGAAAAGAGTTTTTTTTTAGCATGCTCTCCAAGGCCGTATTCCACAACAACAACAACAAAAATCCTTCTTTTGAACATTACAATATGTTTTTCTAGACCGTATGGTTAAAAATTTCCTTATTAAGTAATAGGTCTTGAGTTCAAGTCTCTCTTTTGTTACTTTTTTTGAAAAAGTTCATGCTAAAATTGTAAAGTAGCTTTAATATTTTATTTTAGAGTTATTTATTTTGCATGCAGATTTTCTTTGTAAAAGTAATCCCCACTTCTCTTTATAAAAGTGGGTCACTTCATAAAGAAACTTACACTACCACGTGGTCCTTTGGTTACCATTTATGCCTTTTTTAAAAGGGCATAACTCTCACATCCGAAGTTCGTTTTCAGTGTCATTTTTTTAAAAACTGCATAAGGGTTCGAGCTCTTTTTATTCCGATCATCAGTTTCAGTTTTTAAATCAGTACTATCTACATATTTAATATGTATTCTACAAGTAATCTCTTACTTACCAAGACCAACTACTTCCAATGGAAATCCCATATGGAGGATTTATTAAGAAGTAAAGTCTTGTACCGGATTACCTTGGGAAAGGAAACAACACCCACTGATGTTGATAAGAAAGCCAAATTGGATAATAGGAATGACAAAGACGTGGATTAATCAGAATGTCCATCTCTCTTGATTTAAGGTTCCACCTTCAATCAATTGATAAACCCAAAGAAGCTTGGGAAAAGATTGAATTTGTGTTTGGTAAACACAATATTATTCGAGCACAACAGTTAGAAAATCAAGTACTAAGTTTGATTCCAATTGATTTTTCTTGCATTGAAGACTATCTATCTAAGTTTAAAACACTCAAAACTTTATGTGAAGAATGTAAGATAAAGATAGACGAATATCATTGCATATATCTTATTCTTTCTAAGCTAGGTAGTGCACATTATGTGTTTGTATCTACCTTTTATGCCATACAAGAGGTTGTAGGGGCAACTTATCAAAAACCCAGTCTTGAGAACTTTTGTGATTCTTTGTATAGAGAGCAAGATAAGCTAATACAACTTGGAGTGATCAACACTGCAGGTACCTCCAACAAAGCCTTAGTTGTCCATAAAAATGATAAACCCAAGAATCCCAAGAAGAAACATCCTTGCCACAACAAGAAGCAATATAAGGGTCCCAAACCAACTTAGATAGCTTTTGCTCCTAATGGAGACAAAGGAGAAAAATATAAAAATAAGAATACTAACAAACATTGCAACTTTTGTGATAAATATGGTCATGATGAGTCCAAATGTTTCAAGAAGATGGCATCTTTAGAAGCAACGATGAAGAAGCACAACATCAGTATTGATTCTACTTCTTATTCTTCTTCTCATGGACATGCACTTTCTGCTTTTGGTTTCTCCTTCAATACACCTTCTACTTCTACTTTTGATAAGTGGCTTATTGATTCTAGAGCATATTATCATATAGCTAAGGATAGAGACATATTTTCTACTCTAAAAGAATGTAACACCAAGAAAATATTTCTTGGTGATGATAGATCTTTTAGTGTTGAAGGATCTGGAACAGTGCAAGTAGAAAATGGCCATTTCAATGATGTATTATCTGTTCCAAGTCTTTATTGTAACCTTCTATCAGTATATCAAATCACTCATTCAGGTGAAGGTAAAACCATAGAGTTTTCACCTCACCAAGTTGTAATCAAGTATCTAAAAGATCCTAATCATGTTCTTGCAACTGGAATTGCTAATGATATTACCAGGTTGTACAAGTTTGAAAAATTTGGATCATCATCATATTCATCAATTTTTATTGCTCATAGCGATGACTTGAGCAAACTTTGGCATGAGCATTTTGGTCATCTAAACTATCGCTCATTGCAGTAACTATGTAATCAACAGATGGTGACTGGTCTTCCTCTTGTTTCATGCAGAGATGGTGTTTGTGCCGGTTGTGTTCTCAACAAACATCATTGGGAAAAGTTTGAAAAACGTGCCTCTTGGCACACCTTGGGTCCTTTGAAGCTTGTTCACAATGATTTGTGTGGTCCACTTTCTTCTCCTTCTTTTTCTGGGTGCATGCATTTCTTAGTTTTCATTGATAACTTTTCCAGATGTACTTGGGTTTACTTATTAAAACTTAAGAGTGAATTTTTTGACAAGTTTTTGGACTACAAGGCCCTTGTAGAAAAGTAACCTGGACATCAAATTCAAAGGTTAAGAAAAGATAATGGAGGAGAATATGTGAACAATAATTTTACAAATTACTGCACTACATAGGGAATCCAAATGCAACACACTGTTCCATATACACCACAACAAAATGGTGTTGTTGAGAGAAAGAACCACACATTAAAATAAGTGGATAATTGTATGATTCAGTCTAAGGTATTAAGTCTAAAGTATTGGGTGGAAGCCATCAATTATGAAAATTACATAGTAAATCACACTTCCACAAAGGATCTTAAAAATATAACACTAGAAGAAGCTTGGACTAAAATTAAACCAGATGTAAGTCACTTTCGTGTATTTGGAGTATAACATGGGCTCACATTCTTGATGAGAAAAGGAAAGCATTGCAGCCTAAAAGTGAGAAGTGTATATTTGTTGGTTAGTCTAAAGATGTCAAAGGTTACAGACTTCTTCAATCACATTTTAATGAAATTATTATTAGAAGAGATGTTAAATTTGATGAAAATCTCTTGGCCTGTGAGCCTAATTCGACATTTGTGCCTTCTTTGTCCTGTGAGCCTAATTCGGCGGTTGTGCCTTCTTCGTCCTGCGAGCCATATTTAGCGTTTGTGCCTTATTATGATCTGGTTTCTTCTTTAGGTGATGACAGTGAGGATGAAAATCCACCTCTGCCTTCTCACCCTCCTCCAGATGAGTCCTTTGAACCAGAACCAACACCAGCTCCACCGCTTCGGAGATGGGTTCGTTCAACACGAGAAGCAACTGGTGATCTTGTTGGTGATCCTTCAGATCAACGTCAAACACATTCATAGTTCCAATGAGCCTCTTCTATTTTGTCTCAAGTTTCAGAAACTCATGATCCAGATACATTTGCAAAAGCTTCAGGTCATCCAGATTGGGATACATCAATGAATGAAGCGTATCATTCTTTAATGGAAAATGATACTTAGGATCTTGTACCTCTTCCAAAAGGAAGAAAACTTGTTATATGAAAATGGGTCTACATAACTAAGTATGCATCAAATGGAAGTGTTGAAAGACATAAGGCTCGGTTAGTTGCCAAAGCATTTTCCCAAGTTGAAGGAGTTGACTATAAGGAAACCTTTGCCCCTGTAGAAAAAATGAATTTCATCTGCCTTGTTCTTTCCCTTGCCACCTCACATAAATGGGAGGTCCATCAGATGGATGTTAAATCTACCTTCTTACATAGAGATTTGCAAGAAGAAATCTACATGGAACAACCTCCTGGCTATGTCCAGAATGACTCTAGCCTTGTTTGTCAGCTCAGTAAATCTCTTTATGGTCTCAAGAAAGCTCCTCGAGCTTGGTATGCCAAAATGGACAAGTTTCTTATGTCCACTGGATTCTCTAGATGCCATTATGATCCTAATGTCTATACCAAGAAAGTAGGAAGCCATCTCATAATACTTGTCCTTTATGTTGATAAACGTATCCTTACTGGTAGTGATTCAAAACTTTTAAACCATGTGAAAACCAGCCTTAAGATGAAATTTGAAATGACAGACTTAAGATTTTTTCACTATTTCCTTGGCCTCCAAGTTTTGCAAACCAATGAAGGAATTTTTCTTTCCCGGTCTAAGTATTCTTGTGACCTTGTTCATTGCTTTCACATGGACAATTGTAAACCAACCCCTTCTTCCTTACAATCTGGAGTCAAGCTTACTTCCACCTGTACTTCTCCTGAAGTTGATGCCACCCTGTACTATCAGTTAGTTGGTAGCTTATTATACTTGAATCATACTCATCCTGATCTTTCCTTTGTTGTTGGTATTGTTGCCTGGTATATGAAAACGCCCCATGAAATCCATTGGAAAGCATCTAAAAGGATACTTCGCTATGTTTGTGGTACAGTTCAGTTCAAGATACATTACAGTTCAGGGGGGACTCCTTTATCGGTTAGATTCACTAATTCAGATTGGGCCGACGACCCTAATGATTGAAAGTCTACTGCAAGTTATGTTTTCAGCCTTGGTTCAGGACCTGTCACTTGGGCCTGTAAGAAATAATAGGCTATTGCACTTTATTCAATAGAAGCAGAGTACCACGTAGTGGTAAATGCAAGTTAGGAAGCCTTGTGTCTTCAATATATCCTTTCAGAGTTTGGATTCCAGCACCAACATCCCACCATCCTTTGGTGTGACAAACAAAGTGTCGTCAAGCTCGCCAAAGACCTAGTTCAACATCAGCATAGAAAACACATCGAGATACACATGCACTTCATTAGAAAGCTCATTCATGATCAAGTTATTGAAGTTCTCTTTTTCCCTACAGAAGATCAAGTTGCAGACATTTTCACAAAGTCTCTTACATAAGCGAAGTTTTCCAAAATTCGATCTATGTTAGGAGTTCAAGAAGTTGTCATTAAGTGGGGATAGGCTCTAATGCCTCCTTCCTTCTCCTATGGTGTCACTATTGTAAATCCTTCAATCCTATCCCAAGTTGTTCTTAAGGGTGGATGTTAGAATATTTAGACACTTAGGAGTTAGTTAAGATCTACTTGGTCTGTTGTGGTGTTAGGTAAAAGTGTGTTTTCTGGTGTGTTTCTTTAGTATGCATTAGTATGCACTTGTAGTTAGGAAATCCGATGGTCACGATATGTTCCCGACATAGAGTGATATGACGGTTCATACTCTCCTTGATCTTAATGGACATTGATATGTGGCTTAACAACTGATTGGTCCATGATCTCTATTTAAAGAGCATGGAGGGTCATTTGATGATGATCAGTTGTGAGAAACTCTCATGTAAAATATCTTTGTAATCTTTTTCTTTGCATTAATAAACTGCTCCAAGTGGTCACGTTGGTTGGGGCCATGGATGTTTTCTCATAGGGGTTTTACCACGCGAAAAGATCGGTGTGTTGATCTTTGATCTAGTTATGTGAGTGGTTATTGAAGGTGTTCGTCCTCTGTTAGAATACCTATGTTTTATAACATACCAATATTTCACGTGGAAACCCAAAGTGAGAGAAAACCACATAATTCGTTTTCTTATATGTCTTGAATAATTACATTCATTGGAAGCATCAACTTCCTTTTTTTTCCAGCTGCAACTGGAAGGAGGCTCCAACCCCCTAGTTTCTCAGACTACAACATGAGGGAAGCTCCAACTCCCCAATTATTTGGCTACCACTGGAAGGAGGCTACAACCCCCTATGTTTTTTGGGTACAACCACATATCCTTTCCCCATCCAATCACCTTGACGTATAAGTAGAATGATGGAGCCACTGTCACACTATCAATTTGAGATATACTGTTGTAAACCTGTACCAATAAAACTACACCAAACATCCCATACCAATAAACCTAAACCATGCATCAACCATTCATCAACATGTACCTCAACCTATAATCAACATTTACCATAAACAAGTGCATCAACCATGCACTAACCTGTACCAAAAAACTTGTAATCAACCTGTACCATAAACAAGTGCATCCAACCATGTACCAAGTATGTACCAATCATGTATCAACTACTCATCAACTATGTCTCATTAATATATACAAACATCATCAACTATACACCTCATGTATGTGCCAACTCATCAACTACTTGTCTCAACCATCTACCCAAAATGTACCTCAACCAAAATCTCTCATCAATTTTATTATCCAAATATGATTTGTAACTCTATAATAGACCTATTTTATATGATCACATACCTGCAAACCTTCCTTAACTTTAACAACGAAAGACTAGAATTTTCATCAAACTTTTCTTTAGTCTCACATGACTAGTTTTGGATTAGTCAACAACCTTAACTTGAAATAATCATAACTATGTACCTGTATTGAATAAATATATGAAAATAGAAAACAATGGTCTTCAGTGTGTTTTTTGCAATTCCTCCAAGTGTCACTACTTGGAACCTCTCAGAAAAGGAGTTATAGAAAAAATGACATACCTTGTTGAATTTTGGCTTATTCTAGAGAGCGAACTTGTACAGCTTGCCCCATAAGAAGTTATGTTGTCTTTACCTAAAACACCTGTTTTAGACTAGTTTTGGGACCAACCACAAACCGTATTTTCCACGGAATGTAACTCTAAAAATGCAACTACCCAAAAGATGAAATTTGTACCACAGATACTTGGATATGTTTTCTCAATGGCCTCTCAATTTCACTATCTGAATCATTCTAAAAAAAAAAATATTGTGAAAATGGTGAGATGACCTGTAAATAACATACCTTAGAAAACATCATCAAAAGAATTTATCCTCCATTGAATTTCGTCCTTCTTTACTTCACCTTCTCTCTAAAATTCGGCTTAGATATCCTTTGGTTACCTCAGTCACTTGTAGATATTCAATATGCTCAAATGTGATTAAAATGAGAGAGACTTGCCTCTTATTTATACTTTCATGTGGCTTCCTCAAGCGGTTACCTTTTAACCATCTTAACCCACTTTCCTTATTTTAGGGTTAACCAACTTCTAACCACTTGTCCAATTAGTAATTTATCCATTAAATTTATTATTTAAATAATTTATTTTGTATCCACTTTGACGTATAGTACACTCATCACTTCAATTTACCTCAAGGGGCTACCTTCTAACCATCTTAGACCACTTTCCTTATTTTAGGGCTAACCCACTTCTAACCACTTGTCAACTTAGTAATTTCTCCATTAACTTTATTATTTAAATAATTTATTTTGTATTTGCTTTGAATTATAGTACACTCATCACTTCACTTTATTATTTACCTTCTAAAAATCTCTTAAACTAGTTTGACTCCTTTGACCTTTTGGGGCTTCTAGATGACTCATGAGGGTTCTCCAACTTCACATGGCCATAACTCTCTAACCGTGAGGATTTATGTGATGTTCCACATACCATCGGAAATGGCATGACATGTATGCAACTTATGTGGGCCTAATGGTTAAGAACATGTGTTTCCTCCTAAGAGGTCACAAGTTCAAATCCAAAGGGAGGTAGGGTATGTATACCTTCGTAGACTTTACCAGTCAAATCATTGGGCAGAGGGGGTCCCTTGTCCCACAAACAAGGGGGTGTCATACACCAATTTGGTGTGTCTTAGCCGTGACCTTAAAAATAGATTATTATTAAAAATAATACTATTATATAACAAACAAAATTGGTTCCATTACCCAAACCTTTGTGCTACCAAAATTTCTTCTAGGGTTGACATCAATGACAACCAACCTTAATAAACAATCTCCTCCTTTTGCATTAATGGAAACACTCTAACGCAATACTAAAATCATGCCATGCAATACTGAAGTTATATCACTCATTCTCCCCCTTGAACCATGCCTCTATCCTCTGCATATGATAAATATCTCCCCCTTTGTCATCAATGGCAAAGGTATTTTTCCATCTGGGGCTGCTCCCCCTAATTGAACTATCCTCTTTATGGTGCTTCCTCGTGTACATATAATACATATATGATAAGCATTCAAAATAATTCATTTTGGAGTAGAAATAACTCTGAGTCTCTGGAAAAGATACTCAAAGGCTTCCCATGGAAGTGGTTTTATAAAGATGTCTGCCACTTGTTCTTTTGTGCCCACATACTCAACTCTAATGTTCTTTTCTGAAACATGTTCCCATAGAAAGTGATACTTCATTGGAATGTTCTTCGTATTGGAGTGCATCACTGGGTTCTTTGAGATACTGATGGCACTTGTATTATCACAATAGATTGGAATGGGATCACCATACTTAACCTGTATATCTGTCAGAGTTTGTTTCATCCAAAGAACCTGTGTAAAACATGTTGTTGCTACAATATACTCTACCTTGGCTATAGTAAAGATACTGATGATCGTTTCTTTCTTAGACATGATACTAAACACTCACTCAAGTAGAACGTTTATCCACTGGTTCTTCGTCAGTCATCAATTCAACCTTCCCAATATGCATCTGTGTAGGCAATAAGTGATAGATCATTTCCTTTTGGATACCATAATCCAAACTCTTATGTTCCTTTGAGATATCTGAAAATCCTCTTCACTGCTAATACATGTGATTCCTTTGGTGCTGCTTGAAATCATGCCACTTTTCCAATTGCCTACATTACATTTGTTCTGGATGTTGTCACATATAGTAGGCTACCAATCATTGACCTATATTTCCTCTTATATGTAGACTTTGAATCATCATCTTTCCTCAACTTGCAACTAGTTTGCATGGAAGCAATAACTGGTTTGAAATCTTCCATTCCGAACCTCTTTAGAATTTCTCTGATATAATTGGTTTGATAAATAAAAATTCCTTGTTTGCTTTGACATATCTAAAGTCCCATAAAGAAGGATAGTTCTCCAAGTAATGACATTTCAAATTCATTATGCATATCCTTTGCAAATTTCTGGCCTAACCTGTCATCATCACTACCAAAATTAATATCATCAACATAAACTTCAATTAATAAAATAATATATTGACTTACCTTGATGTAGAGGTTGTTGTTTGCAATTCCTTTTCTGAACCCTACCTTCTGTAGATATTTACCCAGTCTAGAGTACCATGCTCTAGAAGCTTGTTTTAGACCATATAAGGCCTTCTTTAATTTACACACAGAATCTCAATTCTCTGAAAAATTAAATCCTTCTGGTTGTTCAATGTAGACTTCTTTTTCAAGTTCCCCATTCAGAAAAGGTGATTTTATGTCCATCTGATACACTTTAATATTTTTGGAGCATGCATAAGCTAAAAGAAATCAGATTTCTTCCATTCTAGAAACTGGGGCAAATGTCTCTTCAAAGTCGATTCCTTCAACCTGTACATATCCCTTACATACCAATCTAGCTTTGTTCCTTGTAACCTATCCATCTTCATTCAATTTAATCTTGTATACCTACTTTGTTCCGATCACATTCTTATACTTTGGTCTTGGAACCGATTCCCAAGAGTCATTTTTCTCTATTTGATCCAATTCTTCATCCATGGCCTTATTCCAAAATTCCTCCTTGATGGCGTCCTCAAAACAGGTTGTCTCAATCATATATGAGAGTGCTAGGTGCATTTTTTCTGGTCAATAGATTCTTCTTCTAGTCTCAACTCATGCATCTTTGTTTCCGATAATTTGATCTGAAGGATGATTCTTCTGTACTCGTCTGCTAGGTGTCTTTGGAGGCACCTGTTGAACTTGCTCTTTTGCTTCTATCAAATCCTCTTCATCTTCCCCTTCTACTTCTTTTTCATCTTTTGTTTCTTTTTCGTAAAGTTGTTCCATTTTTTTATTTTCTTCCTTTAATTTTTGTCTACCCGTTTCATCAATTGTTACGTTGACGCTTTCCACAAATTTTTTCAATCTCAGGTTGTAACACTTGTATGCTTTCCTTGTACTTGAGTACCCAACAAGTACTCATTTTTCCACATGAGAGTCAAAATTTCTCATTCTGCGATCTTCTCTTTTGATGTAGCATTTGCTTCCAAAAACTCTGAAGTGCTTCACATTTGCTGGTCTTCCTTTCCATAGCTCGTAGGGAGTTTTTTTAGTGTTTTTTCTGAGCATTACTCTGTTTTGAATGTGATTTGTTGTATGCACTACCTATGTCCAAAAAATATCTCTCAACTTGAAATCCATTAACATTGTTTGATCCATTTCCTGTATTGTCTTGTTCTTTATTTCAACAACTGCATTCTATTGAGGTGTCCTAGCAACGAATAATTTCCTTTTTATTCCATGACTGTTGCATTAGTCCTTAAAATTATTTGAAGTGAACTCTTCTCCATTATCAGATCTCAAGCATTTGATTTTTTAATCCATTTCATTTTCAACCATTTCCTTGTAGATCTTGAAGTTTTCAAAAGCTTCTCACTTATTCTTGAGAAAGCAAACTGCAGTCATTCTTGTATAATCATCAAATAATAGCATACAATATTTCTCACCTTTTAAACCCTTTGTTGTAGTTGGTCCAACTAGATCAATATGCACAATTTCCAGTGGCCTTGTTGTTGAATATTCCTTTGATTTGAACCTGGTCTATGTTTTCTTTCGTTGTTGACAATGCTTGCATAAAGTGTTGGTTGGTTTCATGATCTAGGTCATTTCTCTAACTGCTTCTCTTTTGCTGACTTTGACAAGGTTATCAAAATGTGTAACACCCTGTTTCTATTAGGATATTTAGACACTTAGGAGTTAGTTAAGATCTACTTGGTCTAATATGTCGTTAGGTAAAAGTGTGTTTCTTAGTTTGTTTCTTTAGTATGCATTAGTATGCATTTGTAGTTAGGAAATCTGATAGTCACAATATGTTCCCAACATAGAGTGACCCAACGGTTAATACTCTCCTCGATATTAATGACCATTGATTCATGGATTAACACCCAATTGGTCCATGATATCTATTTAAAGATCATGGAGGGTCATTTGCCAATGATCTATTGTGAGAAAATCTATTGTAAAATCTCTCTGTAATCTTTTTATTTTGCATTAATAAATTGCTCCAAGTGGCTGCGTTGGCTAGGGCCGCGAATGTTTCCTTGTAGGGGTTTTACCACATGAAAAAATCCATGTATTGATCTTTGATTTGGTTATGTGAGTGGTTAATGAAGGTGTCCTTCCTCTATTGGAACACCTGTGTTGTTGAACATGGTATCAGAGCCTGTTTGAAGACTTGCTCTTGTTGTAGATCGAGATCGTGAAGATGACTTGCCTCATATCCATTTTTTGTCATTTCCATACCTTTTTGATCTTAGATTAATATTCCATTACATCTGGAACACTTGTTTCATTCAGGAACACTTTTTTTTTCACTCAAAAAGGTTTTCGTTTTCCCAAGATACAACCATTACAGTCACATATGAAGCTATAAAGCTTGAATAAGGATTTTTAAAATTTTTGCAGAGTAGTATTTTGGTTTTGTATTATTTATTTACGAGTTGATACTCTTTTAGATCTGCGTATTCTCTTTTCCCCATGCCCTGTATGATCTCGGAAAATCAGAAACAGATAGAAAAATGTGCATCTTCCGGGTAAGCTAACCGAGATCTAACCCTTGTTGTCATAGAGAAGAGGAATTTTATTCTTGTGTGAAAATAGTTTTTTTTAGCATGCTGTCCAATAACAACAACAACAACAACAATCCTCCTTCTGAACATTACAATATGTTTTTCTAGACCATTTGGTTAAAACTTCCCTTATTAAGTAATAGGTCTTCAGTTCAAGTCTCTCTTTTGTTACTTTTTTGAAAACATTCATGCTAAAATTGTAAAGTGTATTTCACTTCAAGTATAAAAGTGAATCACTATAAGTAGCTTTAATATTTTATTTTAGAGTTATTTATTTTGCATGCATATTTTCTGTTATAAAGTAACTTCATTGTAAAAGTGATCCCCACTTCTCTTTATAAAAGTGGGTCACTTCATAAAGCAACTTACACTATCACGTGGTCAGTTGGTTACCGTTTATGTTGTTTTTTAAAAGGGCATAACTCTCACATCAGAAGTCCATTTTCAATGCTTTTTTTTTTTTAAAAACTGTATAAGTTTTCGCAATCTTTCCATCCAGATCATCAGTTTCAGTTTTTAAATCCACATTATCTACATATTTAATATGGCTTCTACAAGTAATGTCTTGCTTACCAACAACAACTACTTCCAATGAAAATCTCATATGGAAGATTTATTAAGAAGTAAAGGCCTGTACCGGATTACCTTCGGAAAAGAAAAAACACCCAATGATGATGATAAGAAAGCCAAATGGGATAATAGGAGTGTCAAATCATGAGGAATAATCATAATGTCCATCTTTTCTTATTTAAGGTACCACCTTCAAGAAATTGATGAGCCCGAAGAAGCTCGGGACAAGATTGAATCTGTGTTTGGTAAACTCAATATTATTCGAGCACAATAGTTATAAAATCAAATACTGACCTTCAGTCCAAGTGATTTTTCTTGCCTTGGAGACTATCTATCTAAGTTTAAAACACTCAGAATTTTATGTGAAGAACGTAAGATAAAAATGGAGGAAGATTTTTGCATCTATCTTATTCTTTCTAAGCTAGGTAGTGCATATTCTATCTTTGTATCTACCTTTTATGCCTTGAGAGAGGCTCTAGGAAAAGCTTATGAAAAACTCACTCTAGAGTCCTTTTGTGTTGCTTTGATTAGAGATAAAGATAAGCTTATACAACTTGGAGTGATCAACACTGCAGGTACCTCTAACAAAGCCTTAGTTTCCCAGCAAAAAGATAAACCCAAGTATCCTAAGAAGAAACATCCTCACTACAACAACAAGAAATATAAGGGTCCCAAACCCGCTCAGATTTCTTCAACTCCTAATGGTGACAAAGGAGCAAATTATAAAAATAAGAAGACTGACAAACATTGCAACTTTTGTGATAAATATGGTCATGATGAGTCAAAATGTTTCAAGAACATGGTATCTTTAGAAGCAACAATGAAGAAGCACAAAATCAATATTGATTTTACTTCTTCTTCTTCTTCTCATGGACATGGACTTTCTGCTTCTGGTTTCTCCTTCAACAAAAATTCCACTTCTTCTTCTGATGAGTGGCTTATTGATTCAAGAACATCTTATCATATGGCTAAGGATAAAGCCATATTTTCTACTCTAAATGGATGTAACACCAAGAAAATATTTTTTGGTGATGATAGATCTCTTAGCGTTGTAGGATCTCGAACAGTTCAAGTAGATAATGGTCATTTCAATGATGTATTATGTGTTCCAAGTGTTTCTTGTAACCTTCTATCAGTATATCAAATCACTCATTCAGGTGAAGGTAAAACGATAGAGTTTTCACCTCACCAAGTTGTAATCAAAGATCTAAAAGATCCTAAGCATGTTCTTGCAACTGGAATTGTTGATGATATTACCAGGTTGTACAAGTTTGAAAACTTTGGGTCATCAACTTTTTCATCAGTTTTTGTTGCTCATAGCGATGACTTGATCAAACTTTGGCATGAGTGGTTTGGTCATCTAAACTATCTCTCATTGCAACAACTATGTAATTGACATATGGTGACTGGTCTTCCTTGGAATAGTTTTGACAAACGTGCCTCTTGGCACACCTCGGGCCCTTTACAACTTGTTCATAGTGATTTGTATGGTCCATTTTCTTCTCTTTGTTTTTCTGGGTGCAAGTATTTATTAACTTTCATTGATGATTTTTCCAGATGTACTTGGGTTTACTTCTTAAAACTTAAGAGCGAAGTTTTTGACAAGTTTCCGGCCTACAAGGCCCTTGTAGAAAAGCAATCTGGACATCAAATTTAAAAGTTAAGAACAAATAATGGAGGAAAATATGTGAACAATAATTTTACAAGTTACTGCACTACATAGGGCATCCAAATGCGACACGTTGTTCCATATACACCACGGAAAAACGGTGTTGCTGAGAGAAAGAACCACACATTAAAAGAAATGGCTAATTGTATGATCCAATCTAAGGGATTAAGTCTAAAGTATTGGGTAGACTCAATCAACTGTGCAAATTACATAGTCAATCACACTCCCACAAAGGCTCTTAAAAATATAACACCAGAAGAATCTTGGACTAAAATTAAACTAGATGTAAGTCACATCCATGTATTTGGCAGCATAGCATGGGCTCACTTTCCTGATGAGAAAAGGAAAGCATTGTAGCCTAAAAGTGAGAAGTGTATATTTGTTGGTTATTTTGAAGATGTCAAAGGTTATAGACTTCTTTAACCACATTGTAATGAAATTATTCTTAGAAGAGATGTTAAATTTGATGAAAATCTCTTGGCCCATGAGCCTAATTCAAAAGTTGTGCCTTCTTCGGCCAGCGAGCCATCTTCGACATTTGTGCCTTCTTCTATTCCTATTCTGGTTTCTTCTTCAAATGATGACAGTGAGGATGAAAATCCACCTCCACCTGCTGACCTTCCTCCAGATGATTCCTTTGAGCCTGAACAAGCACCAGTTCCACCACTTCCTAGATGGGTTCATTCAACACGAGAAGCAACTGGTGATCTTGTCAGTGATCCTTCAGATCAACTTCGAACACATTCATAGTTCCAGCGAGCCTCTTCTCTTTTTTCTCAAGTTTTAGAGAATCATGATCCAGAGACATTTGCAGAAGCTTAAGGTCATCCAGATTATGATACAACAATGAATGAAGAGTATCGTTCTTTAATGGAAAATGATACTTGGGATCTTGTACCTCTTCCAAAAGGAAGAAAATTAGTCAGATGTAAATGTGTCTACAGAACTAAGTATGCATCAGATGGAAGTGTTGAAAGACAGAAGGCTCAGTTATTTACCAAAGGATTCTCCCAAGTTGAAGGAATTGACTATAATGAAACCTTTTCCCGTGTAGCCAAAATGAATTCCATCCACCTTGTTCTTGCCCTTGCTGCCTCACATAAATGGGAGGTCCATCAGATGGATGTTAAATCTTCCTTCTTGCATGGTGATTTGAAAGATGAAATATAAATGGAACAACCCCTTGGCAATGTACAGAATGACTCTAGCCTTGTTTGTCTCCTTAAAAAATCTCTTTATGTTCTTAAGCAAGCTCCCCGATCTTGGTATGCCAAAATGGACAACTTTCTTATTGACACCAGATTCTCTATATGCCATTCTGATCCTAATGTTTATACGAAGAAAGTAGGAAGCCATCTCATAATTCTTGTCCTTTATGTTGATGACCTTATCCTTACTAGTAGTGACTCAAAACTTTTAAACCATGTGAAAACCAGCCTTAAGAATAAATTTGAAATGACAGACTTAGGTTTTTTTCACTATTTCCTTGGCCTCCAAAGTTTGCAAACCAATGAAGGAATTTTTCTTTCCCAATCTAAGTATGCTTGTGACCTTATTCATCACTTTCACATGGATGATTGTAAACCAACCCCTTCTCCCTTCCAGTATGGATTCAAGTTTACTGCCACCTGTACTTCTCTTGAAGTTGATGCCACCCTATACCGTCAGTTAGTTGGTAGCCTCTTATACTTGACTCATACCCATCCTGATATTTCCTTTTTTGTTGGTCTTGTTTCCCGGTATATGAATAAAACCCATGAAATCCATTAGAAAGAAGATAAAAGGATACTGTGCTATGTCTGTGGTACAATTCAGTTTGAGATACATTACAATTCAGGGGGGACTCCTTTATTGGTTGGTTTCACTGATTCAGATTGGGTCAACGACCCTGATGATCAAAACTCTACTGCAGGTTATGTTTTCAGCCTTGGTTCAAGACCTGTCACTTGGGATTTTAAGAAACAACATGTTATTTCACTTTCTTCAGCAGAAGCAGAGTACTGAGCAACCATAAATGCAAGTTAGGAATCTTTGTGGCTTCAACATATCCTTTTAGAGTTTGGATTCAAGTAGCAACATCTGACTAACCTTTGGTGCGACAATCAAAGTGCCATCAAGCTTGCCAAATACCCAGTTCAACATCAGTGCAACAAGCACATTGAGATACACATGCACTTTATCAGAAAGATCATTCATGATCAAGTTATTGAAGTGCTCTTTTTCCCTATAGAAGATCGAGTTGTATAAATTTTCACAAAGTCTCTTGCAGAAGTGAAGTTTTCCAAACTTTGATCTATGTTAGGAGTTCAGGAAGCTATCATTAAGGGGGGATAGGCTCTAATTCCTCCTTCCTTTTCCTATTGTGTCAACATTATAAATCCTTCAATTCTATCCCAAGTTGTTCTTAAGGGGTGATGTTAGGATATTTAGACACTTAGGAGTTACTTAATATCTACTTGGTCTAATATGTCGTTAGGTAAAAGTGTGTTTCTTAGTGTGTTTCTTTAGTATGCATTTGTAGTTAGGAAATCTGATGGTCATGATATGTTCCCGACATAGAGTGATCCGACAGTTCATGCTCTCCTTGATCTTAATGACCATTTATTCGTGGCTTAACACTCGATTGGTCCATGATCTCTATTTAAAGAGCATGGAGGGTCATTTGTCGATGATCGATTGTGAGAAACTCTATTGTAAAATCTCTCTGTAATCATTTTATTTTTCATTAATAACCTTCTCCAAGTGGCCGCGTTGGCTAGGGTCGTGGATGTTTCCCCGTAGGGGTTTTACCATGTGAAAACATCAGTGTGTTGATCTTTGATCTGGTTATCTGAGTTGTTATTGAAGGTGTTCATCCTATGTTGGAATACCTATGTTTTTTAATAGTTTCCCCCAGTCTATAAATATAACTATATTGGTTGGGGAACTATGGAAAAATCAAAGGTGTGAATGTTTGTTTTGATGGACCTTTGAATAAAAGGTAGACAAATGTAAATTTTGTTATTTTAATAGAAAATGAATATGTATTGCATGACTGCTGTGAAGGGGATGTGCTAAGAGAGAGACCATGATTCCTAATGAAAATGTGGTGGAGGGAACCCAAAATGGTTGCGTTAACCTCCACCAAACTAGTACCATACTGGATTTAAACTTGCTCAAGATCAGAACAACCCTCTAATCACAAATGAATTATCAGGTTGGTAGGTGGGAAGGCTTCCTCAAGAGTTAATGAGGGGATGGGGGCATAATTCCCACCTATAAGGCTTGCGAACCTAACCACAGATAGGGGAATTTCAGCCCCACACAATCTTGCTGAGGAAGGAAAGAAAGGAAGAATGGTGTGGGTAGAGAGGGCCTACGAAGAGTGCAGAGACGGGAGTATATCTCTCAGGTCCGAGGAAGGACTAAAAGTGAACAAACAAGTTATGATCACATGGAATAGGGAGACAGAGACAGGCGAAGGAGAGTAACCTTCGTTCTTACCTATTCCTATATGGGAAGAAGGAGAGTAACCTTCATCCCTAACTTTCATTGAGATGGAAGTAAGAGATTGAATCTTAAAGTATCGTGGCCTAATCTCTGGGGTGGCCAGTGATAAATTCATTGGGTGTGACTAAGCCTATGGTTGGGTGGAAATGAGCACACCTCTCAACAGTTGTATCATGCCTTATGGTTCTGATAAGTGTTTTTATGCCTTGAGCTTTAAATTGGAAATAATGGATGCATGCTTGTTTTTATAGGCCTATAAATGGTTTCTGCATTGAATTATTAAATTAAGTGTATGCGTTCATTCCTTGAGAAATTTTACATCTGCTTGATTTTCCTAGGTTCTAGTTTAATTCCTCAAAAGCATTTTCCCAAGGGAATTTCATCACTGTCTTAGAGTCAAGTGAGTACTTCCCTGATTGAGGAGGTTGAATCCTGCAATCACTGTGAGGACAGAGTATATTAAGCTTAAGAGAGGTAGTGCAAATATTCACAAACTCTCTGCAAGGAAAGTAGAGACTAAGAACCACCTAAGTTCTAGACTAGATGAAGGAGTGAAAGAATTGTGCAGAAGACCCTTCTAGGTGTTAAGTATAGGAGAAAGAGTGCAACGTTCTTAATCCTTCATAAATGAAAAAGATTAGTAAGGATAGCGAGATTCAGGTATTGAAGGGGAATACCCTTTCGTTTGGAAGACGAACGAATGAGATCCGTTCGGGAGGATCCAAGGTCTGTCATGACCATCGGATTTGAAGAAGGAGAGTAGGAGTTAACTCCTCGACTACTTCAGTATTCACAAGTTCGCACATTGGGAGAATCGCATGTTGGTGTGACTAAAATTATGAAACTAGAAGTTGTGATGTGATCTAGACCGTTAGATCGAGGAAGGTCATCGACCATTGATCCGATGAGAACGTATTAATGAAAATAGTACGGGGGAATTAAAAATTTCCTAAGGACCCATCTGTAGAGGAGAATATCTAGACCGTTGAAATCCATGTCCAGACAACGAGAAGTGAGCATAGGAGGAAAATGGATCTGATCCATTAGATCTGAAGTGCATGGACCAACAGTAGTTGGATCTAGAGGAAGGTGCACAAGACAAGTTCTGAAGTCACTGGGACCATCCATCGGAAAGGACATGTGGTGAGAGCTCAACATTTCATTGACTCACAGAGAAAGAAGGTCAAAGAACAAAACTTTTCGAACTCACAATGTGTGAAATCATGATTTGATCGTGGTCGTCCATCAAGGAGGACACATGGTGAGAGCTCAAGATTTCACTGACTCACAGGGTGGAAAATTCAAAGAGGGAAGTCGTGAGAACTCATGATATGAAAAACCCCAATGCACTTTAGATTTAGGCTCTGGCTCATAGTGAATGGTCACATGGATGGAGGCCAAATGGGAAGCTAAGGCATTTTATCCTGTTATGTATCTCGGCAGTTGGAGGAGTTGGGGCGCCTTCCATCGAAAGTCTCGAAGTCGTGAAATGTGACGCACTATTTGGGTTAAGCTTGTGGTCATGGGAATGGTCACATGAGTGAAGGGAGATAATGGTCATTAAGCCATTTTTATAGTTCGAGAGTTGGGGAGTCAGGGGGGCTCATACGTCGAAGTCCTGACACACAAAGTCTCAAAACACTTTTTGAGTAGGCGCACGGTCACAACCTGTGGTCATCTGGAGGTGAAGCTCGTGCTTGGTTCTTAGTCACATAGGTGGAGTTTCATACAAACGACCTATGAATTTGTTTAAATAAAGGTTCCAGTAGGGAATTGAATATTTTCCCTAGCTCAATAGAGTTACGAATGATCCTTAACCAAGAGGTCAGACTGATTCCTTGACCTTTCAAAATTAGGAACCATGAATGGAATTTTTGTCCTTTAAGAAAATATAAAACGTTTTATGCCCCATCGTGGGTGTGTTACAAAATGGTATCAGAGCATGATTACAACACTTGACCTGCTTGGGTTCATAGACGAGTCACTTAAAAACTCTATTTGGAGTAATTTTAAAAAGAATGACACTCTACCTTACCTCTTTCTTAAAAAGTCTGATTTAAAAATGTTATTAAAGAAAGGAATGAAACTTTCTACTATGTGTATGCATTTAAGAAATTGAACCATTAGTGTTCATGACCTAATATACTTTTAGCTAACAATAAGTGTTTTTTCAACACTCGAGCAGACAATAAATCACGAAAAAACTCCAATACTAAAGGATGGTGACGTGTCATGAAGTGGGGGATGGCTCCCACAATAGAGGTGAATAATATAACAAAAGGAGGGTGGTGGAAACCCCTCTATATATGGATGAAACTATAAGGAGCCTCAGGGCCGCGTTACAGAGTTTCCAGGCTAACAATGAGAGATTGTTAAAGGAGCAAGAGAAACAAACATAAATTAACACATTCTTGCTACAGAACTTATCTAATATACAGAGGAAACTGTAGCATGAACTTGCAACCAGTCATGCAGACTGATGACACATGAAGAGGAGTTAGATTCCACCTGAGACCCAAAAACATGACTCCATAAGTGACCCCACTAGGAGAGGTACCGCGAAAAAGGTCCAACTTGGAGGCAGGGGACACTCATCGGGAGAGTCCTCTAGAAAGGAAGCTGAAAACTTTGAAGTATATTCTAGTAGCAGGGCCATATCGCATTCTTAGAGGAAAGGAAAGAGACAGAAGCATTCCAAAACCCGTGGTCCTGAAGAGTTCAAGAAATCCAAACCAACCTATTTCAACAGAGAGATTAAGAAGGGAGAAGAGGCAAAAGCTTGGTTGCTTGGTTTAAAGAATTATTTCAGAGTCCATGACTACTCTAAAAACTTGAAGGCTCAAATAGCCATATTCCACTTGAATGGAAAGGCTTCCATATGGTGGGAATACCTTAGGAATGTGAAAGGATTCCATGAGAAGGAATTGTCATGGAAACAGTTTGCGAAATACTTCAGGAAGCAGTATTTGTTAGAAAACTACATGGATGGGAAAACTAAGGAATTCTACGAACACTGGTTGGGACAACTCACCATAAAGGAATTTATCAATAAATTCTTTGAACTACTAAGGTATGTACCCTACATAAAATATGAAAAAGAAAAAATCTAGCGGTTCATTAGAGGGTTACCTTAGACCTACCAAGATAGGATTAAGTTTGACGAACCAAGGACCTTAGAAAAAGCTATCTGAAAGGTGAGGTATTGTTATGAATGGTTTGGGAGAAAGACAAGACCCCACAAGGACTGGAAGAAGAAGAGTAGTTTGGGATTTCATAAGAAAAGGTTTAAATCCTCAAGATTTAAAAACTATGGAAAATATTCTAGGGGGATTCTTCCTGCTAGAAGTGTATATCAACAAAATTTCCCCTCTCAAAGTGGAAATAAACCTTTTCAGACAGTCCCAAAAAAGACCGATAACCTAAAGAAGGAACCCTTAATATGATGGGGTTGTGGAGAAAATCATAGATTGAGGGACTTCCCACACATACAACAAAGTAGTAAGGGGGTCCACAATATCCAAGAATCTACCACCGCTAATGATGTGGCTAGGAGCATACCATGAATCTATGTAGCCCTGGACAATAATCAAGTTGACCACCAAGATTCAGTAGTGGAGCTAGAAGGTATGATTGCCAACCATCCAATTTCTATTTTAATTGACCCAGTTTCTAATTTGAGTTATGTATCCCCTCAGACTACCAATAAGTGTAAACTGCAACTAATTAGACATGTTAAACCATGGTTGGTACAACTAGCCACTGGGACCAAAAGAAAGGTGGCATAGGCCATACCAACCTACCAATTCATCATGGGTGGATTTCCCACCTGAGCGACTCTTAACATACTTCCGCTAGGATCATATGACCTGTTGATTGGTATGGATTGGTTGGCTGCTTATAAAACTAAAATGGACTATTATCATAAAACTTTAGAATATGTAGATGAAGAAGGGATAAAGATGACCCTCCAAGTGATTCAGAAGCATGTCTCAGTGAGACAAATATCGACCCTTCAAATGAAGAAGTATTGCAAGAAAAGGTGTTCCTTATATGAAATACAGGTGTTGGAATCCGTTAAGGACAACAAACCAAACCTATATGACCACCCCATATTAAGAGAATACAAGGATGTATTCCAAGAAGAAGTACTAGGTCTACCTCCAAGAAGGGATATTGACTTCTCAATAGAACTTACACCGGGAGTGGTACCGACATCTAGAATGCCATACATAATGAGCACGCTAGAGCTTGTTGAGATCAAGCTATAGCTAAAGGAGATGATGGACAAAGGCTACATCCGACCCAGTGTATCTCTGTGGGGAGCGCCCATCCTATTTTTGAAAAAGAAGTATGTCACACTCTGACTGTGCATAGATTACATACAACTCAATAAGGAAACCATAAAGTACAAGTACCCCTTACCAAGAATCGATGACTTGTTCGACCAATTGGGAGATGCATCCATATTCTCGAAGATCGACCTAAGATCTAGCTACCATCAAATCTAGATCAAGTATGAAGACATCCACAAAACAACCTTCAGGATGAGGTATGGTCACCACAAATTTGTGGTGGTGCCGTTTGGGTTAACCAATGCCCCTGCCACCTTTATGTGCTTGATGAATAATGTACTCAACAAATTTCTAGACAAATTTGTATTGGTTTTCATTGATGATATCCTAATCTACTTCAATAATAGGGAGTATCATGAAGAACATCTTAGACTCATACTTCAAGTACTAAGAGAGCATCATCTCTATGCTAAGTTTAGAAAGTACGATTTATTTCATAAGAAAGTCCATTACTTAGGCCATGTCATATCCAAGGAAGGGGTGGCAGTAGACCTTGACAAGATCAGATCCATTATGGAATGGCCTACCCTGAAAGATGTATCTGATATTAGGTCCGTCATGGGCTTAGAAGGATATTATAGAAGGTTCATAAAAGGGTTTTCCAAGATTGGTTGTCCAATCACCGCCCTTCAGAAAAAGGGGATTAAATTCATTTGGACGTCAAAATGCAAAGAAAGATTTCAGGAGATAAAACACCTCCTGACCCATGCAACCATGCTAAATATTGTAGACCCGGATAATGATTTCCTCGTATGTACAGATGCCTGCAAAGAAGGACTCAGAGGAGTCCTTATGCAAGAAGGACATGTAATTTCCTATGTGTCCTAGAAATTAAATGAACATGAGATCAATTATGTGACCCATGACCTAGAGTTGGCTTCCATAGTACATGATTTAAAAATGTGGAGGCACTACCTCCCGGGAAGAAGATTTGTTCTTATGACAGACCATTGTGGGTTGAGGCACCTGTTTGATCAACCAAAACTCAATGCCAGGCAAGCTAGGTGGATGGCTCTCCTAAGTGAATTTGATTTCAAAATCAAACACTTAAAAGGAAAGAAAAATAGGGTGGTCAATTCGCTCAAAAGAAGTAAAAAAATGATTCATCTGGCGATAGTGAGCTCCTGCAAAATAGATGTCAGGGAAAGAGTAAAAAATGCACAAGAGACAGATGGATTCTTCAAGAATGTGACCTCATACCTAAGACAAGAACCTACAGGAATAAAATCCGAAGGATACCAAATGCTCGAGGGAGGGCTGGTGACTTACATAAACAAATTTTATATTCCAAAATGTGATGACTTGAAGAGGTTCATAATGGATGAATTGTATAAGAGACCATATATTGGTCACCCAGGATATCAGAAGATGATCACAACCACTAGAAAACAATTCTTTTGGCCTAGGTTGAAGAGCGACATATCTAACTATCTAGCTAAGTGCCTAGAATGCCAACAAGTCAAGGCAGAGCACTGACACCCAACAATATTATTACAACCCCTACCAATCCCAGAATGGAAATGGGAAACCATCTTAAATGGATTTCATCACCGAATTACCAAAGTCGACCAAGCAAAATGATGTAATCATGGTCATGGTGGAAAAATTGAGTAAGTCTACTCATTTCATCCCTATCAATTCAACTTGCAAGGCAATAGATATTGCCAACATCTTCATGAAGGAGATATTCAGACTGCATGGCATGCCCAAGGAAATTGTATCTGACAAAGATACCAAATTTACTTCAAACTTTTGGAAATCCCTAATGGCTGGTTTTGAGACTAAATTGTTTTTCAACACAACCTATCACCTTCAAACTGATGGACAAACAAAAAGAGTGAACCAAATAGTAGAATACATGCTAAGGATGCATGCAATGCATCAACCTAGGAAGTGGGAAGACTACCTACCATTGGTAGAGTTTGCCTAAAACAATGGTTATCAGGAATCCTTGAGGATGAGCCCTTTCAAAGTCCTCTATGGTAGACAATGCAAGATTCCAATCAGCTAGAGTAACCCAGTGGACATAATTACAATCAGACCTGACATGATGAAAGAAATGGAACAACAAGTGGTTCAAATAAGACAAAATCTGAAGATTGCCCAGGATAGATAGAAAAATTACGCTGACAGAAAGAGAATTCCCAGAGAGTTCAAGACTGGAGACCATGTCTATCTCTGAGTTAGACCCTAGAAGAGTTCCCTAAGAATGGGATCCTATGCCAAATTAGCACCTCAGTATTGTGGACCCTTTGAATTCTTAGATAGAGTGGGACCTGTAGCCTGTAGGCTAGCACTTCCTCCCACTGTAAAGGTAGATAATGTTTTCCATGTTTCATTATTGAATAAATATGTGCATGATACTAATCATATAATTGACTGGTCTATGATCTAGGTGGAACTAGAGGGAGAATTCCTTCCATAACCCCAATGCATACTAGATAGGAAGGAAACCTCACTCAGGAACCGAACCATTGCACAGGTCAAGGTGCAGTGGAAACACTTTGGCCCAGATGAGGCTACGTGGGAAATGGAAGATGCCATGAGACAAGAATATCCAATTTTGTTTACTTCTTCTATACATACATATCATGTTGATAGATATAACATCGAGGACAATGTTCCTTTCAGGGGGTGGGAATTGTAACACCTTGTTTCCCCTAGTCTGTAAATATAACTATATTGGTCGGGGAACTATGGAAAACTCAAAGGTGTGAATGTTTGTTCTGATGGACCTTTGAATAAAAGGTCGAATGTAAATTTCGTTATTTTAATAGAAAATGAATATGTATTGCATGATTGTTGTGAAGGGAATGTGTTAAGAGAGAGACCACGATTTCTAATGAAAAGTTGGTAGAGGGAACCCATAATGGTTGCATTAACCTCCACCGACCTAGTACCATACTGGATTTAAACTTGCTCAAGATCAGAACAACCCTCTAACCAGAAATAAATTTCCATTAGGTTTGTAGGTGTTAAGGCCTCCTCAAGAGTTAATGAGGGGATGGGGGAAGAATTCCCACTTATAAGGATTCCGAACCTGACCATGGACGAGGGAATTCGAGCCCCACGCAATCTTGCTGAGGAAGGTAAAAAAGGAAGCGTGGTGTGGGTAGAGAGGGACTGCGAAGAGTGAATAGATGGGAGTAGAGCTCTCGGGTCCAAGGAAGGATTGAAAGTGAACAATTGAGTTTTAATCATAGGGAATAGGGAGACAGAGACAGGTGAAGGAGAGTAACCTTCGTCCTTACATATTCCTATATGGGAATAAGGAGAGTAACCTTTGTACCTAACTTCCATTGAGCTAAAAGTAAGAGATTGAATCTCAGAGCATTGTGGCCTAAGCTCGGGGGTGGCCAGTGATAAATCCATTGGGACTGACTGAGCCTATGGTTGGGTGGAAATGAGCACCCCTGTCAACAGTCGCATCACACCTTATGGTTCTAATAAGTGTTTTTATGCCTTGAGATTTAAATTGGAAATAATGGATGCATGCTTGTTTTTATAGGCCTATAAATGGTTTCTACAATGAATGATTAAATTAAGAATATGCATTTGTTCCTAGAGAACTTTTACATCTGCTTGATTTTCCTAGGTTCTAGTTTAATTTCTCAAAATCACTTTCCCTAGGGAATTTCATCATTGTCCTAGAGTCGAGTGAGTACTTCCCTGATTGAGGAGATTGAATCCTGCAATCACTATGAGGAAAAAGTATATTAAGCTCAGGAGAGGTAGTGAAAATATGCACAAACTCTCTGCAAGGCAAGGGAATGGCCACGTGAGTGGAGGGAGATAGTAGGCGTTAATCCATTTTTGGATCTTGGGACTTGAGGAGTTAGGGGTAGCTCATACATCGAAGTCCCGACACGTGAAGTCTCAAAACACTTTTTGAGTAGGCACATGATCACAGCGCGTGGTCACGTGGAAGTGAAGCTCGCACTTGGTGCTTAGTCACATAGGCGGAGTTTCATAAAAAGGACCTATGAATTTGTTTAAATAGAGGTTCCAATAAGGAATCAAAGAGTTTATCTAACTCAATAGAGTTAAGAACGATCCTTGACTAGGAGGTCGAACTGATTCCCTGAATTTTCAAAATTAGGAACCATGAATGGAGTTTCTGTCCTTTAAGAAAATTGAAAAAAAAAATATGCCCTCGTCATGGGTGTGTTACAAAATTTATGTGACCCATTATTCCATGCCATAGAAAACTTTCATCTTCCTTTCCTAGACAACACTTTTCATTTCCAATTTCACTTAACACATATATGTTGCTTGAAGTTCTCGTAGTTGTAGCCATCAATTTTCCTGAAACTTCTTTTCTTATCTCGCACTTTTGTGAATTGAAAGTAACTTTATGAGCTTGGTCACACATTTGATTCACACTTATAAGATTATGTTTCATATCTTCTACCAGTTGAATATTTTCTTCTTTTGTATTCTTGTTCCCATTTCTGACTGTGCCTTTTCTAATGATTTTAGCTGAATCATCATTTCCAAAGGAGACTGATCCATCTCTTTCCTTTCTTAATGTAAGAAACCTGTCTCTATCATTTGTCATGTGTTTTGAACAACCACTGTCAACATACCAACCACGTTTCTTCTACTTAGCTTGTAGAGTGAGTGTGAATTCTTCATTGTTGTACTAATTCTGCTTTTTTATCCATGTCCTTTTCTGAGGTTCCTATCTTTGATTGTTTTTGTTATTTTGTGGTTCTCTGTGATGTCCCCACTTTGGGACATCATCACAATGAAGAGGTTTATGATGACCAGAGTAGCCAAATGGAGGTTATAGAAAGTACAGGGGTATTTGAGAGGCATTGTGGGGTCCACCTTACACTGATGATCATATTCCATCATTATGAGCCATTCCGCACAGGTTGGCTTTGGTTTCGTTGCATTCCAATGATTTCCATGATTTTGACTATTTTGAGCCATAAGTCAATGGTATTCACTGAAGAGGTCATTTTGGGCACATTACTTGGAGGAACCTCTCAGTGTAATAGCTCATTGGAATCGGGAGGATCAACACTACAGGATGGGATGGATAGAAGTGACTTTCAGTGGCCAAGGAAGCCACAAGGAGAGATAAGGAGCTTCTCAAAGGTAAAAAGGTTAATTAATTAATTAAAGTGATTTAATTAATTAATTAAATATTAATAAAATGAAAGTCANGTCACTTTGGAGGGACAAGGTGAGCCAAAAGTATAAAGGAAAGGCAAGGGCCTCTTCTCATTCATTCATGTATGATCTCATTTTGATTTCTAGCTTCTAGCTAGTGAGCCCAACATTGGGGGTTTTGAGGGTTTTGAATTAACAAACCCTAGAGGACAATTCAGTGGTGAAAGATTCCACCTAGCTTGTCCCAAGATTGGTCTCAGAGCTGCAATATGCTCCCACACCATTCTAGTTCTAGATCTACTCAATTGCAGGAGGATTCCACATCAGTTGCTTGTGCAGATAGAGAGAGGGCGCACCAGTTGGGGGTTTCCAGAAAGGGGGGCGCACCATTCATTGAGGAGGGATTCGTCCTAGCTGAGGAGAAGGGATTCCGGGAATTCCAAGTATTGGGTTTCCTCTACAGGTGTCTTGGCATCATTCTTGGTGGTTTTCCAGAGTCTTTCAGTGGAGGATCGATTTGTATTGAGAGTGGGGCGTTTTCCCAAGAGGAGGGCGCACCATCATTTGGAGAGCAGCTAAATCTAAGGATCTAGCAAGCGTTTTGATGATTTTAGCACTTGGGTTCTCATTACAGTGTCTTGATCTATTAGTTTGAAGAGTTTCAGGAGATTTGGAGGGTTCATTCACCTTGGCCAAATTATCTAGGGTTTCAGGCATCTAGTGGGGTGCACCATTCAGTGGAGGAGTTCAGATCTACAGAGATTGAGAGGGATCTTGGAGATTCGGGCACCTGGGTTGTTCTTACCATCACCCAATCTATTGTTTGACACCTTTCTTGGGATGATTTGACATCTTTGGCACCAGGGCCGAATTGTTGATGAGCTTTAGTTATCCAACAGAGCATGGCATCTTCCAGCTTGAGGGGTTTGGCACTTGGCATTGGTATTCATCTCTTATCCAACCTTTGGAGGCTTGTTTTGTATCAGCAGGAGCATTTTGTAGCATCTCATACTTGTTATCTATTGTCTATCATCTTGGCCATCTGTTGAGAATTCCAGATCGGCATCTCCATTGTAGCAGATTCTTCTATTTTATGAATAAAGAAGATTTGAGATGTTTTGGCTTGTCTATATTATTGCATATGGTTGATTTATGTTCCATGGTTATCTCTTTCTATTATTTTCTGCATACACACATATAAACACATCTAAACAAATAGATCAACAAACTATTTGACAAAATACCACAACTAGGAAAAAGTTTTTAAAAGGACACCAAAACAGTGTTGATCCTTACATAATGGCTTGGGATCATTACAGTGGTATCAGAGATTAAATCCTGCAAAATTGAGGGGTATTTATGGATAGTTGGAAGGAGATGGATTTGTTTTACCTTGCTAGAGAGAGTATGATCTGTAAAGGGTAATATTATGCCCTTGGGGAGGAAACTAGGGCTCAATTGACATTCCAATAGTTTTTATCTATAAAAAATCCTAGCTGGAGCAAAGATGAGGTTACACATTGGGTCGGCATGGCAGAGGAAAATAGAGCTATGACAGATAGATGGAAGGAAGCACAGAGAAACCCCACACCCACACAGCCTTGCTACAGTTGCAAGGGGTCGTGGGAACTAGATCATATCATAGGTGTAGGGATAAGGACCAGGGGCACAATGTTGAGACACACTATGACAGTGATGATGAGATGTGTGAGGATGGAGCGATAGAGGTTGATTTAGAACAGTCGAATGATGACAACGAATCTTGCATAGAGACTAGTGATATTGACTCTACCTCAGAGGATAGTGATGATGACTCTTATGTAGTGGATAGGCAGTAGGATGGACAGGATGATAGCACCAGTGTCTCAGCAGACACGTCACATACCATTGATGACCTTACGCCTCAACAGAGTAGTGACACTAGTGAGGATTCACACGTGTTAGCACCTAGAGATGATGAGCTTCCTATGGGAGTCGTGACACATATGTCACCTGTTCATACATCCATGATAGCCACGTCACATGAGGAGATCAGTGGCATGTCAGGTATGATGGATGAGCCTAGTGTGAGGGATGCATACCATGGATAGGTAGACCCATAGATCCAGGAGGAGGTATATGACATACTAGCAGTTGGCCTCACACATATAGGTCAGCCAGAGGAGATGGAGTCACAGATGTTGGAGAATACATTGGTTGAGAAGATTCCAGAGGATGACAGATTGATGAAGAACTTACTTCCAGGATTGGTCTGCATTGATGATGACACATGTTTTAGCAGTCAGGATGACCATAGCACATGTCTGGATACATATCTATGGGATCCAGGCACATAAGATAGTAGCAAGTTGAGTGCACAGGAGGATACAACTTCTCATATAGGATATAGTGTGAGTCAGGGGGATATGGCATCTAGTGATGAGATGTAGTGGCATACAGGAGTACCCAATAGCATGGTAGACAATGGACAATTCATCACATCATCTTATGCATAGGGTGTTTTTGGGGATTCTAGAGTTGGCACTAGCAGGACTGACTACCAGCAGTTGTTGACAGACAGGGATTATCTACTGAGGGTTGGTTAGATGTATCATGAGGCTCTGAGGGAGAAAGAGTTGGAGATGGACTGACTTAGTCAGGAGTTGGAGAGCACTCAGGGACTCTTGAGAGGCACACAGACTGCCCTTCAAGAATCAGAGTCTAGGACATATTAGTCTCCTGAGGAGATCCATTAGAGATCCACTTCATCTGTCTTAGTGGACACTCAGATGTATCAATCAGTCATGTTGACAGAGGATGTTGATGATCGAGCAGAGGAGAACCAGTTGATGGGGGACACGTCCGTTTGTGTCTTGGGAGTGGTTAATCTCCATATAGAGATTGATCCAGCCATATGCCCAGGATCTGTGATGCATCATGAGTTTACGAGAGATGACAGGAGTATGCTGGAGCATACAGTGATGAGGGATAGCTCACAGAGACATGTTGAGATGTATGGTGGGATTCAGAGGGGTGTACTGCCTGGAAGGGAGGAGACACACTTAGGGGAGCATGCAGCTACCACTCCTTTGCAACAGCATATGATTTTTAGACCTCACCTTCACTATTTTAGCAGTTGTGTGGGTGAGGGGAGATGGAGAGTGGTTTACCAACAGTTGGAGGAGTTTCTTCTGATTGTACCTGATGATTGGGGTTTAGTGATGAATACATGCGAGAAGTTATCATGGATACCAATGGACGAGCTTCTGGTCAAATCCTTGGGATTGACCAAAGCATGTGACACCTTTCAGCCCTACAGTCAACTGCAGATGTTTCTATTAGCCCATCCTGACACTTTTATCATAGACAACAACATGAGGAGGGATAGGCCGTGGCTGAGGGCATGGAGAGTGAGTAGGCAGAGACTTCATGATAGGAGTACTTTTACAACATACAACAGGTCAGAGGTGGACCATGTTAGACAAACAGTTGAGACTTGGTGCGTGATGGTGAGCATCATAGACCAGGTGATGACAGATGAGCACAGATGGCTTCTGACAGTGATTATATTCACACAAGAGCAGTTAGAGGATATTGGAAGTGATAAACTTCCAAGCTTGCCATGGGACCCAGGAGTCCGTTTTGTTAGCATGATGCTCATGTTGACCTAGGTTGCACTAGAGAGCCACACACTCCACCTTGGTTTGGTTTGGAGTGGGTCTGCAGGTACTTTTCCTATGGGGCGAGACCCTTCCTTTCACATGATCATCATGATAGGGCATGGATATTTTTGGATAAGTACTTCTTCTACAGAGATGCCTTTACAGGTATAGTTTCTAGACAGCAGGTTCGGTGGTCACAGGTGTTTCAGCTTGAGGATCCAGGAGAGGAGGATTCAGGATGTATGCAGGGGGTAGACAGTCATGGTCAGAGTAGTGCAGTGTCAGCATGGTGACCTTCGACAGAGGTTAGCATGGGACCTAGGGATTGCAGGGTTGAGCATTTCACTGACTAACAAGGGCGAGTGGACCTTTGCAGGGGAAAGTTGTTCTAACTTTCCATTTAGCTTCAATGTTGATGGGAGCACAGAGCGTGAGGGAGTCTCATGGAGGTCTGGCAGCACCTCATGCTAGCATCATCATGAGCAGTTGATGGAGGCCGTGTGGATCTTGGTAGATATTTGGAGGATAGACTCATTTCAAGATGAGGCCATGTGTCATGTGTAGGAGGTTCACAGGTTTGATATCTTTCAGGACTATGCTTCGCAGAGTATTGCAGTTCACTTCCTGATATGGGATCCAGGGGGTGGAGTGTACTATTGTTCA
>ML785726.1:225640-238388 GCA_009831015.1 Picea engelmannii
GATATGGGATCCAGGGGGTGGAGTGTACTATTGTTCATCTTTGGAGGGGCTCTACTATGTATCCTACAGATGGACATGGGATCCTGGTATTTTATTTGAGATGATTTGGTTATTTCTTGAGGACAAGCAATTTTCTAGCAGGGAGGACTGTGATGTCCCCACTTTGGGACATCATCACAACACAGAGGGTTATGATGACCAAAGTAGCCAGATGGAGGTTATAGCAAGTACAGGGGTATTTGAGAGACATTGTGGGGTCCAACTTACACTGATGATCATATTCCATCATTATGAGCCATTCCGCATAGGTTGGCTTTGGTTTCGTTGCATTTCAATGATTTCCATGATTTTGACTATTTTGAGCCATAAGTCAATGGTATTCACTAAAGAGGTCATTTTGGGCACATTACTTGGAGGAACCTCTTAGTGTAATAGCTCATTGGAATTGGGAGGAGAAAAACTACAGGATGGGATGGCTAGAAGTGACTTTCAGTGGCCAGGGAAGCCACAAGGAGAGATAAGGAGCTTCTCAAAGGTAAAAAGGTTAATTAATTAATTAAAGTGATTTAATTAATTAATTAAATATTAATAAAATGAAATTCACTTTCGAGGGAAAAGGTGAGCCAAAAGTATAAAGGAAAGGCAAGGGCCTCTTCTCATTCATTCATGTATGATCTCATTTTGATTTCTGGCTTCTAGCTAGTGAGCCCAACATTGGGGGTTTTGATGGTTTTGACTTAACAAAACCTAGAGGATGATTCGGTGGTGTAATATTCCATCTAGCTTGTCCCAAGCTTTGTCTCGGAGCTGCAATACACTCTCACACCATTCTAGTTCCAGATATACTCAGTTGCAGGAGGATTCCACATCAGTTGCTTGTGCAGATAGAGAGAGGGCGCACCAGTTGGGGGTTTCCAGCAAGAGGGGTGCACCATTCATTGAGGAGGGATTCATCCTAGCTGAGGAGAATGGATTCCGGGAATTCCAAGTATTGGGTTTCCTCTGCAGGTGTCTTGGCATCAATCTTGGTGGTTTTCTGGAGTCTTTCAGTGGAGGATCGATTTGTATTGAGAGTGGGGCGTTTTCCCAAGAGGAGGGCGCAACATCATTTGGAGAGTAGCTAAATCTAAGGACCTAGAAAGTTTTTTGATGATTTGAGCACTTGGGTTTTCATTACAACGTCCTGATCTATCAGTTTGAAGAGTTTCAGGAGATTTGGAGGGTTCATTCACCTTGGCCGAATTATCTAGGATTTCAGGCATCCAGTGGGGTGCACCATTCAGTGGAGGAGTTCAGATCTACAAAGATTGAGAGGGATCTTGGAGATTCAGGCACCTGGGTTGTTATTACCATCACTCAATCTACTATTTGACACCTTTCTTGGGATGATTGGACATCTTTGGCACCAGGGCCGAATTGTTGATGAGCTTCAGTTATCCAGCAGAGTGCGGCATCTTCCAGCTTGAGGGGTTTGGAACTTGGCATTGGTCTTCATCTCTTATCCAACCTTTGGAGGCTTGTTTTGTTTCAGCAGGAGCATTTTGTAGCAGCTCATACTTGTTATCTATTATCTATCATCTTGTCCATTTGTTGAGCATTCCAGATCGACATCTCCATTGTAGCAGATTCTTCTATTTTATGAATAAAGAAGATTTAAGATGTTTTGGCTTGTCTATCTTATTTCATATGGTTGAGGTATGTTCCATGGTTATCTCTTTCTATTATTTGCTGCATACACACATATAAACACATCTAAACAAATAGATTAGCAAATTGTTTGACAAAATACCACAACTAGGAAAAAGTTTTTAAATGGACACCAAAACAATGATGGTCCTTGCATAATGGCTTGGGATCATTACATTCTCTAGGATGGATTGTCATTCTACAATCTTTGGCCATGTGTACAAATTTGTTACACTTGTAGTATTCAACTTCAGTGCTTAATGATTCAAACCTGTTTTAAATTCTTCTCTATATTTCACTAGGCCTTCTTGGATAACCCTTTTGTGTATGCCTTTCAAATTTTTTTATGTTCTTGTTGTTAGCTCTGCAATTCAAATCTTTATGTCCAAAATTATTACATGCATAACATAAACCAAAAAATATAGTTTGATACCTGGGAGTTGAATATCTTCTGAAAGGAGGTGCTCTTATGAATCCTTCTTCTTCCTGAGACCTATATGTTTCTGTTGGTCGTTGATTATGAATTTTGAATCTTCTCGGTGGAGGAGTGTCCCTGTAATTTTATCTGTAAACCTTCCTATCCCCTTTGATTATTTCTGCATATATTTTTTGATACGTTTCTTGTTCAATTTTTTTGGAGATTGAGCCCTTTTCTGTCTGATTGTATCCAAGTCTAGACTTTTCATTATTAGGCCTTTGACTGCTGATAATTTCATTCAAAAATTTTGAGTTGTTCTGCATATTTTTATTTTGAAGATCATATCTTAATGTGAAAATATTTTCTTCCAAATTTTCAATGATCCCCTCTCTTCCTTCTAGTTGTTCTTTTTGTGCTTCTTCAATTATTTTATCTTCTTCAATTTGAACCTTCAAATTTGTGATCATTTTTTCTGATTCCTGAGCGTCTTCCTTCTTGTCTAGTTCCACTTGTAGCTTATTTTTTTTCCCCTTTTATTTTATGATAACTTATATGGCAATCAACAATTCCTCTCAGTAGTCAACTTCTACCTCTTCAATTTCTTCTTCGAATTCTTCATATTCTTCTTTGGCTTCTTCATATTCTTCTTTGGCTTATTCATATTCTTCTTCGGCTTCTTCATATTCTTCTTCAGAGTCTTCTTTATCAGAGTCTTCTACTTCCATGAATAGAACTCTTTCTATCTCACTATCATCGACTTCATATGCATCTGATGATGAGATGTCTTCTTTGGTGCATAAGATTTTCTTGAAAATTTTCTTTGTGGTTCTTTTTCCTTTATATGTTTGTTTGTTTTTTGAGTAACCTTCATCATTTCTCTTTTTCTTATGAGGACATTTGTTAGAAAAATGAACAATACTATCACAATTAAAACAAATTAAAGGAAGCTTACCTCTATACCTATCGTCGGTTGCCTTGTTTAGTCTTTTGACAAAGTTGGCCACTTCTTCATTATCTTATGATATGTCACTATTGATGCTATGTTCTTTTTCTTATTGCTTTCCCCTTTTCTTTGATCTTTTGGATGCTTTGAAGGCTACTTATTTTACATCTAGATTTTCCTATTCAATTCTCATTTCATATGCTATGAATATTCCATGTAGTTCATCCATGCTTATTGAGCTTAAATCTTCTCTTTCTTCTAGTGTTGATATCTTAGGATCAAATCTCATAGCAATAGATATTAGTACCTTTTGAACAATTACAAATTCTTGAATTTCTTCTCCCAATTCCATGATTTCATTTACTGTTCATCGAATTGTAAGAAGTAAGATGCAATATTCTCATCTTCCTGCATCTTTAGTTGTTCAAATTGACCTCTATAAGTTTGAAGCTTTGTTGCTTTGACTTTTGAATCTCCTTCATAAACATTTCTAATTTTGTCCCAGATCTCTTTAGCAGATTTACAATGTGCAACTTTGGTGAATATTGTTTCACCAAGACCAATCAAAAGTGCATTTGTGGATTTTGAATTATTCTGACCAAGTTTCACTACTTTGTCATTTGTTGGCAGAACTGTTGGTACTGTGTATCCATCTACAATTGATTGCCAAATTTCAAATCCATGTACCTGTATATATGTCTTCATCCTTATGCTCCAAAATGCATACCTATGTCCATTAAACTGCGGTATTCCATTTTTATACAAGTTGTTCCTCTCCATGATCTACCTTTTAGTGGTTAAACTGATTTCTGAAGGAACCTGCTATGATACCAATTGTTGGATTACTGAGAGGGGGGGTGAATCAATAATAGAGAAATTTAATCCTTTTTAACCATATAATCCAAGTGTTATATCAATGTATCATTAGCATTACACATACAAAGTACACCAGTGTTTTACATGGAAACCCAAAGAGGGAGAAAACCACCAATTTTTTTTTCTTATATGTCTTGAAGAATTGCATTCATTGGAAGCACCAACTTCCTTTGTTTTACAGCTGCAACTAAAAGGAGGCTCCAACCCCCTAGTTTCTCAGGCTACAACCTAAGATAATCTCCCACTCCCCAATTCTATGGCTACAACTAGAAGGAGGCTACAATCCCCTATGTTCTGTGGCTACAACCAGAAGGTGGCTACAACCACCTATCCTTGCCCCATCCAACTTCCCTGACATATAAGTAGAATGATGGAACCACTGTCACACTATCACTTTGAGATATACTACTGTAAACCTGTACCAATAAACCTGCACGAAAAAAACCTGTACCAATAAACTCAAACCATGCATCAACCATGCATCAAACTGTACCTCAACCTGTAATCAACCTGTACCATAAACAGGTGCATCGACCATGCACCAACCTGTACCAAAAAACCTGTAATCAACCTGTACCATAAAAAGGTGCATCCAACCATGTACCAAGTATGTACCAATCATGTATCAACTACTCATCAACTATGACTCATCAATATGTACCAACATCATCAACTATACACCTCATGTGATTTCCACATCTCAACTACTTGTCTCAACCATGTACCCAAAATGTATCTCAACCAAAATCCATCATCAATTTCATCATCCAAATCAGATTTGTAACTCTGTAATAGACCTGGTGTATATGATCACATACCTACAAACCTTCCTTAACTTTAACAACAAAATACTATCATTTTCATCAAACTTTTCTTTAGTCTCACATGACTAGTTTTGGATTAGTCAACAACCCTAACTTGAAATAATCATAACTATGTACCTGTAATGAATAAAGATTTGAAAATAGTAAACAATGTTCTTTAGTGTGTTTTATGCAATTCCTCCAAGTTTCACTACTTGGAACCTCTAAGAAGAGGATTTATAGCAAAAATGACATACCTTGTTGAATTATGGCTTATTCAAGAGAGCAAACTTGTAGAGCGTGTCCCACACAGAATAGATTTTGTATGGATCTGAAAATTTTACACAGAATACTATAGTCTTTACTATAACCAAAAATTTTTGTCTTACTTAATTTGGATCCGTTATGAAGAAGTTATGACATTTTTACCCTAAACACATGTTTTAGACTAGTTTCAGAACTAACGACAAACCCTATTTTCTATGGAGTGTAACTCCAAAAATAGAATGACCCAAAAGATGAAATTCGTACCACAGCTACTTGGATATGTTTTCTCAATGGCCTCTCAATTTCACTATCTTAATTCTTCTATAAAAAATTTTATTCCGAAAATGGTGAGATGACTTGTAAATAACATACCTTAGAAAGCATCATCAAAATAATTTATCCTCCCTTGAATTTTGTCCTTCTTTACTTCACCTTCTCTCTGAAATTAGGCTTAGATATCCATTGGTTACATGAGTCACCCGTAGATATTCAATATTCTCAAGTGTGATTAAAATGAGATATCCTTTCCTCTTATTTATACTTTCATGTAGCTTCCTCAAGGGATTACCTTTTAACCATCTTAACCCACTTTCCTTATTTTAGGGTTAACCAACTTCTAACCACATGTACAATTAGTAATTTATCAATTAAATTTATTATTTAAATAATTTATTTTGTATCCACTTTGACTTCTAGTACACTCATCACTTGACTTTACCTCAAGGGGTTACCTTCTAACCATCTTAAACCACTTTCCTTATTTTAGGGCTAACCCACTTCTAACCACTTGTCAACTTAGTAATTTCTCCATAAAATTTATTATTTAAATAAATTATTTTGTATTCACTTTGAATTATAGTACACTCATCACTTCACCTTATTATTTACCTTATAAAAATATCTTAAGACACTTTGACTACTTTGACCTTTTGGGGCTTCTAGATGACTCATGAGGGTTCTCCAACTTCACATGGCCATAACTCTCTAACCATGAGTTATGTGACATTCCACATACCACCGAAAATGACATGACATGTAATACCCATATAGAATAGTCTTACCTTCAAATATATTAAAACTCATACCATTATACATCAAACAAACTTGTGTCCATTACCCAAACCTTTGTGCTACCAGACTTTCTTCAAGGGTTAACATCAATGACAACAAACCTTAATCAACACCTCTCTATGAAACAATTGGAGAATTAGGGTTCTTCATGGTTTCCTCTCTACCCTTATGTCCATAGAACTCATTAGTTCTTGCAAATTATTCAATGTCATTCAAGTTTTCTTCAATATAGGCCTTTGGTATATTTTGGTTGTCTCCTCCTCCTTCAAATTGTTCATACTTACAAAAATATAAAGAGTATCCGACTAGGGACTCGTGTGCAGAAAATATGTTTTTAGGGTCAAAACCTTTGATGCATTAATATTATTTTAAACTGGGTTGATCCAATTGAACAAAAAAATCATCTAAATGGGAAATATTCTTGACAACTATTTCCCCAACCCTCCATGGGAAAGGAATAAATTGTTTCTTTCTTTTTTTTGTTGAAAAAGTGTGCCCAATATTTATACTGTTTACACACCTCAATGACAAAGATTTGATCATACACATAGAAGGGTAGCAAGAATGGTTTCCCCTGGAACCGAAATAATCTCAAGAGACTAAAATCCTCCAAATTTTCAAAAATTCATTTCTCAATGAGAAAGGATGCAGCCTCTAGTGACAATATCGATGCAATAGGACCATGATTTAATTTTTTGAAAGCATATGTAAAACCATTTTGGACAACGTAGAAATTGTATTGGGATTTATGTATCCATAAAGTTGGGTACTAGATAGAAGTTGGTTCCACCTTAAAATCAACATTCCTTGCCCTAGGAAAGCCTTCAAATATATGGAAGTAAGCAATAACATAGACCAAATAAGAAGTCATATTAAATTTTCTGATTTTTCTTAGGCCACTGAGCTCAAACGATATCTCATTTGAAATTATTTTGGCCAAGTCAACCAGAGAGTATTCATAAACAACAAAGTGAATAATATAAACAATGTACTTCCACACAGAAGTTATGGACTCTAGTTCCAATTATTCAAGAAAAAATCTAAGAGAAATATTTGTATGGGTATTTCAAAGAACTTACCTCAACTTGAGTGGAATTGTTGTCAACTCTCATGATGGTGAGATAATTATTGAGGATCTATGCTCCTCCTTGGTGTTCCTTGAGAAATTTGTTTGCTTCCTCATTATTAAACAACATACTAGGGTTTGGGAGTCATGAAATTCTCCTAAATACTGAGGGATATGAGATTGTTAGTCTCCCTTGAATTTGAATAATTCTTCTTTCTGTATTGAACTTATCCATGCACCAGAGAACTAGTTCCTTGAAATCTTCCACCTCAGGCACACACCCAACCAATGTTATGCCTGAAATACAAACTTTGTTTATTTCCTTCTTTGTGGGGGAAAGAGTCAGATACCGCCTATAAGCTTGTGACCACTAGAATTGATGATATTCTCATCTAAGAGTGTTAAGTGTGTCTCCACGATGCAAGTCATTTCTTCTACCTGACATGTTTTTACACCGATTTGTCTTCTTACGAATAGGTGGCACTATTATTGATATAACCTTTTTACAACATGTTGTTTTAATCCTTTATTAAATTAGCATGGATTTCCTTGATTACCATCTGTTGTAGATCTTATACCAACGTTACTAATTTGCACAATCAAATTTTAAATTTATTGCAGATCCTTTATGAAATATTCATTACTTAATAATGGTATTTAGGTTCACAAAAGTGGTGGATGACGTGGTGGAGGGGAAATAAATTCCATCGGGAATGGTGATGTGATGTTGGGAAACATGAAAAATGGTTAAATGTGAAAGTGAAAGTGGGAAATTGAAAGTGAAATATGATGAGTATTGGATTGCAGGTTGCAGGACATTGGACATGTAGTGTTAGAAATATAAGGAGATACTCCCACATCTATAATGGTGAAATAAAATAAGTATAAGAAAAATCACTTTTTTGGGTTGTGGAAGTGGATGAGTTGTTTTGGAGAATGTGGGATTGTGGGTTGTGGGACACGAGTATCAGGGGAAGAGGTAAATGAAATGGAAGGTTGTCGCACATATGATTTTAAGAAAAAATGATAAGTATAAAAAGGTTAGCAATGCATTTTACATGACGCATAAATAAAAGTGATCATTATGAGTGTTGCACATTTGCGGGTTGTAAGACATGAGAATATGTAGGTTAGGTATGGATTGGTCTCCCAAAATGGGACTCCTGCAGTACACAAAAATGACTAAGTGTTGGGATTGTGAAGTAAGGAAAAGAGACTAAGTATATATTTGTGATTTTGTGGGTTTGCGGACTTACAAACTTTATGGTGGAATGATCTGAAACCCACATTTCAAAGAGAAAAATGACTAAGTAACGAATATAAAAGGAACATAGGAAGAAACGAATAAAATTGTGGATGGATATCTATATACCAACATTGATCAAAGAATGTAGATTAATATATCCCCCCATCATTTTGGGTATTGTTTGGTGTGAACCCAACATGATATATTTATGGGATTGTTCTTCCTAGATTATTATAACTGCCTTCCTCCCAGATATCCCTTGTATATTTTCCTCAAAAACTATGTCTCCTTGTTCATCATATCCTATACTTTCACTATCTAAATTGTATATTACCTCTAAAAAGGTCTCTTTCATGTCTATGAATAACTATAAATCATCCATCCTTGGATTAGAGAGATTGATATATTCTCTCTCAAAGACTTCAAATAGAACCCACTATTTTTCTCACTGCTTAGTAGGGCAAAATGTAGTTAGAAAATTTGGCTCAAGGCATGAAGTTTCCCTTATTTATAATATGAAAAAAGAAAACAAAAACTCATATTATAAATCCATGCAGTTTGGTTGCATATTACTTTAAAAAATTGTTTAATAAAAGACACATATTTATAGAACATCTAGTGATGGATAGATTCATTGTCAGGAACCTCCTGCACTCCTCCATGAGTAGGAGAATTATTTGTATGTCCATTGGTGTTGTAAGAGATAAGTTAGTAATAATGGTTTGAATAAACAATTTGTTCCATTATTACATGATCGTTATGAATCTAAATGTAAAGTATATATTGAAAGATAAATCAATACAAAATTTATATGTGGCCAAGGCTAGCGCCCTGGAAATTGAAATAAACATGGAGGAATCTGGTATGATTCCCTCATCTTTAGCACAACCCCATTTTAACGGGAGGCCTAGGAATGAGGTACCTCAAAACGAGGGTCCACGGTATGAACCTTCACCTGCTCAAACTTTGAGGATTGAAGAAAGGAAAGTTTGGAAACACTCAAGTTGTTAATGAACATGAACAACCAAATAATTTCCCTTAATTGAAAGGTGAATGACTTGCAGTTTACTTCTCCTACAAGGCCAAGGCCTCATTTTCCTCCTACACCTCCTCCTATGAAACATACTTCTGAAGTGGATTGGTGCCACTTTTTCCAATACTTCCATGATCCTATGTATTGTTACTCGTGTTAGCGCTCTGTAATTTTCCTAAGGCTGCGGAGGAAATCACAGAGGTAACCTCGAACCACTTCGAGTCTTGGATCTATCCCTCCAAGACTTAGAGAGGGATCTCTCTTTCTGAATTAACTTAGTATGGAATAGGACAGATGTTAGGCTAGCTATAAACGTAATGAAAGTATGGGGTTGGGGTTTTTAAATGGTCATTTTGGGATAGCAAGGAGGGCCATTGGGCAAATGGGGTCTGCGCTTTAACATGTGTTTCATTCTCAGATCTGGACAAATCTCTTACATAGGGAAAGGTAGCGGAAATATTGGATCGAAATAAGTTTTGATGATGTCGATTTGAGGAAGAAATAGGGGAGGAAAAATCTAGGCAAAGGAGCAGCTAAGAATTCCTTAACTGATCTTTTTAGATGAATAACATAAAGATTATCAAAAGGACAGATGCAGAGTATTTTCCAATAAATTATGCTATGTGTACTTTCTTCTGACAATAAGAATTGAAAAACAAGTGGAAAGAGGACAGGAAAATAATTTAACAGAGAAAAAACGCCACCAATACATCCACACAAGAATCCTGTATCAAAAATAACATGTCCATCACTGATTGATCATTGAAAATTACAGAATGAAGTTTTTTGGCCAAGCACAACCCTCAGCTCCAACAAAGAAAATTAAAAATTCAGGTCGAAACCTCTCACACAGGTCTAAACCCTCTCCTCTCAGCCTAGTCGAACCCCCTTTCTGCCTTTTACATCTGCATAAATAATAAAAATCTCTCATCCTTCCCAGGACTCGCGCTCTGCCTCTGTTTTATAAAAATAGATAACAGTTACAATGCTCTCGACACCTGTCGCATATGGTCTCCCATTACCAAGTCTTTGTTTAAACAATATACATATTTTTCTAGTTTTTTTGGAAACAAAATCAAATCAAATCGTATAAAAATCGACTGAGACATAGTGGTTGGAATAGGTGTCTCGAATTGCTGATTTTGTTGGTCGATCTTGCTTGAAATCTGGACCATCTGTCATTTTTTCATTCTTGCTGTCACGAATTCGCTTCCAAATGAGAGAAATCATGTTTAAACCTCTGCCCGGATTATAGGAAATCTTTTCCACCTCCCTCTAACCACTGCCTCAGATTCTGGAGATGATCATTCTGGATCTGCCTCAAATTGTGGATCTGCTTCTCTTCGCCTCTTTTTTCATTGCCAGGTGTCTTCTGTAGCTTTAAGGGGGATGATTCCGTGGATAAAACATTTGTGTTGTCAGTTGCCACTTAACCCCCAACCACCTCAACCAATAAAATAAATACCTGTTGGAAAGAAACAAACAGATCTGTGGGAAAGGATGAATGTTTGGCTTTTCTTCTATCAACTGTAAAAACCCAAGATTTATCCATTCAAGCTTATGGACTTCAACTATGTTTAGTTTCAGGCCTGTTGAACTGCAGTGCATGCTTTGAGGCCACAATTTTATAATGCAGATGTCTTCAAGTAAAATATTTCAAGTCTATAACATCATGGCTCTGAGTAGACAAAGGATCTTGATGAGAGAAATGTGGGGAATGATGAAAGAAACATCAGGACCTCTGTTGTTCTTACGGAGAAAAGTGTAAGCAATATCAATAGCAAATTTCTTCAATATGGAGGATGAATTTTTGGCTTTCACATGTGAGTGTCCTAACATGTATGCAACACTTGTTTCCTTGGCTTCAACAAGCTCTATAAGCTCTTATCTCACTCGTGGATCTAAATCAGGGCTCTTGAGTAGCTCAAACCTGACTTCCTTTTTCCTTGGTGTAAAATCATCTACTTCAGATGATCTAACATGAAACTTGTGCACTGGAGATAGTTCGTTCTCCTCCTGATCTGAAAGAACTATCTTCATTTCAGAATTGGTTGATGTACTTGTTGTAATTTGCATAAATGGAAACACAAATTAACATAAGACAATCAATACAAATGCAGACAAGGAACACAAAAATTTACGTGGTTCACCCAAATGTTGGGCTACGTCCACCAAGAAGAGGTATCGGTTATCTTATTATTCAACTAATGGAGATTACAGTAGGATCTCACTCCTCATTTTACACACTCAGCCTCTACGGGAATACATCAAATTTATATCAATGTACATATTAAATGTAATCTCATCCATATTCTAACTTAGTCATATTAGTTACAATCAACCCCGGTTTATAGGATCTGAAATCCTATTCATGGATGAATTGTTGTCACCGTTTCCAACAATCTCCACCTTGACAACAATTAACCTGATACCTTGCTCCTGCTTCTGTTCATCACCTTTTCTACAAGCCAAGATATGCCAAGCACCATTGTAGCTTCTCTAACAATATTGGTTTTGTGAACATGTCTGCAGAGTTCTCTTTTGTATGCACTTTTTCAAGAGAGACTCCACCTTCATCGATGAATTGTCTTACAAAATGGTACTTGATAGGTATATGTTTTGTTTTACTGTGATAGGCTGGATTCTTATCCAAGTGAATAGAACTCTGACTATCAGAAAGTAACTTTACTTTGTCTTGTATCCTTCCAAACTCACAAAACAAACCTTTCAACCAAACTGCCTCTTTGCAAGCATGTGAAGCAGCTACATATTCTGCTTCTGTAGTGGATAAAGCAACAATGTTTTGTAGCTTTGAAATCCAACTAATAGATCCACCTGCAAGAGTAAATACATACCCTGAAGTCAACCTTCTCTTGTCCAGATCACCTAAAAAATCAGAATCAACATATCCACAGACTAACTCACGACCACTGTTATAGGTGATACAGTAATCACTTGTGCCCCTCAGATACTAAAGCACCCATTTCACTACAGCCCAATGCTCTTTACCTGGATTTTCCATAAACCTGCTGACAACCCCAACTGCATGTGAAATGTCTGGCCTTGTACTAACCATCGTATACATTAGACTTCCTACTGCATTAGCATATGGTATTCGAGACATATATTCCTTTTCTTTTTTTGTACTAGGACATAAACTTGAAGAAATCTTAAAATGGGAAGCCAAAGGGACTGGAACTGGTTTCACATCGTTCATACCAAACCTCAAAAGTATCTTCTCAACATACTTTTGTTGTGACAACCAAAGCTTACCATTCCTCCTGTCTCTGAATATCTCCATGCCCAAAATCTGCCTTGCTGCTCCTAGATCTTTCATAT
>ML785726.1:239511-272737 GCA_009831015.1 Picea engelmannii
TACATCAGCCTTACTCTTTAACATATAGATCCACACCTTCCTAGAGAAATCATCTATAAAAGTTACAAAATATGATGATCCTCCATATGAAATAGTAGGGGATGGTCCCCAAACATCAGAATGGATATAGTCTAGGATTCCTTGACTAGTGTGTCTTCCGGTTTTAAATCTTTGCCTATTTTTTTTTCCATAAACATAGTGCTTGCAGAAATCTAATTTTAAAGACTTTAGGCTAGGAAGTAAATTGCGATCAGTTAATACCTTTAATCCTTGTTTGCTCATATGAACCAACCATTGATGCCACAATCGAACAGAATCACTGTTGTTCTCAGATACCACTGTCGCATGATTTGATTCAGTCCTCCCTTCTAACAGAAACAGATTACCAACGTTCTTTGCTTTCATAACCAGTAGAATTCCTTTGTAGAATTTCATAACTCCACCTTGAACAATGGTCTTATAGCCTCCTCTATCTAAGACTCCCAAAGAGATTAGGTTCTTCCTAATATCAGGTACATGTCTTACATCAGTTAGTGTTTTAACAGTTCCATCAAACATTTTAATTCGGATGCTACCAATCCCCACAACTTTAGATGAAATATTATTACCCATGTAAACAACTCCATCATCTATAGACTNGTAAGTAATAAACCAATGTCTATGAAGACACATGTGGTTTGAAGCACCAGAATCTAATAGCCAATGTTGATCATGACGTGAACCAGTACTAATTGATAAAACTTCATCAACTATACCTGAACCTGTTGCTGAACTTGTTTCGATTGCATTTTCTTCCTTCGTCTCTTTTGGAGGGTATTCTTTGGAGGTTTGTTGTCGCTTCCAATAGTCCTTCTTCAGGTGTCCGGATTTTCCACAAAACCAACACTTGAGATTTCTCTTTCTACCTTTCGACTTTGACCGAGATAAATCCCTCTGACCTTGTCCTCTTTCTTTTGGTCTGCCTTTGACCACCAATGCCTCAGATGTAGAGGTTTCTAGATTTGATTTCTTCCTTGTTTCCTCATATAGTAAAGCTCCAACAGTATCATCAAAATCAATAGTTTCTGTTGAACTAAAACTAATAGAGGTAATGAAATGATCCCATGACACGGGCAAAGAACACAATAATGTAATTGCCTTATCTTTGGATTCAAATTTCACACCCATACTATTCAAATGGACTAGAAGAGTATTGAAAGTATTTAGATGATCAACAATTTTCATACCTTCCTTCATGCGTAAACTATACAATTGTCTTTTCAGAAAGATCCTATTTGTCAAGGATTTCGTCATGTACAAGCTTTCCAGATTTGACCACAAATCGGTTGTTGTCTTCTCTGTAACAATGTTGAACAATACATCGTCGGCCAAACACAGGCGTATGGCACTTAGTGCTCTCACATCCATCTCATCCCAGTCTTCATCTGTTATGGACACGCGATTCTTTTCTTTTCCCAAAAGTGCCTTCACCATGCCTTATTGCACGAGCAAATCATCATCTTAACCTTCCAGATCTTGAAATTGTTCTTGCCATTAAACTTTTCAATTTAAAACTTAGCACTCTGCATCTTTTTCATTAGAGGAAACATAAAAAGAAACAAACACCACTGTTTGTAATATCCAAGGCCCTTTTAAAAAAGAAAATGTGAAGAAATAATCTTGTGTAATTTTCAAAGAAATTACATACATTCACCTTTTATTAAAAAAAAAAATTTAATAAAAAACTCATTCCACCTTATTCCTCCACCCTTCAACATCCTCCACCTTTACATATTATATTTGAATTCTCAAATATAATAAAACCTTTAGTACTTTCGAAAAATGTAAAAGTATAAAACCTTCAATACTTTATAAAACTTTAATACTTTCCAAAATGTAAAAAAGTATAGATTTAAGTTTTGAAAAACTTCATACGAGTCTTTGTCATTGTCAGCGCTCCTTTGGAGGATATAGGGGTGCGCTAGTGAAAAAGAATGAGTCGTGCGTAAGTGTAGTATAGGGCTGGTGCTCCCTTTGGTCGGTAAGGTGAACGTTGGCTCCCTCTCAGCGCTCCCTCTCAAATCCAACAAATTTCATTTAATAAGCGCGCCCCTAGACCTTATGACCAGTGTTGGTGCTCCCTTTGCAATGATATCCAAGCGTTGATGCCAAAAATCAAAAAATTCAACAGCGATTTCAATGGGGCCTCTTTCAGTGAGCGGATTCTTCCAGTCTGGTCCCTCCTTAGCTCTAATACCACTTGTTGTAATTTTCAAAAATGGAAACACAAATTAACATAAGACAATCAATACAAATGTAGACAAGGAACACAACAATTTACGTGGTTCACCCAAACATTGGGCTACATCCACCAAGCAGAGGTATCAGTTATCTTATTATTCAGCTAATGGAGATTACAGTAGGATCTCACTCCTCATTTTACACACTCATCCTCTACGAGCATACATAAAATTTATAGCAATGTACATATTAAATGTAATCTCATCCATATTCTAACTTATTCACATTGGTTACAACCAACCCCTGTTTATAGGATATGAAATCCTATTCATGGATGAATTGTTGTCACCATTTCCAACAGTACTGAATACTGCCATCCTAGCAGTGCTACACATTTCAGTGCTATAATCAAGAGAATCATCTCCATTGTCCTTCTGTATAAATTTGTTAATGTTTTGAACTAACTGATTCTCAAAGTCATAGTTCTCTTGATGAACATCCTTGTAACCATACCTCACTATGCACCTGAACATCCGGTATTCCTTTGGACCTATTCTTCCTATCAGGTAATGTTCTTCGGATGAAACATATGGAACTTGAACTGTTTTGATGCACACAAACACAAGCACCCTGTGAAAGGCTGGTAAATTTGTAACAAAATGACCAAAGATAGCAGGCACTCATGTTACTAGATTAGTGTAAATAAGCCCAATTCCAGGCACATGCACCATCCCAAGACTCGACCCTAAACTTAATATCCTTTTCATTGAAACCTTGTTCTGGGAATCAAATTCATACTTCTTTGACATTCCATAATGCCAAACATTCATGATTTCCATAAAGATTAAGGAGAGTACTAAAGGAACCCATGCCCCTTTCAAGAACTTTGATCAGACATATTGAGATATAGAGGAGTTCAATAGATCCAAAAATTACCAAAAAGGAAAAAGCTACAAGAATATTCTTCTGCCATACAATGATGATCACCAAAGACATCAAGAAAGTTGTAACAAACATCATAGTTATAACAACTAATCCATAGGCATGGCCAATCATATTCGTAACTCGGAAACCAATGGTAACTACAAGGCATAGACACATGAGAATCCAGTTTACTTATGGAATGTATATTTTCCCATACATTTGATTGGAGGTGTGAACAATCTTCACTTGAGGAAAGAAACTCAATGCTGAGCATTAACTGATAATGGAGAAAGTTGTTGAGATGACTGCTTGACTATCTACGCATGGGGATTTAATGATTCTAGAGATTTAACCGGATGTGGCCCGATGGTATCCCTTGACACCTCATAACCTTCTATGCCTACATGCTTCCTTGCGTTTGACACCTTTAATCTGATTCAACACCTGGAATAGGGTTTAGAAGTTGTGTTTTATATAGTTTTCGACTTTCTGTGGGCAATATCCCACATTCACGAGAAGAGAATACACATGGGTATTGATATATGCCAATAGCTGCAAAGTGTTTCGATGAAGTGAGCCCAAGGCTTGGGCTTTGGATTTTGGTGTTGGAATTGGCTTGTGTGTTTGCTGTTGGTGCATGAAATGGCGCTTATCCTTGGTGTCGAGTATTCGGAGGTTGGCCCTAGGCCAATATTATTTTTTGGAAAAATATTTGTCAATTTTTTCATAAAACTCTGCATAAAGGCAAAGGCCAAGGGGCCAATTTTTTGCTAAATTCACCAAACATAGATTATAAAAACCCAAATTAGGCTAATAAACCCAACTTTTCATTTACCCACAAGAGTCAAAATTTTCCATTTCAAACCACTTCACCATTTTTTGCTAAAAATGCACCGGAACTCGCTTTGAAGCTCGTGCACAGGTACTCATTTTATGCTTGGTCAGTGTCAAGTGCTTTCTGCCGCCTTCGCCATGCGTCATGAGCGAACACATATGCCTGAAATAGATAAGTATTATTCAGAACACTGATTCCCTATTATATAGGGTTCTAACAACTCGTATACATGTCACCTGTAATTGTCTAAAAATGGAAAATCCCCTCTACCTCTAGTAAAAAACAACCTTTCTTCCACTTCCCAAAATGACCAAGTTACATAGAAGACTCTATTCCCTGCGATGATGATCCTCTTTCTTTCAGAATATTTTCTATAGAAACTAGGAGTGAAGCCCCTAAAACCACTATGTAAGGGGTGGAAGGGACCAAAAGCAATCCCAAGGACAATGAAAAAGGAAAACTTCCCACGAATTGTAGATTAACCTCCCCTCCAAGGAACAAGGTTCTGTAATCTCCAAGCAAGGTAAAGTTTCCTAATAATCCACCACCCTACTTCCCAACATTGGTACCTTATAACTTTTTGAATATCTAGTGAAGGTCCCCACCCACATGACATTATTAGATTCTCTTAGAACACTTGCTCAGTTTGAAAACCTTTCACATGTTCTACAAGCACCTCTTACTCCATGAATGGAACAAAGAGTTCATCTTTCCAAAGATTCCTCTTCTCAACCTAAGGAAGCTTATGATGCTATTGATTTATACCTTGGGTTTCCTCCTTTATGTATCTCAGTTTTGATTTTTGATTTTGTTCTCCATAACTTTGTCGATGACACAAGAGCGAGGCACAATATCATTCCCCTTTGAATAATGAGAATACTGGGTCTTGAATGCATAGTCCCATGTAAAGATATGTTATCTTTGGATTCAAGAAATGTAGAAACCATTGGTTACATAAAGGATTTATCTATTGCTTACGACCAAGATCTGGATGAGTGCATGCTCATAAACATGATCGTAGAATACATAACATAAGAAGATGACATGATTTTAGGGAGGCATTGGTACACCAAAGTAAAAAAGGGTCGTTTCTTCATGGAAGGAACCCACTTTACCTTTCCTCATAATGGTGTTGAAGTTATCATTAGGAGGGAGCCAAAATACTGAGAATAGGTTGTATCTACTTCCTACAATACAAAACATGTGTCTTTTCAATATATAGGGATCGGTACATACATTGTGTTATCTGAGGAAGATGCACATGTCCCTCCCTCTAAGTTGGAAGAAATGGTGTGGAGTATGGATTTTGACGGTGCTAAATCCAAGAACGGATCTGGGGCTGGGGTCCTTTTGTATGATCCAAAGGGGAAGGAAATCCCTTTATCTTTTTAGTTAGAATTCCCTAACACTAATAATATGGATGAGTATGAAGCTTTAGTTCAAGTCCTCCTAAAGGCCTTAGACTTAGGAATACGCCATTTGTTGGTAAGTGGGGATTCTGACTTGGTTGTGAATCAAATTAGAGATAAATATGAAGTTCATAATCCACGCTTAAAACAATACCACCGAAGGGATAAGGAACTTGTTGAGAAGTTCTTATCTTTAAACCTTCAAGATGTACCTAGGGCCATAAACCATGTAGTTGATACTTTGGCCTTGGATAGTTCTTGCTTCAGTTCAGATTTTGTAAGGTCTATCGAAAATATAAAATTCAAAATTTTACATAGACCAGTGTTACCTAATAATGTTGACTCTTGGAAAGTTTTTGATATTGACGAACAAATATGTAGATTCCTTCAAAACAAGGAGGAATTCAAATATTTACAAATCATCCGTGAGTTGGAAGAGGAAACCGGGAACATAATCCAATTGAAGACAAATAAGATTCCCCCTGGTTTGTCCATACTGGAATCCATGTTTGATTCTAATGATTGCACTACTTCTACACCTAGTATCGATAGTGAATCTATTAGGAAGGTGTGAGAATCCAACCCTATTAACATGGGAACTAAGAAAGATCCAAAACTAGTCTATATAGGTTCACAGTGTTCCCCTTCTGAGATCGCTCAATTCACCAAACTCTTGACAGAGTTCAAGGATGTTTTTGCTTGGCCCTACAAAGACCTCAAGGTTTTCGATATGCAGGAGATAGTCCATGCCATAACCATATTCCTTGATTCGAAACCTTACAGGCAGAGACAAAGAAAGAACAAACCTTCTTTGGAAAAAATGATTAAATATGAATTAGACAATATGGAAGCATCTGGGGTCATATACCATGTCCGTTACTCACAATGGGTATCTAATTTGGTTCCAGTTAGAAATAAAAATGGTGATATTCGTTTGTGTGTCGACTTTAGACATTTGAATAGGGTGTCCCTAAAAGACAACTACCATTTCCCACCAATGGAAGAGATCCTCCAACAAGTCTTTGGATCTCAAATGATGTCCCTTTTATATGGTTTCTTCGGTTAAAATTAGATAGCCCTCAAGCCTTCTGTTAGCCACAAGACCACCTTCACTACTCATTGGGGCACATATGCATATAAAAAGATGTCATTTGGATTGATTAATGTTGGGAACAACTTCCAACACCTTTCGGATTCGAAACTTCGACAAAAATGACACCAACTGTGGATTATCTAGCAAACAACTTCGAAAATTGTTATCTACTTCAATGAACTCACAGTCTTTTTCCAAAGAACGAAGTAGTCATTTTGATTACCCGAGGAAGGTTCTTCTTAGATTTCATAAGTTTGGCATATCTTTGAATCCTAAGAAGATCATTTCCAGTGTTATGGAGGGAAAAAAATTGGGTCACATCGTCTCTCGAGAAGGTGTCAAAGTTGATCCCGAGAGAGTGGTAGCAATAAAAAAGATACCCTTACCTACTAATAAAAAATAAATGAAATCTTTCTTTGGAAAGATAAACTTCCTGAGGCACTTCATTCATGATTTTTCTCAAGTAGTCAAACCTCTAAATTAGCTTATGAAGGAGGACATTCAGTTCAAATGGGACCCCCTACCCGTTAGGATTTTGAATCCATTAAGAAATCCATTGCTTTTTCCCCTTTGTTAATCAGTTCTGATCCCTCTAAATACTTTGTCATGTACACTAATTCATCATAGGAGACAATTTTTGCAATCTTATTGCAAAAGGATCATGAGAAAAATCTTAGGCCAATCGCCTTCATGTGCCAAAAATTGAAGACACACTAACTGAACTATTCTACATTGGAGAAACATGGTTATTCTTTGTATAAAGCCTTGGATAAATTTTGACATTACATTGAAGGCCACAAAGTTTAGGTTTTTGTGCCTACATCTCTCTTAGTCACTGCCTTGAATCAAAGAGAATTGCATAGTAAGTGGTCCAAATGGATCATGTGCATGCAAGAGTATGACTTGGAAATTATACCAACGGAAACCATAAGGGGGATGGGGTTGGACGAATTTCTAAGCCAATACCATCCCTCGGTAATAGTTGAACCACCTCAAGTAGATGACTTGATTTCTTTCAAATAATTGGTTAAAGAAACTGAGTTATCCTCACAACCATGGTATGGGCCTATCATATATTTTCTTATCAATGGTGTTTGCCCACCGAACATGGAACTAAATCCAAACAAAAAATTTGTTTACAAGTTGTTTGATATGTTTTACAGGACCAAATACTTTATCGAAGAAACCTTGATGGGTTTTTTTCATGATGATTGACTCCTGACCAAGCCCAAATGGCACTCGAAAAATTTCATTCTAGGTTTGTGGAGGTCACTTTTCATCCAACACCACTGCAACAAAAGTTTTACATGCAGGTTATGTTGACACTGAGAGGGGGGTGAATTAGTATCAAGTAAAATTTAAAACCTTTTTCAACTTATACTTAAACCATTCAACTATATCCAATGAGAAATGAACAATAGTATAAGAGTTACACCAATACACCACAATGCACCATGCACAATATATGAGAAATAATCAATAGTTATTGTTCAAGGGAAGTAATGACTTCCAAAGGTAGCTACAACTTCCAAATGTAAAATGAGGGATAAACCTACAAGAGGAATATAAAATACTCAAATATCAAGAGAGTATTTAACTCTCCATCCTTTCCCCTTCCTTCCACCTAAAAACAAGTTATAGAGAGAATGGTAGACTTTGTTCAATTCTTCTTTATTCAGGAGACCGAACTTGCACATAATGCCCCGTGATCAATATTTAACATCAGAATCAAAAAATCACACACAAGAAACTACATTCCGTACTCTTTCCAATTCAATTTGTACCACTTAATTTGGATTCTCTATGAAGACGTTATGACTATTTTACCCGGAACACTTGTTTATTGACTAGCTTCAAGACTGGTCAAAAACCCTATCTTCCACAGAATGTATCTCCATAATTATAGCGAATAAAGAGATGAAATTATTACCACAAGTTCCTTGATATGTATTCTCAATACCATAGCAATTTCACCATTTGAATCATTCTAGAAAAAACGTTATATCAAAAATGGTAAGATGACCTGAAAATAACATACCTTAGAACACATCACCAAAACACTTCATCCTCCCTTGAAATCCGACCTTCTTTACTTTTGATTTCCTATGAAATTTGACTTATGTATCTAATGAATGTATAATGATATTTATTTATACCATTTATGTCACTTCCTTTTAACATTAGGTCCGACCTGACATTTTCTTATTTTGTAATTCTTTTCTTTAATTATCTTCACGGCCTACATGTACTTCCTTCTTCAATTCACTTTGTCATCTTCAAAAATTCATTTCTCCTCAACCATGAGGATCCACGTGATGTGCCACATACCACCAGAAGAAACATGATGTATACTATCCATCCATGGGTCTTTTATCTACATGTGCATTTTCCTTCATGTCCAAATACCTTCATCAATCTTGCAGTCCAAAACCCATGACTAGGGTTGACATCAATGACAACAAACAATCTTCCAACAATCTCCCCCTTTGTAATTGATGGCAACAATCATGCTCCCCTTATCATCATGATCCCAATTTCTCTCCCCCTTTGACATCAATGGAAAAGGGTAGGGCTTCCCCCCTGAGTTTAATGACAAAATATAACTCTCTTCTTTGGGGCTGCTCCCCCTGAACATGTGGCACTCAATAATACTTCATCCTTATTTATGATCTTTGGGACATTTTCTTCCTTGAAATCCTTTTCTGTGGCTTGTATATTCTCTCTCTTCTTCATGTCTAGGATGTATATGTTGTCTGTTCTTCTTATTTCAGTTGCAACCAATCTTCCTGAGTTATTTTCTCTGATTTTCCATTTTCGGGAGTCAAACATAAGAGTGTATCCTTGATCACACATTTTACTAACACTGAGGAGATTATTCTTCAAATATTCAACCAATAGGACTTTTCCTTCTTTTACATTTTCACTTCCAAGCTTTACAATTCCTTTTCCAAGTATTTTAGTAGATGAGTCATCTCCAAATGAAACATTTCCACCCTTTTTCTTCAAGCTGACAAATTTTCTTTGATCTTCAGTCATATGAGATGAGCACCCACTGTCTATGAACCATTCATCTTCTTCTTTGCATTCTTTAGCGACCAATCTTATTTGACAGTTTTCATTGTGTGGAATTTATTTCCTTTTCCATGTTGTAGTTGGTATACAAACATTTGGCATATGATTATCTTCCTTCATCTCTCTGCATTATTGTGCTTTATGACCAAGATTATTACACTTGTAACATACAAAATTTTGATCCATTAATCGGTCAAATGGATTATAATTTATGTTGATAGGTATACAAACATCTCCATATCTACTATTTTCACCATTCATGTAGCTTGCATAGTTATTCCTTTCATTTATTCTACAATTGATTGCCTTGTGTCCAAAATTTCCACAAGTATAACAATGTCCAAGAAAGAAATTTTGATACCTGGGAGTAAGTGATCTTCTTTGTGGTGTGGTCCATTCGGGTTCACGATCTATTCTTCTATAGTTTCCTTCATAATAATTTCTTTCATACCTGATGGGAGAGGATCTTCTTGATGTCTCATTCCTTCTGAATTCTATTCTTCTATATTATTGTTCAACTTGTTCTGGAGTGTTGGTTTCATCATTTTCATATTCCTTCTCTTGTTTTGTTGTCTTCAAACTGTCATTGTATCCTAGTCCTATCTTTTTATTTGGAGATCTTTGATTGCTAAAGATCTCATATAATTTTTCAATGTTTTTTTCAAGCTTCTTCAACTTTTTTGTTTTCAATAGTAGCTCCCCTTTCGTGTGATCCAATTCTTCTTTCAATTTCTCATAATCTTCTAATTGTTCCTTCAATCTATTAATGGTCTTTTCAAGCTTGTAATTCTCTTCTTCACAACTAATCAATTCCCCTTTTAGTATTATGTTTGTTTTTCTAAGCTTTCTATTTTCATTTTCAACATGTTTCAACTTTTCAAGATTCTCATCTTCTTGTTCACTTTCTGCATTGTCTTTGTATTGCCAAAAGGAATCAAGGTTGGTTTCTTTGTCTGAATTTTCTTCACAAATGATTTCTTCTTCTTTAGAATTCTTGTGATCATTATCCTGGGTTTCTTGGGTTATGAAGAGGACTTCTCCTCCATCATTATCTTCTTCATCACTCTCATATGAGGAGATGTCATCGTCCTTGAAGTAGAAGCTCTTTTTATTGTTGAGACTTCTCTTTTTATAGTAGCAGTTTTCAACAATATGTCCTATTCTACCACAGTTAAAGTATTTGAGAGGAAACTTACCTTTGTATCTTCCACTTCCCTTATGAAATCTTCTTACAAAATTTGCTATTTCTTCATCAAGGTCGTTATCCTTGTATTTTGTCTTCTTTATGGATTTAAAGGCTGCTTCATTGTTTGGCTGGTCACTTTCTATACATGTTCACATTTCATATGATATAAGAGACCCATGTAATTCATCCATTGTCATTTTGGTCAAGTCCCTAGTTTCTTCAATGGCGGAGACCTTAGCATCATACTTCAAGAGAACTGATCTCAACACTTTTTGTACAATCAAGGATTCATCGATCTCTTCACCTAATCCTCTGATAGCCTTAACAACTTCATCAAATCTAAGAAGATATGTTGCAATATCTTCCTTTTCATTCATCTTCAAATTTTCAAATTCCGCTCTATGTCGTTGAAGCTTGACCTGCTTAACTTTTGGATCACCTTCGTAGATACTCTTGAGTTTGTCCCATACCTCTTTAGTAGTTCTGCAACCCATCAATTTGATAGCAATGGTTGGTGCCAATGCTTCTAGAATAACATGTCTGGCATTTGAATTACAACTCAGAAGCTTCTTCTCATTTGGATCGGTTGGAGCATTATTTGGGATTACATAGCCATTTACAAATGAGTACCAAATGTCTACTCCCAAAGCCATTAGGTAAGTTTTCACTCTATCAGTCCAGTATGCATAATTTCTTCCATCAAATTTTTGAATCCCATTTGAAATGTGATCATGGTCATCCATCTCTACTCAAGATTTTCCTCCCAGTGGTTAACCTGTTCTAAAGGCAACCTGCTCTGATACCAATTGTTGATACTGAGAGGGGGTTGAATCAGTATCAAGTACAATTTAAAACCTTTTTCAACTTATAATTAAACCATCCAACTATATCCAATGAGAAATGAACAATAGTATAAGAGTTACACCAATACACCACAATACACCATGCACAATATATGAGAAATAATCAATAGTTATTGTTCAAGGGAAGTAATGACTTCCAAAGGTAGCTACAACTTCCAAATATAAAGGGAGGGATAAAGCTCCAAGTGGAATATATAGTACTCCAATATCAAGAGATTATTTAACTCTCCATACTTTCCCCTTCCTTCCACCCAAAAACAAGTTATAGAGAGAATGGTAGACTTTGTTCAATTATGGTTTATTCAGGAGACCAAACTTGCACAGAATGCCCCACACTCACTATTTAACCTCCAATTCTGAAACTCACACACATGAAACTAAATTTTTTTCTATTTCAAATGCAATTTTTCCCACTTCATTTGGATTCTCTATGAATAATTTATGATTGTTTTACCCGAAACACTTGTTTATTGACTAGCTTTAGAACTGGTTAAAAACCCTATCTTCCACAGAGTGTATCTCTATAACTATAGCGAATCAAGAGCTGAAATTTTTACCATAGGTACCTTGATATGTATTTGCAATACCATAGCAATTGCACAATCTAAATCGTTCTAGAAAAAACGTTATAGCAAAAATGGTAAGATGACCTAAAAATAACATACCTTAGGACACATCACCAAAACACTTCATCCTCCCTTGAAATCTGGCCTTCTTTACTTCTGATTTCCTCTGAAATTTGACTTATGTATCTAATCAAAGTATAATGATATTTATTTATACCATTTATGTCACTTCCTTTTAACATTAGGGCCGACCTGACAATTTCTTATTTTGTAATTTGTTTCTTTAATTATCTTCAGGGCCTACATGTACTTCCTTCTTCAATTCACTTTGTCATCTTCAAAAATTAATTTCTCCTCAACCATGAGGATCCAAGTGGCATGCCACATACCATTGGAAACAACATGATGTATACTATCTATCCATGGGTCTTGTATCTACATGTTCATTTTCCTTCATGTCCAAATACCTTCATCAATCTTGTTGTCCAAAACCTATGACTAGCGTTGACATCAATGACAACAACCAATCTTCCAATAGGTTACATTTGGCCTTCACTCCATAAAGATGCCCATTTACTAGTTCAAAAATGTGAATCTTGTCAATTCTTCTCTGGGAAGAAAAATTTAGTTTCCTTTCCTCTTAGGCCTATTGAAGTCCAAGTCCCTTTCACAAGATGGGGCATGGAATTTATTGGACTATTTTCATCACCTTCCAGCGATGGTCATGTATTCATCTTAACAACTACATAATACTCTACAAAGTGGGCTGAAGCAATCACTCTTAGGAATGCTATGAGTCAACAGGTGGTAGAATTTGTTGAACGTAACATTTTATCCCGTTTTGGAACCCTCACTGAGATATTAACTAATAATGGATCAAATTTCATGTCTGATATCATGCTCCACCTTGGTGTTACATATGGCATCCAACTTTTTCGATATTCCACCTATTACCCCCAAGGTAATGGATTGGCTGAATCAACAAATAAAAATATGATTACCCCCAAGGTAATGGATTGGCCGAATCAACAAATAGTCAAGGATAACAAGTGTGATTCGCACACAATGTTAACATTTTATTTATGGGTTGATTGTATAACCCCTAAGACAACAATGGGTCAAATTCCTTACACTCTGGTGTATGGAGCTCCTATTGTCATGTCGGTTCACTTACAAATTCCAGCCCCGAGGTTGGCTATTGCTGAGGAAGAAGATGATTTCCAACCTTTACAACGTCATTTAGGCAACTCAACGAACTAGAAGAGGTAAGAAAAGACACATTTGAACACCTCCAAAAGAAGTAAGACATTGTTAAACATTCCTTCGATAAAAGAGCCACAATAGAAAATTACAAAGTAGGAGATGATGTCTTACTATGGGAAAAATCACACAAGGCCCCATCCAAACATCACAAGTTTGATTCTTTATGGTTGGTGTTAGTCTCTAATTTTGTCTTGATTTAGTTAGAAACCCTTATCCTAAACCCTTCTTACCTACACTTCATTTTCTTCTTCCAGTTGATTTCGATCTTTGTTTTTAGTGTCTTATGCTTTTCATTTCAGTTTTTGAATAATTTATTTAAGTTTGAAATTGAAAGACATAGTTTTAAACGAGGTGTCACATTATATGCCTGTTTGAACTTCACAAATTCAAATTTTGCTAAGTCATTAATAGCACTATGGGAATAAGGCTATTCTCGTAGCACCAAGATAATCATGCCTTGATATGTTCTTGTCATCCAGATTTCATTATGATGACAGGAATCATGGTTTGAAAGTTCACATGTGTCCCACAATAGCTTGGAATCATTTACTGATTCAAACCGTTTCATAATCGGATTTCTTTGTACCCATGAAGGACTCATTTTAAATCACCCAATTCTCAAAGATCATTATATTAAGCCTGACATTTTGTGTTTAATTTTGCTGAATTTGGGCACAGGTATTTTCTCAAAGGAACATTATACACTAACAGATTGCAGGTGGAAAATTCGGAACCCGAGGGTGCTAGTTACAACATTATGTTTTGATGGCGCCAAAGAGGAGTGGACATGTAGTTAGAATAGAACCCGAGGATGCTGCACTTCTCGAAGCTTATCCTCAGATGCCTCAAAGGTTTAGGGATGCTGGGTGGTTTGAATTCCTTACCACTTTTCAAGGTTACGATGAGCAGGTCTCCATGGAGTTCACACTAAAATTTGATGGTCACGAGGTAGAGATCAGTAAGATGTTGATGTTAGTGATAGAGAAGACAATTGCTAAAGCTTGCAGATTGGAAATTGGAGGAGAATGATGGTGGAAAACAGAGCGCGTATTCATGGAGTTTGTCAACCAATTATTGCTTCCAGATAAGCAAAACCCGGATTGGAAAAAGGGAGTCCCTCATAGTTGGATTAGACAAGAGTGGCATATCGTCTTGATCATAATTCACAGAAACCATAGACTTGTCTAATTCAATCCCTAAATCCTGATCCAAAGACAAGCAAATGAAGAAAGAGAAAAGGGAAGAAGGTAGCCACATAGAAAAAGAGTATCACAGTTAATGAATTTTATATCAAAGAAAAAGTAGAAAGGCTTCCATTACACAGGAAAACAAAAGAAGACAAAAACTTGGGGAAGATACAACGAAAAGGAAAATAAATTGCTCAGTATTCTATAAGACCTATAAAAAGAGAAACCACTAGATCATCAAAATTTGAAGCAGTGTTTTCTGATGACAAAGGCTATTATTTTGCAGAACCAGAAAAGCTACAGGAAATACTCCGTTTTTTACATGTTATAGTCTTTATGTTCAAGACAGGTTACAGAACAACTGGAGAGGAATTTGTTGAAACCAAAAGAGGTTTTTGTTGGGAGCATTCCCCTTCACAAAAAAATCTCTTGGGTTTTACACAACAATCACATTTTAAGATATTTGAGTTGATCTTTGAGGCCTAATTTTCTGATAAAGCTATAGGAAATACTCTGTTATTTTTACCTATTTTAGTCTTTTTCTTCAAGAGAGGTTGCAGAATAGTTGGAAATGAATTTGTTGAAACCAGAAGATTATTTTGTTTGGAAAATTCCCCTTCACAAAAACCTCTCTCGGTTTTTACACAGCAATCACATTTTAAGAGATTCAAATTGATCTTTGAGGCCTATTTTTCTGATATTTCACAATAAATAATTTCATGTTTTAGTCAGTAATTTTGGGAGAGGTTGGAGAACATATGGTGATGAATTTTTTGAAACCAAAAGAGGTTTTTTATGGGAACGAGTCCCTTCATAAAAACCTCTCTCATTTGTTACACATCTATCACCATTTAATATATACGAAGAGATTGTTGGACCTTATTTTTCAGGAATTTACCAGATTTGCTTTCCTGAAAAATCTCATGGACAACAGTTGACAAGCCACCTCATCAATTCGAATTGGAGATCAGATTGGATATTCTCCTTGATTATTTTAAACAAGAAAATAAATATATATGAGGATTTTTTCATATCCATTTCTTTTGGATCTTGATAATTATGCATTGTTTCTATATAAACTTTGTAGAATGAGAAGTTAGGGGTTGAAAAATTGGAGATCCAAGGGACCTTTTTGTAAAACTCCTTGTAAAGGCATTTATGTTCAATTTGACACTTAATAGAAAAGGAATATGGATGGTTAGACCCTCTTTTCTAATATTTTATTTCTTTCTTCATGCTTGAATTCATTATTCAGATTGCAATGCTTTTTTGATTCTTGACTGTTAATTAATACAGTGAAAATTTTACTGTGGAAATTATTTTTCAAGTTTTGATATCAAGTTGATAGTCTTGTTTCTTTATGACATGCTGAGACAAGAATTTATGTGAAGTTGAAAAATTGAAGGCTTCATCTTCCCCTTTTATTAATCGGTTTAATCCATCTATGTGTCTACCTTTTATTCAGTCAATGGGATATGCTATGTTCTGATCTTGATTTTCATGTTATGTTATAACCTTGAGCCAGTTTTCAACCACCTTATTCAAAAAACCAAATTACAAAAATCTTCTAAACACTTTGCAATAAACCGATGATTCCCTAGCTTGCCTTGTCATAGTCAAGTGCAACTTTAGGGACTAACAGTTGGTTCCTTACACAATCTATGAGATATTAGGGACAAATGTTTTTAGATTAAAAACCTTGGATTGCGAACCACTTCAATTACCTGTGAATGGTTGTCACCTAAAGTTATTTTACTCCTGAGAGGCCACGTCATATTGTACATAAGTCACCACTTTTTCTTTTTAAGTTTGTATGTATTCATTGTTGTTGATTTTCCTTCTTGTATGTATTTTATGTTGCCTTTTTTATGCTTGTATCTATCCCCTTGGTTTCAATTTTGAGTCTTTTTGCTTGTTTGGTTCCAATTTTGGAGCATAAGCCCCTCTTTGATTTTCCCCTTGGTTTTGGTCTTTTTCATTTTAGTGTCGTAGGTTGTCTTCTTTTTTATTTATCTAGTGTTTAATGGGAAGTATATTGTTCTTATTATTGTATGGCTATTTGAAAAGAATGAACTCCTAGGATCCCTTTTATCATGCTTGAAATTTTGGGAAACTTTGTCTTAATGTCATCTTAAATGGGAGTAAACCTGATTGTTATTTAATCAAAGTTAGCAGGGAAATTTTAAGGAGGTAACATATCATTCTCTAGTGAAGATGAAAACCATGATGGCATGATGGCTTACATAGCTATGTGATTGCAACTGCACTTTACCTGGTCACTTACAATATGATTTTTTCCAATCAAGGATCATTTTTCCTATAAAGTTCCATCACTTGTGAGGACTTGATATTTAAACACCTACTACCAAAGGCTTTTGGTATTTTTTCACTCCCTTGTTTGATTGGTTTGCTTGCTAGTTATTCTCCAATGGTTCGTTGATTTCAAAAAATCCTTGTTTTCTTGTTTGTGTGTCAAGAATTGAAGGCATGCATGAGACTTTGTGTTTAGACAAGTTTGACATTAATCCTTAATTCTCACATTTAAACCATAATTCGGGTGAGGGACTTGTGTCACTTGGGCCACATTGCTCAACAAAACTCAGGTCATTATTCCCATTCTTCTATGTTATATGAATCTTAGTATAAATTCTAATGTATATATTTACTGCACCACTTTCATTCTTTGGTTATCCCTAATGTGAAAAATGGTCCTTATACTACAGTTGAATTCCCCCCCTCACCCACATCGGTCACTTTGAAAGAATAAATTTCCACTGAATATTATCGCCTGTCACATAGGTGATCCCATTGTTCTACATGCTTTGGATAGAATGTCCCCTTTGACGCTAAGAATTTTGACCCAAAAGCCTTCTCTGGGCTCAACATGGTGTTTTACACAGTCATTGCTCCACAAACGTCCCTTCGTGCTATGGTTCCAGTCGAAGACAGTGGAGGGGGTCATAGTTACTATGTCATTTTATCTTGAAAGAGTATGATTTGGATACCTTCAGGGGGTTTTGAACCCTCCCACATCATTTCTTCCTCATTTCAAGACTGCTCGATTCAGGTTTCATGAGCTAAGAAAGTAGTTTACAACGTTTTCCCCCTTCGCCTGTCACTAGGAGGGTCCCTTGGGGATAGGGTCCTTTCACAAAGGATAAGATGAAATCTGGTAACAATTTTGGAAATACAATTCTTCCATATTGTAGGGATCAATACAAGCTTTCTGAATGGCTATCATGAGCTCGATTGTGAGTTTGTATGACCTTGTACAGAGGACGCAAAGTTAGCATCACCCGAATGTCCAAAACCAATAGTTGTGACTTACTGGTCTGATTATTTTCATATTATTGTTTCAAAAGGAAACTAAAACCCATACATTTTGTAGGGAAGTGAGATACCTTTCCAATGGTATATCTCATGCTTAGTTTCAACCTCGGGTCAGTAAGAACGTGTTTTCACAAGTTCATGACCAATTTCGGAGACCAGATTGGTTGCAATGCTTAGAGGTTTAAAATGTGTTTTTAAATAGTTTTAAATTAGAGATTCATTGATGCTACATTGTAATAGACTCAAATACACTTCCAACGACTCCTCATTTTCCTCATTTTGACCTCGAATGACCCGGTTAGAGTTGTCACAAGTTGGTCAATTATTTTGGGCAACGGGGGGAAACCAACTTGCTTGGCAGGGTTTCATGACAACTAAAACAACCATTAATGGCCCCAACACACAAATATATGGCCCCCACATTGAATCAATCGTCTATACCTTTCCGACGATACCTCATTTTCCTTGATTGGATATCGTATGGAAATTTCGCACCTTTTGCAAGATTGGATGTCATGTGGGCCCACCAACAAGTCAGGTGTTTTAAGAGGTCATTGTTCTGGGTCAAAATTAAGGGTTAAAATGGAATTATTTCATATTTGTGATGACATCTTCTCGATGATCTCGTCGAGACCTTTCCAATGATGTTCCCTGCATCCAATTCTGACTTTGTCTCACATGGAAACCTTTTTGGGGATAATTCAATAGCAACAAGGTCAAATTCAAAGTCAAAGTCAAACTTTGTCTTGCACAATTTTCAAGGAATATTAAAAAATAATTGGAAAAAATTATAAAAAATTTCATAAATTTTGGAAAATTGAGGAAAGGACACACAACCTCCTCATGAAATTTTTGGGAATTTGATTTTTTTTTTAAATTAAAAATACAAAACCTCTGCTCTCCCCTCTCTCAAGTCATTTTGGCATTTTGGCCAAGGGGAGAGGGAGATCTGCAACATGCTTCAATGGAAACAAAAGGAGGCCTCTTGGAAGCAGGTACAACTCTGTATTGGGAATCCAACCAACACCATGCAACAATCTTCAGACATTGAGCCAGGTAAAGCCCCATTAGTCCCATTTCCAAAGGGAAAAAGCTTGTTGGTTGTGGTGAAATTTGTGCATAGAAGAGTGTTATTTCTGCCTTCAAGATGATTGTCTTAGTGTTGTTTTAGATTTAAAGTTGATTGTTGGTTCATATGTCATTTTTTTTGGTTCATGTTTTGTGTTTGATGAATTCAATTAGTTTTGTGTGTGCAAAAGATTCAAAGGGGAGGGGATTCGAGCCCGTCTTGGGCACCAAGCCCAAACCTCCATGGCCTCTTTAGATAATTAAATTTATGAGTTGGGATGAAATTGCAAGAATGTGCATGACCATTTTCAGGCCTTGGGATTTGAACCTGAACCACCTCCCTTTTACTTTTCTTAGAATTGCCCAGAAAACACCAAAAATAAAAAAGGAGGGGAGGGGGTTTAAACCTATTATTGCCATAACAATTTTTCAAATAGGATCTAAGTCTCGAAAATTTAGAGAAGAGATACATCGCTATGGAAGCATGATAATTTGGAGGAGAGGGTCACTTATGGCAGTATATGGAAAAATGTAGTGGAAGAGAGAAAATTAGGACTCAACAGACCGTAGATCTTGAAGTAGCCCAAATCAACATCCCAGACCCATATCGAGTGGTGAAATAGAGAGAGAGATCATTTTTTGAAGGAGGATCAGGGAAACTACCATGATTTCATTCGTGCATGTGTGGCACCCTCAGAGGCACATTGGGGCAAAAATTAGTCTACCCAAAACCATTTTCTCCAATCCCTAATATCAGAAGTTGATGGGACCTGGCGGACCATAGATATTGGAGTGGCCCAGATCAATGACCAAGACACATATCGGGCATTGAAGTAGCATGGAGGATAATTTTTTGAAGGCAGGCTGGGGAAACTACCGTGGTTTCATTCATGGACATGTGGTGCCCTTAGAGGCACATCGGGGTGAAAAGAGGTCTACCCAAAATCATTTTCTCCAATCCCTGATATGGAAAAAGACATATAAAAGGAGGGTCTCAGGTTCATTATTCTATAATATTTCAAAGCACTCAAACATTTGAAAAGTGGAGCAAACCCTCAATTCGAAATTTAAGCTCAACAGTGAACCCGTTTTGCACACCTTTCGTCGAATTACATGTATTTTTCATCATGACCACCAACCATGTCATTTTGTCTATGAAAGAGAAAGAATCTGTCGCTAAAGAAGAATCCCTAATTGACAAGGATTCTGACATATTTGACATAGAAATTATAGTTTCACCCATTTCCATGTCTAAATCAAATTTTCTAGACAATGTGGGAAAACAGATACTCTTCCTCAAAGCGCCCCAAGCTTCCATTACCCCTTACGTCGTATAAGTAGTTTTCCCAATCCCTGAGTTCGTAAGTTGGTGTGCGGAGCAGTATTCACAGGTAGAAAAGGTCATTTTAAATAAGGTAGGGTCAAAGGTTTTAAGAGAAATAGATAGTCCATCACTTCAACACACCCTCAGTATACCAGAGTCTTCATCCACAGTGTCAGAGCCCTTGGAGGAAGAGAAAATGATCATAGTCTACAAAGAATGTACCTCATAAGTAAAATCCTTGTTTCTGCAAACCATTGTCAAACCTGAACACCATTCTAAAAATCTGTCGTTACCTATCAATATAGACATTATGATTATTGAGGTCCAATGGGTTTATTCCCTGCTTAGTCGAATTTTAGGGTTAGATAATGAAAAGTTTGTAGTATAATTCATGTTGGGTATCTTGTTGACCTTTTTTATGTCAGAGTCTAGTCAGTAAGTTTGTATCAATTTCGATAGGTTCATAGCTGATAATATGCATCAACAACTAGTAAATTTCAATTCATTGAGACACTTCAGATAATACACGCACTTGCTAAGAATGTTCCTGGAATCAAACAAGAGGGAATTCCATGAAACCACATTCATCTCAACTGAATGTAAATGGATCACTATGCTTATCTTCATCAACAAGATCATGTCTAGAGCACATAGTCTTAGCTTCAGCACGGACATGCGAAGGGATCTGGAAGAAATGAAAATCTTTTTACAACCAAATCTAGAGAGTAGGGTGGGAGATTGGATGTTGTTCATACAATCTACTATGATTTGGGTCTATGGCTATTAAGAGGGACCTTAACTTTTACTAGTCTTTCTGACTTCCAGAATCTTTTCCTTAGAGTTCATCAGACAAAGGATAATTTCAGAGACAGAGAATTTTTTGAAAGCGTACAAGGCATCTAACTTGAATTTCCTTTCATGGTAGGACCCTTTGTGGTAAATAATAAGTCATGTTTACCTCAAATCGAATATAAACTCAGTGACGTCAGGTTTACACAGTTACAAGGGAGTAAGTGTGATCTGCATCAGATCATATCAAAGAGAAGATTGATGAGAAGACAGGGCCCCTACGAGCATGAGCATATTGAAGGATTTGATAAGCTAGCTAATATATAAACTTGTGCAGATATGGAGGTCACTTTGCAACATGATCAGACAAAATGGATAGAGTCAGCCCCTCAACAAAATCCATCATAAAATATTTCCCCTAGGCTGGTTGTCAGAGCTCCAAAAGTGAGTGTTTATAATAAAAGGAGCAGTTCAGAGACAGTGGGTGCCAATAGTCAGCAAGATATTCTCAAGAAAATGAAAATTACACCATCCTCTCAAGTGGTGGAACTGGAAGAAGAAGAACTTGAAAAGAAAATGAGCAGGGAAATGGTGGAAGGTACAACCAAGAATGAAGAGGCTGGTACAGGAAGTAAGCCACAAAGTGAAAGCAGATCCAGGGTTTTCAGCAACAAGAAACATATATTTAGAAAGACACCTAGTGCAGTCTATCAATCCAAAGAGGACTTAATGAGCCAATATGTTGTAAAAGGAATCATTTCCAATAGTGAAATAAGTGACTTGTTTCCCGAAGTAGAGAAACTCTCCCAGCATAAGGCTTCCCTGTTATCAATTAGGGATGTGGAAAGAAGGACGTTTAATATAACAATAGTAGATGATGATAAAGTGTCTGAAATCAAGATGCATTATGAGAATATTGTTGCCCCTGAGAATGTAAAGTTTCATAGGAATGCCAGTGACATGCTATATTCAAACTACTTGAGTTTGAGTCTGAAAGTTTCAATATTGACAACACATGCACTAAACTTATAAGGACAATTGAAACAAGAAAAAGCATCCAGCAAAGCCTGGTAGACATAGGTCAAAAGATTGGAATTTGAAGGCCCTGAAGGGATAAAGGCTTCTTTAGATGAGAAAGATAATATGACCGAAAGACTAAAGAATAAGTTAAAGATGTCCTCTACAGAACATCCCTAGACAACAGAACTACCAACCCTAGAGCAAGAAAAATATACATTCAGACAAGAAGAACTAAATTACAAAGCTAAAGTGTTGCAAGTGGAAAAATAGAAAGAAAATTGGTTACAGGGACAAGTAGCAACATCATATAAGGTTGGTCATTGTACCTATTAATACAAAAGCTAGATCAAGCACATTGATGGACTGGTTCAAGCTATGTCCCAAGTGAGTTTACAAACAGGGGAAATCAAAAGCCTTAAGGAGGCCTTAGAAAAGATGAAACAAGAGATGAAAATAAAATATGAAAGGATGGATCCACTCCAAAAATAAAACCAAGATTTGCAAGAGAGGGTGAGAAAGATGAAAATGAGGTTAAAGGGTAAAACACTGTTACAAGGAGATAAACATGTGATCTAGGATTCTATTGTTGCAAAGGTTGCTAAGTTCAGGGTTTATCTGAATTTTATAAATGACAAGGACAACGTGGCTACCATGGCCCAAAGAAGGTGTATTGTTGTTAATGAAACAATAGCTAAGAAACCCCCGGAATGGGCCTAGAACGCTATTTCTTTGTTGAATTTTTTACCCACTACTGATATTCAGACTATCGGGGTAAAGGATAGAACTGTGTTGATCATTTAGGCCAGAAGGATCATCGCCAAGCACAACTTTCTCAAATCAGTTCAAAACAAAGCTATGCAAATGGAGCATAGTATACATGAATTTAAAGATACATTTGAACAATGTTTTATGAAGGGCCTCCCACCATTTTGGGATGGAAAAGGTTCATTATAAAATGAAAAAGACTACAATTATCTCCTCATTCAGTGTACGATGGACCATTCCAAATTTGAATCTATGGAGGAAAGTCTGAAATGCCCAAGCCTAGTAGAGTATTTGGCCATAGACTTTGAAATTTTGAATCAATTTAAAATAATGAAAATTGGCCTGCCGACTATGTCCTACGCCATGTGCATTGACCTAGAAATTTTGATTAAGGAGGTGATGGATTACAAAATTCCTTCTGACTCACAATGGAAGGAAATCGTGTGGCTAGGTAAGACAAAATGTAGTTTCCTTGGAACCAGTAAATGATCTCCAGGTGTCACCAAATTTGCAGATTCGATAGAAGATCAGGGCAAGCCAGATGTCGTAAAGGAATCTGAGCAGTCAGAGAAATTCGTTCCTCATTTTGAAATTTCCATTATGTAATCATTGTAAATCAGTTCATATATCGAGACTGTCAGTTGAGATTATTAAAATCAGTTGTAGAAGCTGAAACGTTTCAGTTTCAGCCATTGTAATTGAATTGTATGAATACTGGAATACTTGAATGAACTAATGTTGGAAAAAGTGCAAGAACACCTTTTTGGTTGTTTCGAAATCTATTATAATTTTCTGAAGCTGAATTGAATATATATGCAGAAGTTTTTGAAGCCTCTATGAAAATATTCTAATGGTGGTGATATGAGTTTTGTCTTCCTTCACTATGTGTATTTCCTATGATCTTTTATTCCATTTACATTTTTGTCTGTTTAAATTGGATATTTAAAGGCCCAGAATTTGTCTTGTGATGCTCTTGGATTAAACAATTTAAACTGTGTATGTTTCTTCTTAGCTAATTCATAATTCATTTCCATAATGCTCTGATGCAGTTATTTGTTTTCTCTATCTTCCTACATTCTACTTAAATTCAAATATAACTCATATTCATTGCCTCATTTAGCCTTATCCTCTGGAGAGTTCTATCGACTTGTCATTTCTTTCATTCAATTTCAGAACATTGACTCCACAACCCCGAGTGTTCCTCCCCTTCATTGCCAACAAATTTATTAAAACCCCCCCCAAAAAACCAAATCTAGCCACCGATTTCTAAAGAAATATCAAGTGACACGAGAGAGCCCTCTCTAAGTTGAGTAGGCTAGTTCCTCAGCTCTAAAGTTGGTTGAAACATTTACCTCTATCGTTTTTCTATCATCTAGACAAAATTTACAGAGTGTTAACATTTTGGAGCTGTTGTCGGGGATGAAATTGAAAAATCTTCCCTAGGAAAAATGACTTAAATATTTAGTTTGATCCCTCAGGGTGACAGTGGATAAAATACCTTATTGGATGAGATTATGTTTACCTTGGAGACTCCATTAATCAGAGACCAGTTTCACCACACCGTGTGATATAAAAATCCTGGCTCCTAAGAAAATCGACACCAAGAGCAACCTAGACCCAGAAGCTACAATCCTTGTGTCTGACCCTAAAACGATTGTACGCAAAAGAATATAAAATGTAGTAACCCCAATGTTGTGTCCAAATCAATATCTATATTTTTCCAAGGACGAAGTGACTAGCATTGAAGACCTCGAGTTTGATGTAAAATGTGAACAAATCCTATTCATAACTAAGTCTGAATCTTGTTTAAGTGAGACCATATTTGATGAAAAGAGATTCCAAGATTTGATTCTAGCCACATCTTCTAGGCCTTTATTGATCCCTGCTCAGAACCAACAACCACTATGACCCCTCACAGTAACTATGGCAGCCATATTTTCTCCTCTTGTACTACCTGCTCAACTACATGATTTTCCTCAAGATTACAACCTAAGGATCAAAATATATGATGTTGAAGGTAACATATCAGCTCAGAAGCATCTAGACTGATTTAATGATTTCACAGAATCGGAAGAGATGGACTTTGAATATTTGAATATGAGTCTGTTTACACAAAGTCTTGCAAGAGAATTAAGGAAGTGGTTCAAATCCCTTCCACCAGCCAATATCACAAATTTCGAAGCGTTTGAGACAATCTTCCTTGCAAAATGGGGGGATAAGAAAAATCCCCTTCAGTTGTTGAAATAGTAAAACAACATGAAGAGATCACCCGACGAAACATTGTAGGATTTTTAGGATAGATTCATGAAGGTCTACCATGCAATTCCTATTGAGGTAAACCCCCCCCCTAAAGCTTCTCAGCTCAGATATGCTAATTCTTTTGAAAGTGACTTTGCTTTATTATTAAGAGAACAAAGATCTGCCACATTGGATGACATGATGAGCTATTCCATAGAATTCAAAGTTAACCTAATGGCTTCAAGGAAGATGAAAACTAACTCTGGTAGGGATACAAACAGAACTTGGGATAAAGCACAACCTTCAACATCACAAACATCAGAGGAAAGAAGCAATCATGAGAAACATAGAAAGAATGATGGAAAGAATGGCTCTCGGCAATAGAGCTAACCCCAGAGAACATGTTGATGGTCCACCCAGAAATACAAGGAGACCAACAATTCCAAAGATTAGACAAAGATAGCAAAGGAATTAGGGGAACCAATCAAATCAAGCAGATCAAGCAAATCAGGGAAATCAAGGAAATCAAGGAGATCAACAAATAAGGCCTCCTTTTTAAAATAATTATATAGATGAAAATTATGTTGGATATTTTGAAGACAAAATGAACTTCCATGATGATAAAGAAACATAAGTGTTTTTGACTAGAGAAGAACACGACTAGTTCATGGATGCAAGTGAGATCTTTTTGCAAGATGAAGAGAAAAGGGTATCCGTCGAAAGCGAATATTACGAGTCAGGATTGCAAAATGCCATCATTCAATTCAAAAAAAAAAATAACCTTCAAAATCAAAAGGTACCACCAAATCCTCTAAAGGGAAACCCTCCAAAGGGAAATCCTACTAAACAAGATCAGGGTAACATACCTTCTGCAAGTCAACCCAAAAAAGATTCAACTACAAAAGACTCTACTAGGAAGGATTTTGATGCAAAGGGTACTGTGGAAAAGGGAAAGAAGAAAGAAGAACCCTAGAATAAAATATTAGAAGCAAGGAAATAAATGGTCACCAAAGAGGTAGAGAAGACTTCATCCTCTTTTAATTTTGAAAGTGAGATGGCTAAGATCAAAATTTATGTACCATTTAATGAATTAATCAAGAATAGTGAGTACACAAATCAAATCACCAGGATTCTTAAGATGGGGCAAACCTCTGATACCCTGAACGTACAAGATGATCACCCATCCATATTTTTGGGACCAAGAGTAGAAGAAATCCATGAAAATGAAGAAGTTCCTCCTTTTTATGTCAGTTTGAAAATCCATGACATGACTCTACACAATGCCATGTTGGATTCAGGATCATCTCACAACTTGATGCCCAAAGTGGTTATGGACCAATTGGGTCTCAATGTCACGAGACCTTATAAATATCTATTCTCTTTCGGTTCAAGAAAGGTGAAATTATTTGGTCTGATCAAAGATATGGTGGTGTATTTGGCACAAATCCCCACAAATAATATGGTGATGGACGTAGTGGTCATTGATATCCCTCCAAAATTTGGTATGCTATTGTCCAGTTCATGGGATGCAAAATTAAAAGGAACCCTCTAGATGGACATGCCATATACCACTATTCCTATCTTTGGTCAATACAGAAGATTGTATCGATATTTTTTTCTTAAATACATGGTCAACAAAAAAACATAGCCTAGCAATCATCCTATCTATTCAGTGGAAATTGAATTGGGGTCTTCTATTTTCTTCAATGACTTGTGCTCCGAAGAAGAGGAAACATAAATCATTATGGATAACAAAGACAAGCCTGACCAATAGATAGAATAATTTTCAGAACAACAAGATGATGCAATGGATAAGATATGGAAAATGAGTTTTGACGGGGCTACATGCATAGAAGGAGTTGGAGCTGATGTATGGATCAATCATCGCAAAGGAGACTCCAAATTATGTTCTTACAAGCTTGTGTTTGAATGCACGAATAACATGGCTGAATATTAAGCATTGATATTGGGGTTGAAAGTTTTGGAAGAATTGGGTGTGAAATGAATTGTTGTACATGGAGACTCTGAGGTAATTATAAATCAAATCAAATCCATATACCAAGAAAAACAACCCAGATTGAGAGCTTATAGAAATATGGTACTAGATCTCCTCGAGAAGTTTCTAGAATGTAATCTTTCATCAATTCCATGAGAATAGAATCAGGTTGTTGATGCCTTAGCTACTTCACCAGTAGTTTTCAAAGTTTTGATTTTCCCTAAAAAGAGCTACAAGGTTGAGGTCAAGTACAGACCAACAATACCAGATAATATGAAGCACTGGCAATTTTTTGAGGATGACAAATAGACAAAAAGTTTCCTCAAAATGGAGAATGAGTTTGAGAATTTAAACATTGATGGTGAATACTGTGACGATGAGGTGGATGTAGCTTCTTTCACAAAAGAAGGATATTTTGACAACTAGATTGCTGGCAGAGATATCGTTTAACTAAAAAGTAACATCATCCCCAAAGGTCTGGTCCCATTGGAAAAACGTTTTGATAACAATGATGTGGCAGGAAGTCCGAAGATCACAGTAAATGAAGGGGATGTGGAAGACTGCAATACTGGGACTCCAGAAGATCCAAAGATCGTAAAAATGTCCAAACATCTCAGCCCTGAAGTCAAAGAGAGGTATGTCAAATTAATGAAAGAATTCCCTGATGTTTTTACTTAGAGTTATGATGAGCTAAAAGTTTATGATACCAGTAAAATCCAACATTTAATCCCAATCAAAGAAGATCACAAACCATTCAAACATAAATTAAGAAGGATAAACCCTATACTATTACCATTGATAGAAAAATAAGTAAATAAACAGTTTGAAGCCAAAATCATAGTGGGTTTTCCAAATGGGTGGAAAATCTGGTGCCAGTTGAGAAAAAGAGTAGAGAAATCAAGTTGTGTGTGGATTTCAAGAATCTGAACAAAGTATATCTAAAGGATCATTACTCGTTGCCTAAGATGGATCATATTTTACAGAAATTAGTGGGTTATTAGAATATGTCAATGTTATATGGCTTCTCAGGATACAATTAGAGTATGGTGCACCCTGACGATCAAGAAAAGATGACATTTACTACACCATGGGGTACATTTATGTATGCTAAGATGCCTTTTCGGCTTATGAATGTAGGGGAAACATTTCAAATAGATATGGACACAACTTTTTCTGATGAAAAAGACAAATTCATTGTTATCTACCTTGATGACATCACTGTGTATTCTACCTTAGATGAAGAACACCTACAACACCTCAAAAGGGCGTTTCAAAAATGTAGGAAATTCGGGATCTCTTTAAATCCTACAAATTCAAATTTTTCCATGGAAGAAGGAAAGATGTTGTGTTTCATCATTTCAAAAGAAGGGATAAAGGTAGACCCCATCAGAGTTGAGGGGATATTGAAAATTGGAATACACAGAAGCAAAAAGGAGGTACAATCTTTCCTGGGCAAAGTGAATTTTATGAGAAGTTTTTTTCCAAATTTGGCTGAAATTACAAAACACATCACAAACATGCTCAGAAAGGGAAATGAAATAAAGTGGATTCCTGAAGCAATACAATTCTTTGAAGACATCAAAGTGGCATTCACCAAAGCTCCAGTACTTGCAAGTCATAATTTTGAAAAGCATTTCATACTATTCTCTTTTGCCTTAGAACACACAATTACAGGTGTGCTACTCCAGAAAGATGACCAAAATTTTGAGAATCCCATAGAATACTACAACAAGACATTAAGAGATGTGCCTTTGAAATATGACATAATGGAAAAACAATATTATGTCCTGGTCAAATCCTTGAAAGAATTTAGAGTTTGCATCCTACATTCCCACACCACTGCTTATGTGCCTAGTAGCTCAGTAAAGGACATATTGAATCATCCCGACCCAGAAGGAAAGAGGGGAAAATGGATTGCATTACTATTAGAATATGATCTTGACATCAAATAAAAGAAGTTGATCAAAGGACAAGGGCTTTTTAAGTTGATGGCACAGACGAACTGTGAACTCTTGGGAATAAATTACATTGTAGACTTGTTAGACAATACAACATAAGAAGAAAGGGCGACTCCACAAATATACCAAAATTTTTTTGACTCTATGTGGTATGAAGATATCATCTTCATGCTTAACAATTTGCAAGATCCTCCTGAATTTAGTAAGACAAAAGCCAGATTCTTGAAATTGAATGCAACAAAATTTTGTATAGTAAATGAATTGCTATATTGGAAAGATCAAAGAGGGATTTTATTGAGTTGTTTGATAGAAGAAGAAGCAAAAAAAACCATCAGAGAGTTCCATAAAGGTGATTGTGGAGGTCATCATTATTGGAAGACAACTATGCATAAAATTATGAGGGATGGATTTTATTGGCCTAGCATTTTTTTCAATGTTTATAAAGAGGTTTTGAAGTTCCATGAATGTCAAATATTTGATGGGAAAGGAAAATTGAAAACTCTTCCTTTAAAACCCATTTCAGTGGAAGCTCCTTTCAGACAGTGGGGCTTGGATTTTATAGGGTAAATACATCCACAATCATCAACTTAAAAAAAATGGATCCTGACTGCAATAGATTATTTCACTAAGTGGATTGAGGTAGTTCCTACTAGATAGGCTATAGATGATGTTATCATTCAATTCTTAGAACACAATATTCTGTCCATATTTGGATCCCTGATCAAGATTATAACAAACAATGCAATGACTTTCAAATATAAGAAATTGGAGAAATTTTGCAGTGATTACAACATTACCCTTGGTCACTCCAAGTCATACTACCCACAAGTAAATGGATTGGCTGAGTCTTTGAATAAAATCTTAGTCAAAATCATCAAAAATTGCTACAAGAGAATAAAAAGGCGTGGCACAAAAATATCATCCACACATTGTGGGCTAACAAGATATCCCCAAAGAGATCTATTGCCACATCTCCTTTCCAAATCATTTATGGTACATAAGATATCTTCCCTACTGCATTGGGATTGTTGGTAATGAATTTTTAACAGAAGTAGGAGACAGAAACAAATGCCAGTAGGAGAAGAGATGACGATATGATCAGTGTACAACAAACCAGGAAAAGGCCTTCAATAATGCTCAGTTGCACCAAGACAAGATAAAATAGGATTTCGACAGACATACCAAGGTGGATGAATTTGAACCAGGAGACTGGGTACTAAAATGGGATGCCATAAACAAAGATAAGGGAAAACATGGGAAATTTGATCACCTGTGGCTAGGCTCGTTCAAAATTGTAGCCTACCGTGGGAGCAATGCCTACTTGTTACATGAAAATAATGGATAACTCATTGGAGGAGGGCCTGTGAATGGCAGGTTCCTCAAGAATTACATCGTTTGAAAATATTCACCACACCATTCATTGTACATAATCATTTTCACGTTTTATTTTTGCATAAAGAAATTGGAATAAAAGAATCATAGTTGAAGCCCGAGGTGAAGGCCCTGAACTATGCTTGGTCAATTTTAAATTTTTTAATAAAGACCAATAGATTAAAATTGCATGGATAAATCAAATCCCAATGGATAGGCACTCAGTCTACAGTTATTTTCTACCTCACAAGGAGGATAGCATCCCTAGTTGGAGACAATGTTATCGCCATAACAAATTTTCAAATAGGATCCATGTCTCAGAAATTTAGCGAAGAGCTACATCACTATGGAAGCATGATAATTTGGAGGAGAGGGTCACTTATGGCAGTATATGGAAAACTATAACGAAAGCATGAAAGGTAAGACTCAGTAGACCATAGATCTCAAAGTGGCCTAGATCAATGACCCAGACCCATATCGGGTGGTGAAATAACGTGAGAGATAATTTTTTGAAGGAGGACCGGGGAAACTACCATGATTTCATTCATGGATGTGTGGTGCTCTTAGAGGAACATCGGAGAGAAAAGTGGTCTACCCAAAACTATTTTCTCCAATCCCCGATATCGAAAGTTAATGGGACCTAATAGACCGTAGATCTTGGAGCGACCCAAATTGACGACCAAGACACATATTGGGAATTGAAGTATCATGAAGGATAATTTTTCAAAGGTAGGATGGGGAAACTACCGTGGTTTCATTTGTGGACACGTGGCACCCTTAGAGGCACATTGGGGTGAAAAGAGGTCTACCCAAAACCATTTTCTCTAATCCCCAATATGGAAAAGCACATATAAAAGGAGTGTCTCAGGTTCATTATTCTATAATATTTCAAATCACTCGAATGTTTGAAAAGTGGCGCAAACCCTCCATTCAAAATTTAATCTCAACAATGAACTCGTTTCACACACCTTCCACCGAATTATAGGTGTTTTTCATCATGAACACCAACCTTGTCCTTTTATCCGTGAAAGAGAAAGAATCTACCGCTAAAGAAGAATACCTAATTGACAGGGATTCCGATGTATTTGACACAGAAATTATAGTTTCACCCATTTCTGTGTCTACATCAAATTTGCTAGACAATGTGGGAAACATATACTCTTCCTCGAACCAGCCCAAGCTTCCATTACCCCTTACAACATAGAAGTATTGTTCCCTTTCCCTGAGTTCGTAAGCTAGTATGTCGAGCAGTATTCACAGGTAGAAAAGGTCATTTTAAATAAGGTAGGGTCAAAGGTTGTATGTGAAATAGATAGTCCATCACTTCGACACACCTTAAGTATACCAGAGTCTTCATCCATAGTGTCAGAGCCCTTTGAGGAAGAGAAAATGATCACAGTCTACAGAGAATTCCCCTCAGAAGTAAAAACCTTGTTTCTACAAACCATTGTCAAACCTGAACACCATTCTGAAAGTCTTTCATTACCTATCAATATAAACGTTATGATTATTGAGGTCTAATGGGCTTGTTCCCTACTTAGTCAAATTTTAGGGTTGGATAATGATAATTTTGTAGTAGAAGTCATGTTGGGTTTCTCGTTGACCTTTTTTATGTCAGATTCTAGTCAATCATTTTGTATCAGTTTCCACAGGTGCATAGCTGATAATATGCATCAATAGCTGGTAAATTGCAATTCATTGAGACACTCCAGATACTACACGCACTTGCTGAGAATGTTCCTTGAATTGAGAAAGACTGAATTCCCTGAGACCACATTCATATTGAATGAATGTAAAAGTATCACCATGCTTATATTCATCAACAAGATCATGTCTAGGGAACACAGTCCTATCTTCGGCACAGACCTACCAAGGGTTCTAGAAGAAATTAAAATCTTTTTACAACCAAATCCAGAGAGTAGGGTGAGAGATTGGATGTTGTTCATACAATCTACTGTGATTTGGGTATATGGATATCAAGAGGGAACTTAAATTTTACTAGTCTTTTAGACTCCCAGAATCTTTGCCTTAGAGTTCATCAGACAAAGGATAGTTTCATACATAAAGCATTTTCTGAAAGTGCACAAGGCATCTAACTTGAAATTTATTTTCATGGTGGGACCCTTTTTGGTAAATAATAAGTCCTGTTTACCTCAGATTCAATACAAACTTAGTGAATTCAGGATTACACAGTTACAAGGAAGGAAGTATGATCTGCATCAGATCATATCAAAGAGAAGATTGATGAGCAGACAGGGCCCCTACGAGCATGAGCATGTTGAAGGATTTGATAATATAGCTAATCTGGAAACCTATGCAGATATGGAGGTCACTTTGCAACATGATCATACAAAATAGACAGAGTCAACCCCTACAAGATACCAGATATATAAAATATGCAGAACATAAATGAAATGCTAGAAATGACAGAATAACAGTAAAATATCTAGCATAATCTTCACAATACACAGAAATGATATACGAAATAGCAACAGAAACAACACTTTGATTCAGATAGCAATGTTCACAGGCCTCTTCGAGGGGGAAACCTCTAGTCAAGAAACTCTCTGTTACAATAATCTCCAAGCTAGGTTTCACATACCCTTGCCTCTTATTTATACTAAATATGTCTATTAAGAGAAGCATCTAGAGGAAGATCCTTCTAGAAGCGAAAGCTTCTATTAGGTCTTCTTACATCCGCCTTATTCTATTTTATTGAAAGGTCTTATTAATATTGACCTTTATTACA
>ML785726.1:307518-318441 GCA_009831015.1 Picea engelmannii
TAAAACAGTGTTTCAGCAAACGACAGTCAAACAAAACATAAACAGAAATTAAACAACACACTTCTAACTAACGGGTGAATCTTGTGATGAAGGTGGGCCCTCCCTTCTCACAAGATTCCCCTGAAAACGGGAAATCTTAGAGACGAGTAATCAAAGCAGTCTTATATTCATATGTTGAAATATCACATTACAAATTGGAAGTACAGAATGCGTCCCGCTTCTTGAAGTTCTTCAATACATCAAAACTTCGATCCCTCGAATGGTGATTTCTCCTGCATTTAAAGGGGAAATCCCTTCGATACAATCATTTCAAAGCATATCTGAATCCTACGTTAAATCGGATCTTCTTTCTAAATCAGCATAGGATGCCCTATTCTCACGCAACCGAATGCCAATACAGGAGTTGAACGAGGTATTGCTGTTACGACTGGTGTAACAACTCCTTCTCATAGCTACTGATGTTGTTTCCGCATCGCAATTCACGGGCTATTTTAGCCACGTGAATTGCGCCCTTGACTGTGTCGGCTTTGACTGCTAACTGTCATGGCTCGTGTTTCAGCGTCGTGGCGGTCCTCTGTGTTTCAGCATCTGGACTTCTGAACGGAGTGACAGCTCTGTGTTTCAGCATCTGCATCCTCGAACTATGTAGCCGCTCCGTGTTTCGGCATATGCGACCTTAGACTGTGTAGCAGCTCCGTGTTTCAGCATATGCGTCCTCAGACTATTTTGTGTTTCAGCATCAGTACAACAACGACTTTGGATAGTTCTGTGTTTCAACATCGGCCTTGAATACTATTCTGCAAATATGGACACTTACGCACTTCTAATCAATGGTTAAGTACAAAAGTGATGTAAAATGTTATGCAAAACAGATTAAGCATATAGTAATGAGAAAGGACGTTGTATACCTTGGAATGATCAGATGAGGTGGTGTTATGAATCTAAATATCAGTGATGAAGGGTATAATAATGGTAAAAAGTATGGTCAAAAAGGTACAATATGAGGTCCTAACAGTTAGTACAATAAAAACAATGACCATAAAATAAATTTTCATACCTGGGAGTGAATGATCTTCTTTGTGGTGTAGTCCTTATGAATTTTTTCTTTGACTGATCATGATCATGATTGAAGTTTTTTTGTGACTTGAACATGGATGGTATTCTTGAAGATGTATCTTCAATAGTTTTCTTAGATTCTAGTTGACCATGATTCCTTTCTTTGATTACTTCTGCATAACTCTTTCTATTTTATTCATTCTTATTTTCTAGCAATGTAGAGTGCTTCTCTTCATTCTCTACAACTGATGTGGATGTTTCTGTCTCTTCAAATTTCTTGTTGAGCTTGTCGATTTTGACTCTTAGTGTGACAACTTCTTCTTCAATAATCTCAACCTCTTCTTCTTTCTTCATTATCTGAGACTTCATGACCTCTTCTATTCTCTTTGCTTATTCAAGTTGGATTTTCAAAGAAATTATTTCTTCTTCCATTCTTCTCTCTTCTTGACCAAACTCTTCCTCAAGTTGGTTTAAATCATTGGTTCTTTCCTTGACATGATCCATCAATATCGTTTCTCTCTTTTCTGCATCTTCCTTTTGTGTTGCTATGTTGGCTTCTAAACATTTCTTTTGATATTATAGAGTTTCTTCAATTCTTCTATCCTCTTCTAGTTGAGCTCCTAAATTCTTGATGACCTGCTGATCCTTTTCAGAACCTTGAACACTTTGATTTTGCTTCATCAATTCTTTCTTGGATGACTTGTTTTTTTCTTTTTCTTTCCTTAGATATTTAATTGCACTGATCAATTTTTCTTTGTAATCAACTTCTTCTTCATCATACTCTTCCTCTTCTGAATCTATCTGACATGATGAGAATCTTTCTTCTTGTTCTGTATCTGCATCTTCTTTGGCATTTTTTGAATCTAATATGGGTGAAGAATATATGTCATGTAGCTTATCCCAAATTTCTTTGGCTGATGAACATTTACCAAACTTTTCTCTTATCGGTTTAGGTAATCCTTCCCAGATGAAATCCATTGCTATTTTGTTATTCTTCTTCAATTCCTTCCTGGTTGCAGTCTTTTACCTTTTTGAACTATCATATCCTATAACAACTGATAGCCAAATATAATGTCCCTGTGCCTGTAAGAATACTTCTGTCCTTCTACACCACATCTCATACTTAAAACCATTCTGACCATTAAACATTGGTACTCCATTCTCAGAATAATCCATGATCTCCTTCTAGTGGTTAAACTGCTTCCTAGAGGACCCTTGCTCTGATACCAATTGTTGGATTACTGAGAGGGGGGGTGAATCAGTAATAGAGAAATTTAATCCCTTTTTAACCATATAATCTAATTTTCATATCAATGAATCATTATCATCCAATAACTGCAGAGTAAATAAGCAATGAACAAATGAATAATCATACACATACACAGTACACCAGTGTTTTACATGGAAGCCCAAATCGAGAGAAAACCATAGAATTCTTTTTCTTATATGTCTTGAAGAATTACATTCATTGGAAGCACCAACTTCCTTTGTTTTCCAACTGCAACTGGAAGGAGGCTCCAACCCCCTAGTTTCTCAGGCTACAACCTGAGGGAAGCTCCAACTCCCCAATTCTCTGGATACAACCCGAAGGAGGCTACAACCCCATATGTTCTTTGGCTACAACTGGAAGGTGGCTACAACCACCTTTCTTTTCCCCGTCCTACCACCCTGAAGTAGAAGTATAAGTATAATGATGGAACCACGCCACACTATCACTGTGAGATATACCGCTGTAAACCTGTACCAATAAATCTGAACCATGCATCAACCATGCATCAACCTGCACCTCAAACTGTAATCAACCTATAACATAAACAAGTGCATCAACCATGCACTAACCTGTAATCAACCTGTACCATAAACAAGTGCATCAACCATGCATCAACCTGTAATCAACCTATACCATAAACAAGTGCATCAACCATGAACCAAACTGTAATCAACCTGTACCATAAACAAGTGCATCCAACCATGTACCAAGTATGTACTAATAATGTGTCAACTTATTATCAACTATGACTCATCAATATGTACCAACATCATCAACTATACACCTCATGTATGTGTGCTAACTCATCAACTACTTGTCTCAACCATGTACTCAACATGTACCACAACCAAAATCCCTCATCAATTTCATCATCCAAATCTTATTTGTACCTCTATAATAGGCTTGGTGTATATTATCACATTCCTGCAAACCTTCCTTAACTTTAAAAAAAGAGACTAGCATTTTCATCAAACTTTTCTTTAGTCTCACATGCCTAGTTTTGGATTAGTCAACAACCCTAACTTGAAGTAACCATAACATTGAACCTTTCATGTATAAAGATATAAAACTGATACACAATGTTCTTCAGTGTGTTTTATGCAATTCCTCCAAGTTTCACTACTTGTAACCTCTCAGAAAAAGAGTTATAGCAAAAATGGCATACCTTGTTGAATTCTGGCTTATTCTAGAGAGCAACCTTGTAGAGCATGCCCCACACAAAATATTTGATGAATTGATATGAAACTATTACACAAAATACTACATACTTTACCATAACCAAAACACATGTTCTCAAGGAATTTGTATCTGTGATGAAGAAGTTAGGACATTTTTACCCGAAACACCTGATTTTGACTAGTTTCAGGACTGGCCATAAACCCTATTTTCCACGGAGTGTAACTCCAAAAATACAACGACACACAAGATGAATTTTTTACCAAAGATACTTGGATATATTTTCTCAATTTCATAGAAATTTCACAGTTTGAAGCATTATAGAAAAAAAATTATAGTGAAAATGGTGAGAGGACCTGTAAATAACATACCTTAGAAAGCACCATCAAAAGAATTTATCCTTCATTGCATTTTGGCCTTTTTTTCTTCACTTTACTCAGAATTTCAGCTTATATATCCTTAGTTACCTCAGAAACATATTTATATTCAATATTCTCAAGTGTGATTCAAATGAGAGATCCTTTCCTCTTATTTATACTCTCCAAGTAGCTTCCTTAAAAACATCTTCTAGGTCACTTGGCCCACTTTCCTTATTTTAGGGTTGGGTCCACTTCTAATTTCTCCATTAAATTTATTATTGAAATTTTTTATTTTTTAATCACTTTGAATTATAATACACTCATCACTTCACTTTATTATTTACCTTTTAAAACCTTTTAAACCACTTTGACTACTTTGACCTTTTGGGGCTTCTAGGTGACATATGAGGGTCCTCCAACTTCCTAAGGCCATAACTCTCAAACCCTGAGGAGTTATGTGACATTCTACATACCACCAGAAATGGCATGAAATGTAATATCCATATAGAATAGTATTATCTGAAAATATATCATAACTCATGTTGTTACCCATGAAACAAACTTGGGTCCATTACCCAAACCTGGGGTCTCCAACTTCTCATGGCCATAACTCTCTAACCGTAAGGAATTATGTGACATTCTACATACCACCAGAAATTTCATGACATATACTATCCATATAGAATTGTATTATCTGAAAATATATCATAACTCATACCATTACCCATCAAACAAACTTGGGTCCATTACCCAAACCTGGGGTCTCCAAATTCTCATGGCCATAACTCTCTAACCATGAGGAATTATGTGACATACCACATACCACCAGAAATCAAATGACAAGAACTATCCATCTAGGATATTTTCCCTAACAAATTCACTTTCCTTCATCTCATTATTCCACAATTAAGCATGGGTTCTCTTACTCCACAAAGCATCTTCCCATGAGGGCTTTCACCATAAGGGGACCACTTTGGAGTTCATCCATATTTACTTCTTATCAACCATGAAAAAACAATAATGAGTCATATTTACATAAAAAAATATTGGGTCCATTACCCAAACCTTTGTGCTACAGGGCTTTCATCAAGGGTCGACATCAATGACGACCAACCTTAATCAACACCTTTGAGGTACAAACATTTATTGAAACGATGGGTACCCAAGGACCTTCCTCAAGTAAACACTGATTTTTTTCTGGATGAGAGGATATATTGCATTGCTCCATCATCGTTACATGGATTGGGGCTATTTTCCATGGATGGAATAAAGGTTTTTGACAGAGGAATAACTGAATTGATGGAGTATGTTGAGCCTTGTTACAATTATAGAGATTGGATGAAGCTAGTCCAATATACGTGAGGTATGCGGATATATGGAGTGGATACAAATTATATACAGTTAAGAGACAATGATGGAAACAAAGGAGGGTCTATGTATATTTACGGAAGGCCAAAGGCATCGGGCAATATTGTGGGGTTTATAAATAGTACATGACCCGAGACAACAAATAAGCAACCCAATTGCATATTTGAGGGGCGGGAACGAAACCGTGTATTCATATGCGCAATAAAATCAATAACTGCAGGGGAGGAGTTTTTGATTGACTAGAACTTGAATCGAATACATACATACATTGCTATTATGGGGGCGGTAATTTGAAATCTATTATGTTTACTTATCATGATGTGATGTGGTGCAATTTGTAAATTTGTATTCCCATTGTTTGTAAATTTATAGTTGTTCATGATGTTTATTTGTTATGGATTTCTAACACCTAAATATTATGCACATAATACTCTTAGTGTTTTCATGAGTCATTTCATTTGTTATAGATTTCTAACGCCTAATTCTTGGTAGGCTGATCGTGGAAAAGCACTAGTCGACCCCTCAAAATAGGTAAATTACATGCAATGCACTTCACTATAATGCACATCATACTCTGTGAGTTTGCATGAGTCATTTCATTTGTTATGGATTTATAATACCTAATTCTTGGTAGGATGATCATGGAAAATCTCCAGCCCCCCCAGAACAAGAATACGATTAACATTTCTGAATTACATTTGATGTGAAATTTATTATTTGTTTATATAATTGAAAATAACTTTTCTTTCTTGAAATATGTAGTCCACGGGCCATGGTTGTGATGATTGGGTTGATGACGACTTGTTGGATGACCCCAACATAATGGTAACAATCAACAAAATCATCAGAAAAATGAACAGAGAAATCCTTTGCTTGATTGTAAGTAAAGATCAAAATCAAGAAACTAAAGAAAGGATAGAGCAGTTGAAGAAAGACCTTAAAAAATATAAGGTAATAACCATATCTTAAAGTGATTTTTTTTGGTCGTAAGTTCAATTATGAATGTTTCATGTTTATAACTTTTACATTTTTTAATCAAAAAAACTTTTTCTTTTTTATATAGGATTTTTTGGCTCCGATTCAGTCGGCTCCTGCACTAGATGTTGGTAGTAGTCATGTTGCAGAGAGTACACCACAACATCCAACCAGCACGAGCCAACATATACCATCTAGGCTATTCATCACTCCACCTACGATTGATCCCAGTCATACTCAGACTAGGTGCACACCTATAGTTGGGGAACGTGAGCATGACATACCCCTTCAACTAGAGGTGGCATAGCCACACACAAGAGTTGGTGGCAGTACTAGTAGTGATGACACTGTCAGTTCATTTCCTAGATCGTCACGCATTTCCAACATGGAAACAATTTCATGCACTGTTTTGGTGAATGAGAAAGGAGTTCCAATAAAGACATTAAAAATTCAAGGTGTTTTTAATTGTTTTAATTGTTTGTTGTTGTATATCTAAAGCATATATCTTCTTATATATTATTATTTTCTAATTAATGATCGTTTATTTTTGCATGTAGGAAACAACTTGTTTTATAAACACTTGCATGACCAGTCATTGGAAATTTTTGGTCCCACATTATGCACAAGGTGGAATTCTCAGAGTATTCACCTCAAAAAAGAAATCTTGGACTACCTTGAATGTATGTTTGGGGTAGATACCTTTGACAAAAGTGAGGTCTCCAAAGCTATGGGCCTATATTTAAAATATATACGTGACATGTATAGGGTTAACTTGTAAAAGAACCCTAGGTATGAGTGTCCACCTGTTATTCTTGAGAGGGAATGGAAGGTGTTCATTGAGGATGCAAAGGAGAAGAGATTGAGAAAAGAAGGAAGAAATCCACATGGTCCAGGAAGGTAAATTACAATTTGAATTCAATACTTTTAGCTTTCTTTAATTTTAAATACAATTGCGGTATATAACATACTTGAAATTTTTCATAGGCTCCCTGACACTTCGAAATCCACCAAGGAAAGGATTGACAAAAATGGCCAACACAGACTAGGCCAAGGCAGTTATTTGAAGTTACATGCACAAATTGTAAGTAATCAAACATCTTAACAATATTATTAGTTATATCGCCTTCCAGGTTTCTGGTAATTCATGGGGAAACCAATAACAAAAATCGATACTCTTATGCAATGTAGGGGGATGATTTTGGTACCAAATCCACTACGAAATACCTACAGCTTGGTTAAAAGTATGGATACCAAGATGTTATTGATCACCGAAAAAGCTTGGGACAGTCGCCAAGATGTAGTGTGCATGAGATGGTATATTATAAAAATCTAACCACAATAACATGGTTTCATTATCTTTAAAATACATTCTCGTTTGATATCATCCAATAATTTGATATGTTTCTCTGTTATTTATAGAAGGGGAGCAAAAATATTATCGAGCCCATCAGTAGTACTGCAGAATAGTTTGTTGATAGTAGAGAGCAACCACAAGATGGTGCTTTCGTGCAGCCCCATGAAAGTGAGGTGCAACCTCCTGATAGTGAGGTGCAGCCTCTTGAAAGTGAGGTGAAACCTCTTGATAGTGAGGTGCAGCCTCTTGAAAGTGAGGTGCAAAATGATCCTAACATAATTGAGTTGGTGTAGCCCCATGATGTTGCTACACATGAGAGCCACGATGGTAATATGGCTGTATATTAATCATATATAACTTAATAATTTCGTACTTATGAATTTTGTGATTCTATTTTTTCTTTTTAGTAATACAATTATGATTTTCTACATATAATTTTTGTGGTTTCAGTGGTAGATATGCATGACATACATCAAGATCCTCTAACAAAAGAGGATCACAAGGCAGGTAAATTATTACATTCCAGTCATATTTTTTTTTATTAATGAACTAAATCAATCGTATTCAATAACTTTCCCTATAAATTTAATATTTTTTGTTGCTGTAGGCGATGACCCGCATCTGGTGCCTCAACGTCATGAGTATGTGACAAGGAATGCAATGGCTGCGAGAATGCAAGGACAATCAACAATAGAAGAGCATGCAGTAAAAGAAGATGACACAAATATCGATGAAATACTTAGGAAATTAGCAGCAAGTCATGCAAAGAAAAAAAAAAAAACCTAGTACTAATGTATAATATTATAATACCGATCATTTATAATAATAAAAAAATTCACATATGCCTGTCAATATTAAGGTCTTGCATACCTTTCTTTTTTTCTTTGCCTTTCAATGAGTTCTTGATAAATATACTTTTCCATGACATTTTTTGAATATTTTTAATGCATATTATCTAGTAGATATTGTTATTTTGCTTTGCCTTTGACCATTTGACCCTTGGATTAAACTAGAAGGTATAAATCCCACATCAAAGTGTGGAAACCCCCTTTGTATGAGGATGACACCCCCACATTATGATTCGACCTTTTGACAGAGAGATGACCCTTTATGTTGCTATCATGTGATTGGTTAAGCCCCTCTTGTTGACTTGTATATTTCGGTCACCCTTATTGTGGCTAGGTTCCACCTCTTATGTGTTGGTCGTAGCCTATCCTTGGTGCTATCAGCCTATATCTACCCCTTGGTAGCCTTTTCATGGTTGCCTTGACCCTGTCACAACCTGTCCTTGGTGTTGTCATCCTGTAGCTGCCCCTCGACAACCTTGTCATGGCTACCTTGACCATGTTGTAGCTTAACCTTGGCATTGGCAGCCTATAGTTGCCCCTTGGTAGCCTTGTCGTGGCTACCTTGACCCTATCGCAACCTATCCTTGGTGTTATTAGCCTATAGCTGCCCCTCGGAAGCCTTGACCCTGCTGCAGCATATCCTTGGCATTGTCAGCCTGTAGCTACCCCTCGATAGCCTTGTCGTGGATGCCTTGACCCTACCACAACCTAACCTTGGCACTGCCAACTTGCCTCTACCTCTTGTAACCTTTGTTGTACCTATGTGTTGAGTGGTGTGCCTCAAGGAAGGCTGCCGTGACCCTCCATATTTTTCCTAATGTGTTAAGAGAAACATGACCCAAACTAGATGGTTACAAGGCAACGCTGGTCTCTGAGGGTTCTTTGATTGATTGAGGTCATCTTTTTTTGGGGGTCTGCTATGATTTGTTTTTCTTGCTGGTCATCTCTCTCTCACTTGGTAAGGTCTTCCCTCAGGTAAGTGCTTGAAACTTCTCCCTTTATTGAGTACATCTATGGGGGTTTCCACACTTCGGTAAGTTTCTAACCCTATCTCTTTTACTACTGTTATTTATTATGTTCACTGTTCAGTTTCATATTGAAGATCATTAAATTATTTTACAGTAGTACCTATCTTCATAGTATGTTCAGATTATGAATTGATATTCAATTTCTATCAATGGTTATCTTCTTGATGTGATCTAAAAATGTTTGTTATATTTCTATTATCTGCTTTTTACCCTTATGTTTAGATCTAATCTGTAGTAAGCATATTGTGAGAAAAAATATTAAATTTCTGTCTACTTCAGTTTTTACCCTAAATATATCAGTTAGATTGGGTATTGGGGAATTGAGAGTGATGTGAGGGGGGGAGGGGCCATAAGATCTTCCACCTTCACGTGGTTGGCCCTATTTAGTAGAGAATAAATTAGGAATTGGCTAATCTTGGACCAAACCTCTCTCGATCCACTGGAGCAATAGCAAAGCCAATGTTGACTTCGTTGTTTCTCCATCAGATCAAGGGAGGTTTGTTGCAAGATTAGACAGCTCCAATAAATTATTCTTGAAACCAAGAGGATCCCATTCAAGAGTTATTTCTAGTTCTATAACTATCACGTTTGTAGTTTGTTCTCAGTGAGTAAGTCGATGTTTGAATCTAGGATGATGAGGGGCTACTCCAAAAAAAGGATGATAAGGTGCTTGTAAGCATTGTGAAGGTATGTTCTGACATTGTCAATTTAGTGCATATTAACGTATAGTAAATAATTGCAGTTGAATAATTTTTTTAAAATACATATTTTATTTAATATTTTAGATTGTCCAATGTAGCGATCTATTATCTTGAGTAGGAATATCCTAGAGGTTAAATATGTCCATTGAATAATCTTGGATTTTTTTGTCTTGTCCAAGTTTGTCCCGATGGAAAAACTATTGAGCATGAAGCAACTCATGGCACTGTAACTCAGAGGTGAAACTAGCACAAATAAGGGGTTTGGTCTAGAAGTTTTAATTATATATATGATGCATCATTATTTTGAAGGGTGTATTTTTCATTTATAATCTCCAAAGTAATGTTTCATAAATCACATAGTTATATAATTTATTAATTAGCTATTGAAGGTTAGACAATATTTAGTGATTAGCTAGTTTTCAATTGTATATGTTGGCCATATGTTGAAATTGCAAAGCTTATTCTATTATATGGTCTAGTTATATAATTTTCCTTATTTCTCCTTTCTTCCTTTAAAACCCTATTTTTATTTTATTTTAATAGAGGCCCTGTCCAATGTGCTCAAAGGATATCAAGTTGTAGCACGTCGATTTCTATTTTCTACACTTAAGTTGAGCTATAAGTGGTGTTTGGATTTTGTAAACAATTTTGTGATTTAATTTTGTGTTGATAAAAATCAATGATTGTTACAATGGTTTATTCTCAAGATTGTTTTGATTCGCCTCGGGGTAAATATATACTTCAGAGTTGGTAGCTATCACATTTTTTGTGTTTGTAGCTAGAGTATG
>ML785726.1:318491-344432 GCA_009831015.1 Picea engelmannii
TTTTGTGATTTAATTTTGTGTTGATAAAAATCAATGATTGTTACAATGGTTTATTCTCAAGATTGTTTTGATTCGCCTCGGGGTAAATATATACTTCAGAGTTGGTAGCTATCACATTTTTTGTGTTTGTAGCTAGAGTATGGGTATGGCCCTTATTTTTTATTTGTCTTTTAAATCCTCTTATGTTTGTCATTGTCAGTCTCGTCCAAGATTTTTAATATCGAATCACAGAAAAGTGGATTTGGGATCAAAAGGATATCAAGTTGTAGTGCGTCTATTTCTATTTTATACTAAACATTGTTTTGATTCTCCTAGGGCTAAATATGTAATTTCGACAAAATTGGAACTGGCCTCCATTTCAATTTTTTGTACAATTTATGGTATGCGATATTGTTCCCCATACCCATAAGGATCGATGTGTATTTGTTTAAATACTTATAAGTTGTTTAATTAGCTATTGAAGGTTAGACAATATTTAGTTATTGAAGTTGTTTAGTGACAATTGAAGTTATTTTGTCATTGTTGTATGTAGGTTTTGAAGCACTTTAAGCTCGAGAGTCCATGGCTGAGACCTATACAAGACAAGTGAATTCTGCCCAAAACATCCTCTTCTAATTTCTCAGGCGTAAAATTAGAGTGTCCATGGCTGAGACCTATACAAGACAAGGGAATTCTCCAACCAAAACCAATTGATTTTTCGCCTGAGAAATTAGAAGAGGATCTTTCTAAAGAATGTTGCTTGGTATAACAGATTTTTCTTGGAAAAAGGTGAATGGTAAGGCATTGACAAGAAGGGTAAGACATTGATGAGAGTTTGTAGAGTTTAGAGTGATAAAATCTAGTTTTATTTTTATTAGATTTGTAAGGCATTGACAAGAAGGGTTTTGTCTTTGAAAGCTAAACTGTGAGAAAAAGAAGCCATTCCAATAGATTTCTATGATTTGAGAGTTGAATTTTTATAGGATTTGCATTGGAAGGTTGAGAAAATGAGACTGGTCAACAAAAAATTCATTGATGATTACTTGTTCCTAGACATGAAGCCTATCTTGATAACATTCCATTTGAGTCTAGTGACATTGCCATAGTTTGGAAGCCTATGTTTGAACCTCTCTGAAAATATAATTTTGTGGTGTTGCATGAGTTATTGGTGTTTGAAATTACATATGGATTGAATGGGAATACCCTATACATGTGCAGGATGTACACATTTTAACAAGGTTGTCTATGGAGGGAGAATATGTCTCCCATGCATTTCAAGTTATGAAGAAGCATGGTCGCAATAAGGATGAACCTAGCCTATATCACAAGTATGGTACATATAGGGGAGGTTGTGGTTCCATAATCTCATTAATTATTAACCCCAAGGGCCATTTTTCTTGCTAGTTGATTGCAATCCATCTCATGTGTAAATACACCAAGGAATAATTCAACCTGGATGCCCAATTTGTCCCTAAACTATGTGTGTAGGGAACTAAATTGAAATGGTTTAAGTTATTAATAGATGACGTCTTTTAGGCATGTGATAATCCCCACACATAATCCACCTAATTCATCTTTGGCTATCCATTAGTTTCTTTTGGGATGTGGAAATGGAATCCCCTGTAGGGAATATAACTTCATCCCATGCCCAATCAACAAATTCTTTCATTGCAATTTGATCCTTGGAAGAGTTGGAAGGACACTAAGAATTTTTCATTCAATGAGGCCACTTTCAACAAATGGTATGACTAGAGGATTAGAGTTACTAAACCCATTTTTTGAATCCCATAGGTGCTACAAGTGAATAAATTTTGGTTTGGTATGAACATGGACAATACATTTATGCGGCCATGAGGGACTAATGTTGATAAATTCCATGCCATTTATTTTCCCTATTACTTGATAGAATCATCTTTTGATAAATTCCATGCCATGTTTTTGCCCCATTTCCAATTGCAACAACCAATCCATCTCTGCCTTTGCTGAAGCTTGATCCAACTGATGATTTTCTCCGGGATCTTGTAGAATTTGGCAACCAGAATGGGCTGGCCAATGTTGAAGAAACCTTCAATGCCTTTTATGAACTTGAGAAAAATAATGCCTCGCCTCTTTTCAACTATTTTTTTTTTTTAATATTTAGGTCTGTCGGTCTTCTGACTACTACAGGTCAAACTTCCGACGTGAAATGCTCCCAGCAACGCATCGGAACTACAACATGTTCATCGGTCGCATCGGCAGGATAGCGTCAGAATATTCATCAGTAGACCGATGAACGTCGTCGGTAGTTTTCCGGTTGTCCTTTGAAATTAAATTTTTAAAGGTCGTCAGTCATCAAACGTTATGGGAGTCAGAATACCAACGATAGTCCAACATTGAATAAACCATGGGAGATTTTTCGACGACTGTTGAGCCCTCATAAGAGGTGGTTGAGCGACGTCAAACGTCGGGGGTATGGAAATAGGGCATCGGAAATTCTGTCCATTTATAGTAGTGATTGTGTATTTCTTGTGATATTTTATTCCATTTATAGTTTCATATGTTTAAATTAGATAGTTAAAGGCCCAGAATTCGTCTTGTGACGCTCTTGGATTAAACAATTTAAACTGTGTATGTTTCTTCTTAGCTAATTATGAATTCATTTTCATAATGCTCTGATGCAGTTATTTGTTTTCTCTATATTCCTACATTCTACTTAAATTCAAATATAACTTAGATTCATTTCCTCATTTAGCCTTATCCTCTTGAGAGTTCTATCAGTTGGTCATTGTTTTCATTCACTTTCATAATTTTGACTCCATAGCCCTGAGTGTTCCTCCCCTTCATTGCTAGCAAATGTATTAAAAACCCCCAAAACAAACCAAATATAGCCACCCATTTCTAAAGAAATATCAAGTGACACAAGAGAGCACTCTCTAAGTTGAGCAGGCTAGTGCTTCAACTCTAAAGATTGAAATAGTTATCTTTGTCATTTATCTATCATCGAGACAAAATTTAAAGAGTGCTAACAGAACCCAAGACCTCCCATCCCTTTTCATATAGTAAAAACCTACTTTTTCAAAAATTAATTTATGGGGGTGGTTGGCCACTCGTCCACCACCTGGGTGCCACCACCACCCCCTCACCACCTCCACCTTTGCGCTATCCACCACCTCAACCTCCACCTTCATGCACCAGACCCGACCGCCACTAGCCTATGCACAACCTTCTCATTCTCGACCCTCCCTCGAAACCTCAACTCCTCCTCCTCTCCACTCGGCTCCCTCCTCCACGCAGGTAACCACCACCTCTCCCAACCACCATTTCTCCCTCCCACCCACCACCACTTCTTCCACACTCTTACATGATCTCCTCCTCCTCTACCCATACTCCTCCATGTGCACAACTACCTCTCCACTCTCTCACCCCTCTCCCAAATCTCCCCTGTGCGTCCATTCCCAACACCCCACCTCTCGGCCCTTGCCACCACTCCATGTTGCGTAGCCACTAGCCCGTGCCCAATTCGACACTCAGATCCATCCTCCACATAGGTAGCCACCACCATTTGTCCCTTTAACCTTCTCCCCCTCCTCTGTGCACCCACAAGCCACCACCATATCCTCCCTCCTCCCATCACCTCTCCACCTCCTCCACTCCTCTGACCACTGCATGGGCTCCTATGGGGTTATTTTTTTAATTAATTTTTTTTTTTAAGTTTTAGTTTTAATATATGATTTAATATATTATAATTTTTTTAAATATTTTAAGTTTTATTTTAATTTAAAATCCCCCCACAAGGGTCACTAGCCTGTTTAATTCCATAACTTCACCGCACATAGGCTAATTTTCACCATGAATAGTCAAAACGATCGGGGCCAAGTGATGAATGCATCCATGGCATTAAACTTTGCAAATTCATCCCATAATTTTAGTGAAAATTCCCAGAGCAGTAGGGACTCGTTATTGGCCCTACAAGCATGCGTCGAAAGGAGGCCCTAATTGGGGGCCTCCAAGGCCAAATTGGGTCGGATGAGGAAAACCCATTTCAGATATAGTTATGCAGTCCTGTAGAAGCCTATCAATTCTGGTGCCCAGCCCATAATTTTACCCCAATTACAAGGTTTTCCTTGATCGGTCTCTCAACCTGCTCCTTCCCGCGTACTTTTCTAGGGCCATATCTTACTCATATGGAGTCAGATTTGTGCCAAATGAAAGGAAGAGGGAAGGTAGTGGATATAGATACAACATGGGAACAATAAAGAACAATATTGTGGTTTTTTGGTATAGGGGAAGACACTCTCAAGGTTCAGGCCCAAGAGGTCCCCTCACTGAAACAAGCCCAAATCGAAGCCATGCTTCGACCTGCTCACAGGGAAAATCATAGGAAGAAACAGGGGGGTACAATAAGGTCTGAAAAGTTCCTGAACAATGGACATTTCCTTACTTAAAACGACCAAAGCTTGTAGGCCCCTTTCCCTCCTAATCATCTTAGCAATTTCCCCACACCTTCAGGCTTCATCCCTATGAATCTGACAACCATGGGTGGTTTGGAATTGTCCTAAACCACCTCATCTACAATTACAAAACATGGAAGCAATCAAAGACCCTTTTGGGTAGCACAAATCCCATGGAAAATGCTGATGTGGCATATAAATTTTTTAATTTTATGAAAAATGAATTTTTGTAATATGTAGTCTCGCATAAGTTTACTTTTTGGCATGTATACAATGTAATTAAAGGGTCAAATAAAATATGATTTGATTTCCTTTTCAGATAAGGTTCTCTTTAGGATAAGATCATTTTTCAATAAGATACATTTTGGATAGGATTACATTTTGGTAAAAAGACAAAAATAATTTAGGGTTGGTCCATCTGTCACTTTTCCAAAAGTGACAAGTGTCATGTGACCTAACCCTAAGCCTTCACCTCTCCTTTATAAATAAGAGGGTTGGCATTGTAAAAAATGAGGATGAATATAGTAAAAAAACTCTGATGAAATTTTTCAAGACTCTTTGTGTGTGTGATACTTGTTTGATTTTAGTTGTTGGATGTGTCATTTGTTGGTTAAGGGTTGAGGAGTAGGAGTAAATGCTTGTTATGTTAGCTATCTCCAGGAGGGATTGGTTAGCTAGGTGTTTGTTGTTGCTTCATTGGGTTTAACTTGCTTGATTTCATTCTCTAACAAATTTGTTTAACTTGTTTGATGTGTTTTAGTGCAGATTTTCTGAAGTACTCAGTTATTTTCGGCCTCAGCTAGTGGCTGGGAGTCCTAGGGCCCCTTAGGACAGCCGTCAAATAATCCCATTAGTTGGTTTTTCATACTTGTTTGCTTTCTCTTTTTTTCATGTATATTTCTATTATGTTTTCTCACCATTAACCTTGTTGTCCTGAATAGGAAATTTGGTCATTTTGGTCAATTTCCCCCCAAGGGAAAACCATCTTATTTGGTTGTTATATACTTTTTTATGTGCAAATTTATGATACATTTAATTCAGTTTTTCCATACATAAATACTAAAATTTCATTGTTTTCCCGCAAGGACATAACCAATCACCTACTCTGCTTATCCTAAGTGGTTAGGGACCACCTGAAGACCTGTTTGAGGTAAAGGGGCCAATAGGAAAACGAAGAAAAAACATCTAATCATATCGGTAAATCTACCCAACCACTCTCATATTCACTTTCACTGATTCCAAATTTTTTGGCACACATATCCATGTTGATATGCTTTGTTTGTGTAAATAGATTGAGTAGTTTACTTGTGAATTTATGTTCATAAAATATGATCTATACTTGTGTAAATAATCATCACAATTTTTGAATTTCAAACCCTAAACTTCCAATCCCAATACAAGGAGTCAGTTGGGGCTTTCATGCACATGGAGTCCTTACTGCTTGCAAAGAGCCTCAACCCATTTCTTTGGGTTGAATGGTGTAATCGTTACTTGAAATTAGTTTATCTCATCATATTTTCATTGTATAATTTTCCGTTCACTTATCTACAGGTGGTTGCCACTAAAGGGGCCATACAAAAGTCAACAAGCTAAATACATGCAAAAAGCCGTAAAACACTTGAAACAAATTTAGGGGTCCGCCCCATACACTCAAAACACGATTATACTATTTAGCTACATACATATACATATTATTTAGCCATGACATATATGTCACCTACCTATTTACTTGTTTTTATGTATATGGTTTATATAGATTTCAAATTTAGTAACGAGGAGGCACGCTTGTGAAAGCAAGATGTGACCTCGCCATGTGGATGGCATGGTGTTTCATTTCAAGCAATTTCAATTTTGTAGGATATTAAGAGTCAAATCCAGGGAGTCTCCATTAGGAGCCCTTCAGAAGTTGTCTAGTTAGTATAAATTATGTGGTCTTTCCTTAGTACCACACGGTCAAAGATTTGATTGGCTTAGATTGGTTGGAATACTACTCTGCTTGGGTAAGCTCAGCTAAAAATCCCTTTAAGGGGGTCTCTGGCCTCTTCCTTTTTGTATGTATCCTTCTTCCATCCAAGCGGCTTTAAGAACCCAAAAGCTCTAGTGACGAGAAGTGGATAATCCCTTCTTCTCTGAACTGCATAGGGCACTCTTCAACCTAACCACCATGGTCTGCTAAGACTACTCTTCTTATACTGGTTGGCTCAGTTCCAGGATGTGTTTTCGTTATTGGGATAACCTTCAAAATAGTGTGGTGGCCAAGGGATGTGTTAAAAAACTAAAAATTCACCAATAAAATACTTTTAAAGAAACCTTTCGTCAACCCACCCTTCACTCACGAACCGAAAATTGAAGTTGCGAATACTTTCCCTTATATCATAGTTGTAACATATTGTAAAAAGGTTGTCCATCCCCTTTTACAACCCCCTTTTGATTTGACAGTCTTTCGGGATCACTTCCCGGGTCACCTCTGGGGGTATCAAACCATTATGGGCTTGTTTCGCTCTCTTAAAAGCTTCGAACAACTTTTTGTTTGCAATTTACAACCATTTAAAAGGACTTGGACATAGATTTTAAGATGACGTTTCACCCTTGTTTTTCACTCTTCCACTTGAGGCATCCATTGGTTAATTGTCCAGGACATCGGTTTACCCCAAGGACCCATTCTGGACCATTTTCCAACGCTTTAAGGGAGTTAATAGCTCGTTGTTCACTTTATTTAGTTCACTGTCCAAAAAATCAGCGAGCTTATTTTCATCCTATTATACATAAGTTTCACCCCCCAGGCCATTTTGGCCATCCAGGAGCTAAGGGAGGAAAAAACCCAGGGTGTGTGGTCCTGAGAAAGACATATTTTAAGTCTTTCACCTCTCCTTTTTCCCCTCCATTACTGCCTCAGGTGAAGGACCATGTGAGGTGTGGGTAGTCTATGCCTCGTGCCAAGCTATCAAAAAGGATGTAATCGGCTTCACAGCTGGATAGGTCTGATATGCCCCAACGAACAATTTTTTCTTATAACAAGGACCTACCCCCTAGTTGGGGGGCATGGAGCATTGGGGCCAGCGAGCCCCCGAGGGAATTTTTTTTTGGGAAATTTTCCTTGTAAAATATTGTAATTTTGTAGTCAATATGGATAGTTCTTTAGAAGGTCGCGGATATGACGGTAGAAGTTATGTTAGGTTTTTTTTCCCTACAAAACAACCCTCTTTTATGAGGGAATTGTATTATGGTTGTGTAAGAGTGTGAATTTTCTATTCTAAGAGAGGGGACTATGAAGAAAGAAGATGAAGTTATAGTGGGTGTGTTGTAGGTTGTATCCCTTCATTTTGTTGGATAATAAAAAGGAAGGACCTGGAAATTTATCTGGTGGACATAGCTCACACTTGGTGAACCATGTATATTTTTGTCTCTATTTTATTATGTATCTTGTATGTTTTATTTCCGCATTTGTCTTATTTTATTTCTCCACAATCCTATTTTTCTAATAGACATCCCCTAAGAAAGATATTTGTCGATTCAGACATGCATGCGAGTGGTATCCCAGATGAGGTGTCTCTCTCTAATGGTAAATGAGGTTGCATATCCATCAGTTCAGAATATCATGACTTGATGGTTCCATGCAACAGAATAAGATAGGTTAACACATCAATGGTGCCATAAATAGATGTAATCTATCTGGAGAGATGTTCACGCACTTTCTCATTAGGTTGATGATCTGATATGATCTCTTCTTGAAATTTTATGTCGACGTGTAGATCATCGTTTTCCATTTTCTCGAGAATAACATCGTTATCTTTGGCATCGTTGTCTCAAGCATCTCGTTGGTCCTTATTGACACTTGTAAATATATGTTAGCGGGGATCCCAACGAGAACCTTGTAAGCACGTGAACTTCAACTGCATCCTTGAATTTCAACGCCATAGAAACCTGCATTGATAGAATTTAGTGTATCAAATATGAAAAAATAACGCATCTTCTTTCTCATGGATGTCATTTCTCATATGTTCCATGATTTATAATCTGGAATTTTGGCTGCAGGAAAGTTATGTTGCACCGTGATCTAAATGAAAAATATTGAGACCAATATGGAAGGGAGCGCTCACTGAGGAGGATTCGAACTATGTTTGATTAGCTCCAACGAAGAGTGTCCATAGACACAACAAGAGGAAGACGCATTGGAGAGATTGATTTTCACCACAAGGCATTGTTGGGCCATCAAAAACATTTGCAGAAAACAAACCGTGATCCAGGATGATCCTTGAATTGACGTAAAGGGTCATTAGGGAATAATGTCTCCTTTATTGAAATTTTGAACTCGCTTATCAACTTCAAACGATGATGAAGACCAACCATGTACACTATAGAGAAGTCATCCCCATTTTTGCAGGACGAGGGGGCACTTGCAATGCTAGAATATTTGTAATCATGGACATCCCTGTGTTGAAAGATAACCACAAGGATGTGAGCGCATCTCCTTTCCATATGTGAAGATAATATGTAATATTTATGGTGGGTTCTTCTTGGCTCAGGTTCAGGAATATCTTCAAATGCTCTAGTTCCACCATCGATCTAATTCCCTTAAATCCGTGCAATGTTACGGTTATTGGTGCCCATTCTATGTGCTATCTCTGTGGGTTCTTGACATGGAGTCTCTTACTTTTACATATGGATATATCGGCATACCTTCTGATGGATGGTGTAACAGGTTTCATGCAGTCAGATCAAGTCCCCATGTAGAAGAGGTAAAAAAAGCCCCAAATATGTTTTATTTCTTTCATTTCTGAGTGGCAAGTATGCATTGAGATTCAATATGCCAAGATCCAATGATGGGGCATTCCAATAATTTCTTCTGCATGATGGTTTTCATGATTGTTATAAACAACGAGAATTAACAGTCCTTTCTCCAACTCAATGGGAATGCTTAAAATTGCAGCCTCCAAGCAGACGTTTAATATTTTGAACAACAAAACCTAGTTATGCAAAAACATAATACATTTCTTACTCAACTAGGCTAATGGATGCTCCTCCTTGAGCTTCTCTTTCTAGATGGAATATCCTTTGGAGAGGTGATCCTCTTCACCGACTAGCTCTTCCTTTGTAGGTTCTTGCATGACTCCTTTTCCATGCTTTGGACAAATATGTGGATGGACTTTCCATCATTTTTCAATCCAATTTCCATTCATCTTGAAATGAGTGAAATAATTTCTTCTCCATGAGGACTTGGAAGGTATTCTTTATGTCTTGTCTCACTTTCAATGGACATGCTCATCTTCTTTACCCAAGTTTTATTCTTTCAATACTTTTCATGGATGTCCTTGGTGTAGATCTAACGAGGAGAACCTGATTAGACTCCTCCCTCAGAATCTAAGATGTGGGGATTTCTTTTGAAGTATTTATTACTTCAACAATTTTGGAGCACCATCCAACATCTTCTTTACCGCATCCCAAACCTGCAAATCAAGGTCTTTGTACCACCTCCAATGGTTTAGTGATTCCTTGGCCATTAATGCCAATTCCTCCTCTTCTGTATCCCATATTGGTAAGGAGCTTCATGCCAATATTATTATCATAATGTGACAAAAAAGAACATGATGAAACAATTTCAATGCATACCTCAGTTTGGGTTTGTGAATCTACGGTAGAAGACTGTCTCCTTTTCATGGTGGAATTTTCTTTTTCCTCCACTCTTTCACCATTCTGAATCTTCACCAAAAGGTCATTCTTTGCTTGAAACTGGTCTTGAAGCTCTTGCTTCTCATCTTATACAACTTGCAAAAGTCTTTTGAGATCTGCATTCTCCGCTTGAATGCATTGGTTGATTTCTTTAAGCTCTTTGAGCCATGCATGCTTTCATGCCTTTCCTATATTGTCTTCAACACCTGCAATCCATGTCAATCCTTCTTTGATAGCACTTGATCTCATACCAGGGTGGTTCTAATATCAATGTTGTTTCATTTCTATTCCACTTAATTAAGGTCATATTTACAATTGTGGATCTATTGAACTTGATTGCATCAAAGGTGAAAAGATGTGCATATGAAAGATTGAATCCATATTGTATATTAACTTGGTGAATGTAATATTTGTCTCATAATCCATTACTTAATGCATTTAATTAACATAATTGAGGAAAATAAAATATGCATAATAAAACATGCGACAAGAGATCTCCGAGTTGTTAACGAAGTTTGCCAGAACCTTCTGGCTACGTCTCCGGATCCACTTGGAATACAAATATCTTTATTATCCTTCCTTTGAAAGGGATGAAATATTCTCACAACATGTGGCACATTTCTTCAGACACCAGAAGGACTACATTTTCCCCAATGGAGGGGATGCAACTCTCCCAATAAAGGGGTTTAAATATTTTTTCCTAGCTCCATAATACAAGGAGACACGATCCACAAATTTAGGATTTAATAACCACTCAAGGAAAAAAGTGAGAAAGCATATCAACCAACCTCAACTTTCCTTGAGACTAGGAAACCATTTGGTGATAATGTGAGGAAGAGTCCAAACCACTCATGAGACTCCCAACTTCCTCCTTAAAACTAGGAAACTAATTTGCCCTTAAAATTGGGAAACTAATTTGTGAGTTGGTTTCTCACTAATTTCCCAATTTTACAATTAAATGAATAATACCTGAGATTCACTTCAAGCATTAATCATTTTTCCAATTTGTATGACTAATACATGAATTTCTCATACTCATTTCAAGTATTAATCATTTTTACAATTTAATTAAATCATTCATGAGCATTAATTTTTCTACCTATCATCAATTATAATTTTAATAATCTTATCGATGGTGTGGAAAGTAATAATTCTTTGTGTGGAAATCCTCCTAGATCGGGAGCAATGTGCAAAATCAGTACTATGAATTCCATAGGCATAACAACTTCTTTGCCACACACTAGTCTAAATGGGGTCTTTCATGTCAAATTCTTACTTGTATTCCTATACAACCATAATCATGTTGGAATATTCAATTCCCAGTTGTCTCAGATTACATTACACACCTTTGTCAGTGCATGTTTTAGGATCTTATTGAATGCTTCCACTACTCCATTGTCTAAGGATGATACAGGGTGCTCTTATGGTGATGAATCTGAAACTCCTCTATCAACGTTACAATTGTCCTATGGAGAAAATGATTTACATGATCACTCATATGTATTTTGTGGCATTCAAACCTTGTCACCATGATTTTAAAAAAAAATCGTGTAGCTCTCTCCACGATACAATCTCTGGTTGGATCTACTTCACCCCATCTGGTCAAATAATCTGTCATAGTAATGATGTATCTGGATCTTGATTTATTCATTGGTGGATTAATCATCCCAAAAAATTCCACTTCCCATTTATCAAAAGCTTCTAATGTCACTTGTGGTAATAAGGGCATCTCATCTCTCCTGGAAGGCTTCCCAATTCTTTGGAAGACATCACAAGTCTTACAAAATTCCTTCACATCCTTATGAAGGGTAGGCCACCAGAATCCTATGCACAAAATATTATGAGTTGTTTCTTTTCGTGCATAGTGTCCTCCTGCAACCACTTCATGTGCTTGTGGAAATATCATATTTCTTTCATTTTCTAATACACATCATCACATAATTCCATTTGTGCCTAACTTGTACAATTTCCTACTATAAGTTGATATTTTGTGACCTTCACTACTAATTGCTTCTTCTGTGCAACTATAAACTCAAGTGTGGTTACTCCTGTACTCAAGAACTGAACTATGTCTAAAAAATAGTTATCAACCATTTGTACTAAAAATAAATGCACATCTGGTAAGATGAAATCTAAGTTTCCTACATATTCTCCCGATAGTATGTGCGATAAGTGATCTGGTCCTGAATTAAATTCCATGGTTTCACAATTACCTCAAAGTCATATTCTTGAAATAATAATAACCATATGCACATTCTTCCTGCTAACACTAGTTTATTGACCAAATGTGTTAGCGCAGAATGGTCTGTATACATCTTAAGGTGTGAACCCAGTAAGTAATGTCTAAATTTCTACAATTCATACACCATTGCTAATCCTTGATGTTCTGTTGTAGTATAGTTTTGTTCTGTAGTTGAAAACTTCCTACTTCCAAAGGAAATAGGATGATCTATTTATCCTTATCTAGGATGAGCTAATATTGTGCCTAAAGCTACAAATGACGCATCTGTGTGAACCTGAAACTCCTTCTTCCAATATGGAAATATCAAAATCGACGTGGTAACCAATTTCTTCTTCAAAGTATCTAACCTTTCCTAGCATTCTTCACTCCATTGAAAACTATTCGTCATATTTAGAAATATTTCCATCGGAATTGTAATATGTGCATATCCTTTAATGAAATTCCTATAGTACCCTATATGTGCCAACGTTTATCATCATTTATGCACTGAAGTTGGCAATGGTAAGTCAACAATCAAAACAATCTGCATGGGATCCACCAACATTCCTTTCTTACACACTATATGGCCCATTAAGATTCCAAATGATGCATAGAAAATTCACTTATTTAAATCCACATATATCCAAAACTGCCTACACCTATCCAACATCAAGTGAAAAATATTGATATGATCTTTCAACAAGATAAACACCATCTAGTCATCTAAGTATACTTCCAAGAACTTATGGATGAACTCTTTAAATGTTGCTACAACCACTCTAGAGAATATTGTTGGTGCATTCTTCAATCCAAAAGGCATCATTGTGTACTAGTAACAACCCCATTCTGTCGCAAATGTAGTCTTATATCTATCTTCCTGCACAATCTTGATCTGATGATATCCTAAAAATACATTCATGAATGAATAGGCTCTGTTCCCTCCTACATTCTCCAACACTTAATATATAAATGGTGTAGGAAATGGATCATGTAAATATGCATCATTTAACTTCCTCGAATCAACACAAATTTTGATCCTTCCTGTCTTCTTATCCTAAACCACCATTGGACTAATCCACTATGATTTTGTGACCGATTAAATAATTCCATCTTCCAACATCTTTTCTATCTCCAATTTCACCTTTTTATTATACAACAGGTTCAATTGGTATGGCCTCTGCTTTATTGGCTTAGCATATGGATTAAAGGGAATATTCATCTCTCCTAACTCCCTAGCAATTCCGTTCATCTCTAAAAAAGTAGTTAGAAACAGTTCCTGATACTCGTGCAGTAAGTCTGTTATCTTCTCTAGAGTCTCATTATTCCAATAGTCTCTTATGTTTTGAAATTTAGGCTTATCTTTTTTACCAATATTTACTCTGTGCATTCTCAATGGTTTGGACTATATGGCCATTCAAGTTGTGTTCCTTCTACTGCATTCTTTCCTTAAATTTATGGTATTTTCACATTTCTCGGATCTTTGTCCTCCTCTTGTTCTTCTTTAGCAACATTATACCAATGCAAAACTTCTCCAACTGTTGCAACACGCTACATATAGGTACTAGTTATACCGAATCTTCTGCTGAAAAAATATTGTTCTTGATGACCTATAAAGTTGAGTCAATTAAAGGAGTATCATCTTCAAAACTAAAAGTTACCTTTAAATTCTGTGTTAATTATTCCCAATCTGCAATTTCTCTACGCACTTCTAGTTCCAAGTACCAATTCTTCGGGATTGTGTCTAAGGTGTCTACAAACAAATGTGTCTATTATTTCCTGGGTACTTTATTCCATGTCACAATACATAGTGTAACATGCTCTATCAGGAAACTTAGTCATTTATACTTATACATAGTATCTTCATTCTATGTCCCGAACCTGACTTGTAATAGTCTCCTACACTATTTCCAATCTCTTATTCCATCCTTATGAGTAGCCCACCATCTTGTCAAGGTATCTCTTAATGAGACATATAAATATAATAATCTCTATTGATATGATATTTTCAATTCAAATTATCTTATAAAATAATAAACATCAGTTAGTCCATCATACCTTGGAGGATCACATACCTCGATTCCAATCCATCGCAATGCACAGGTACTTCGGGCACATTTCCTTGTGGACACTTTGTGCAATCTCGGTTTCTAATTCTCTAAAGCTTCTTTTGAATTTGATGCACATGAACTAATACTTCTCCATCTAAGAACACCATCAGTTGTAGGGTTCACATAATCATCCATCCTCACAATCATATTATACAGATTGTCGATTTCTTTTCCCTTCACTGGTTCTACATATTTTCTTCCTTCAATAGGATCTAACGACCTAGTAACCTTCAAGTTTTGTACTTAAAATATCATCTATCTCTTATTAAAATCAATGATAGTCTGATTGTCAAAGTCCCAATCAAGTACAAGGAGTGTTGGGTAAGGGGTTCTTCCATTTACTATCTCAATCACTTTGAAATTGGCCATTTCTCGCACTCCATCAATGCTAACATTTACCCCTTTCAGCCTTCCAATTTTGAAAATCTTATGTTGGTTCGTTAGTCTCAACTGAATGGGTGAACAAATCAATTTTGGTTGTCCCATCATCTCCCAAGTCTGCCTCAGGATGAAATTTACATTAGAGCCTAGATCCAAAATAATATTGTCCATTTCATTTTTTCCTATCTGGGCATTGAGCTGCAACTCCCTATTTGTTATCTTGTTTTGGTGCACCTGATTAACTGATTTTTGTGCGACATGTATCTATTTCTCTTGGGAACAACGATCAATCATTCCATGAAACATATTCAAAGAATACTCATCTTTCATTAACTCTAAACAACTTTTTAGAAAACTATTCAAAGTGATTACCTTTTCGACTTTCCTTTTTGAATGGTCATACACTGGTGGCATATCATATATTTGTGGTCTATCATACAAAGGTGGAATGGTCAAAGTTGAGGCTATCCAATCTTCTCCTATTACTTCATTGCCAACTCATATCCCTTCATTGCTAAAACATCTATTGAAAATCCTCTTGGGTGAAGGTAAACGCACCCTAACCCACTACTGCACGTGTTGGAACGCTGGCAGGCCTACTACTGTACACGTTGGAACACTGGCAGGCCTATTACAGCCCGCGTTTACCTAACAAAGAACAAAAATAGGAAAATTGCCGACGAGACAAAAAGCTATGGGTCAGTTAACTGAAACTCCTAGCCATGCATGGTCAAGAGTTCATCCAAAACCCTAGCTCCTTCTAGCCTATAAAAGAAGGGGTAGGGGTACTATTTGAAGGAGGAACAATATAGTGAAGAAACTCCGCCCATTTTCCAAATCCATTTGTCCCAACCCTTTAGCCTTTCCTCGAGCCTAAGGAGAATTAACGCAAAGCAGTTGGAGGACAAAGAAGAGGAGGAGCCCAGGATCAGGATCAAGGAGTGGTGGTTGGTCTAGACTTTGATTGTAAGTTGATTCATTTTGAAAATAATAAAAAGAATACTTTTCGTGTCCCAATGCATGAGTTATATATGGTTTGTGTAATTTATGCTTAATTTCTAACCCTCAAGTAGAAAAATAGCATGCATGCGTAGTGTTTTTTCTTGATTGCAAGTTAACTTTGGAAGGAGTAGCACAAGGAAGCAAGCAAAGCACAACGGAGGATCTACACCAAACATCAGTGAAAAGCTTAGTAGTTCCTTTCCATGCATGTGTCTTGAAAGAGTGGTTTAAGTTTTGGGTGGTAGGTTAAAAGGTCATTTCTTTATGGTCAAAATCTGCATGCAAATCAGACCCTAGTTTGCTAGTCCGTAGGGTATTATTTCCCAACAACAGAATTGGCGACTCCATTGGGGACATTTACTCTTTAGGGTTTCCGGATTTAGTTGAGGTTTTTGGGTAGTTTAAAGGATTAGATTGTCTATTTCTTTGTTTGTCTGTTTTCTGTTAGGTCAGAGCTAGTAGGGAACCTGGTTCTTTATACCAGTTTTTCCTTGACTATGCTTGATGGTAATTATCAGGACACACAGAGGTACACACGGTCTGCAGAAGGCCTGCACGCGTGTAACCTGCACCCTAACCTTCTACAACACGCGTTTGAATGCTAGCTGTAGAGGTTTCAGTAGCATGTAGGAGTTAGAGAGATTAAGAGGCAGTCTCCCTCTTCCCTGTCAGAATTATACATTCTTAGGGGGCTTTCTGGATCATGTCTGAGTATTTCTGGTTCATAGTCTTGTCTCAGTCTGCTTTATTGTGTTTGTTATTTTTTACAATTATTTTTCTTTTATGTTAAAGAAGAAGCATCCAAGTCTTCAAGGGACCCTGGTTGTCAGTGCCAGATGCCTCTTCCAAGTCTAGGCTGCCTGTGTTTAGTTTTGTCTTAGAATTCATACATACATGCGGCCTGTGAAAGTGTAGCCTGCGGGTACCCGCGCTCTGTTATAGCTCAGCACGCGTTTGCACGTGTGCTGTTTCAGTGACAGTAGCGGGCTTGACTGGTTTATTTTCAATCAGGGCCAGACAATCATCCCCTCCTATGGTGAGAAGTGTTCCTCTCAGGGATTTGATTCTAGGGTGGCACAGTCAGTAGGTTAAGGCCTCTTACCCTTAGCCTGTTTCTCTTAGTGGATTGTTGAGAGAAAAGATTAAAAAGAAATATTGTGTTTATGGTTTTTAGACAAGCGTAAGAGTCAGTGCTTTCTTGATTGCCATTGTGTGTCTTTTCTCTGGTTCTTTGTGATATCTTCTTTAAGCCATAGTTTTATTTTGTTTTCTTGGTTTTGTGCTTGTCGACATTTTCCCTTTGTTGCTTAATTTAGCACTTAAATAAATAAAAAATTATCTCTTTTTCATTTTCTTCTTTGTTTGAAGATTGTGTTTCTGCATCAATAGCTAGGGAGAAGTCTTTTTGTTCATAATTTTTTGCGGTGCATTTAGAGCATAAGTAGCTTGTAGTCGAGTGAAAATTCCTTTATGTTTGCTGCATGAAATCTTAGAAAAATTGAAAAGAAAAAGAAGTCTTTCTTTTTGAAAAGTTGTTGATTTTTGCATTTAGTAAAAGTCTTTTGTTTCCAACATTTTTTCATTTGTTTTTTCTTTGAGTATTTACACATCTTCAGTTTCACCTTCATACCTTGTGATGTAAAAAATCCCATAAAAGAAACGCTAATTTAAAATCTATTAGACTTTTTGTTTGTAGGGTTCATATACTAGCTCAGGACTAGGGCCTTGGAATAGGTTGGAGAGGAAACTCTCCAAGGCCACTCAAAACCAAACATTGGAGTTTGTGATAGGGAGTGTAGAATTCTAGTTTCATGGACATTATCCAGGACCCCCCTCTAACACAGGGGCTAAACACAAGGTTGCGTGAGGAAAGGTAGCAGAGATAACCCCTCCAAAGCTAGACCAAGCGTAGTGGAGAACACATATCGAGGATTTGTTGAGGGATTCCATCATTTGCATTTGCGACAGGGCTTCATGGGTCTCGAATCCATTCAAGGTCCTCAGTTGTCTTCTGGACCTTTTTCTCTCGATACCCTTGACAGGTTTCGGACTAGATACCCTGCTCATTGTGGTCTACCCGACTATCGACTGTACCCGCTTGGTGACTGTTCGCGTGCTGGCAAACTAGTTGCCAATCTTTTTATGGACATACACAGGTGACTGCGGGGGTATACCGTGGTACCTAAGACAACCATTCGGCCACGCTTTTCAAAGTATACCTGGAGGGTGCTTCCGTTTTCGAGTTGCACTTGCACCAGTAAGTTTCTCTAGTGTTGGTTGTTGTAACTGTTCTTCCAAATAGTTAGTGATTTCTTGTATTATCTCTTAGGGGATTCTTTTTTGGTGTGTATTACTGTTTGATCATGTAGAATACCTTAGCGTGTCTTGGATCTTCTCACACACTGGAGGATCCCGAGCTCCTCCGGTCACGAAGGCTTCTGGGCCTGCCGCCGGTTATACTGGAGCCACCCCCGCCACCATTGAGGTGGAAGATAGACCAACAAGGGTCTTTCGAAGAAACCGAGTTACAAACCATTGAGCCCAAACAACTCCTGGAGGAATAAACCACCAATCTTGGCTCGGTTGAAACCCCAACCACTGATACTTGTCCATCGGTCATTATACCAATCCAATTTTACGAACGCTTGTCAGTTCCTGTCAGTGCCATGGTTTCTACCAGAATCCAGGCCAGCAGGCAAAATTTTCCTGGCAACCTGGTGCCAGTCAAACTCCAGGACCCTTTTTTCCAGGCTATCAGTAGCAACCCAAACTACCATTCCTGGTGACGTTACACTTGCAAAATTTGACAATGTTGTTAAATGATCCTATCTGTCATGATCCACGTTGGCCTCCTATGCCAACGAAGTTGCCTTCGGACATTCCAAAGTTCGAGGCCAAGCCTAACAAAGATCCAGGTGATCACGTGACTAATTTCCATCTTTGGTGTTCATATAACTCATTAAAAGATGACTCTGTCCAGTTGTGATTGTTTCAACGCATTCTTATCGGGAGTGTCGCGAAATGGTACATAGAGCTTGATCGTTCAAAATACTCTTCTTTTGGCGAATTGGCGATGGCCTTCCTTGACCATTTCCAGTTACCTGTGAGATACGACGTCGGCACAGAGTTGCTAGCCAATTTTGAACAGACAACAGCGGACCATATCTCTAATCATATCCAAGAGTGGAGACACCAAAATAGTCTCATCAAGGTACCAGTCCCACCAGCATTCCTTCTTGAGTGGTTCCTTAAGTCTTTAGTCCCACAATTATCCAAAGGCGTCGCAACTTCTGGAGTTTTATCCAAAGAAGATGCTATCATGAAGGCTCAATAGTTTGAGCTTATCTATTCTTAGTCTGGTTTATTATACAACATCCTGCCGGATGCTCCACGATCAATAATGGATAAAACTAGACAGAGAGCCGGACCACATGCCGATGGTATCGTTGGTTCAGCACAAACCAAGCCCGCTGAGAAATTGTCCAAACAATTGCAACAATTAGCTATACAACACTCAACGGCCAGCCAGACTACTGCTTTGACTGCTCCTCCTACCCAAACGTCGGAAGTAGACTCCATGGAGAAGACAAACCCAAAGGCCACCCAACAGCCTGAAGGGAAGAAAAAACAAAGAAAGAAGGGTAAGGGGGATAAAAAACCCACTGATAATGCTGGAGAGGGCACCACAGAAAAATGGAAGGTGAGGTATCTGTGCAACTTATGTGCAGAAGACCACCTGACCCATCTATGTCCTTGACTTGCGGAGGCCCAGAAGTTTGTCACACAACAACAACAAGCCGTGTTGACTAATCCCTTTTAGCATGGGCAAAATTTAACTCAAGCCTCTACGAGTGCCAAAGGGGGCAGCCAGGAAACCTTCCCTCCTCCGAACAATTCCTCTACCGTGAACGTATATATGGTTAGGGGTGATGCTTTAATAATGACTAGAGTGCACGACTATAGTAAACCAAGCACCTCTGAGAAGGGTAAAGAAGTCGAGTTCCCATCTCTTCCTCTACAGATCAAGAAGACGTTGGGTGAAACAATGACACACATTCCAAAAGGTGCATTTAAGAAAGATTCTCACAACCCAAACGCAAGGGCCGCCCAGAATTACTCTGTGGTGGAAGATTTATCACAAACCCCTTGTGCAATGTTCACTTTGGAGGTCCTCCAAAGTTTCCCTGCTCAGAGGAAAGCCTTGTTGACTGCTTTAGGCTCTACTGAGACTTGTAACCCAGGTACCATCATGTTAGATATGACCGACTTGAAACCTCGTCTGCCTTACCACATCGCGTTTCAGATAGTAGTGGCTCATCCCACGAAAACTTTTACACGAAATATATTATGCACGGTGGTCGATGAGGGCGCTTCGACTTGCGTTATGTCGTTAGCATGTTGGAAGGCCATTGGTCAGACTTCTTTGTCTCCATCACATACTCTCCTCACTGCATTCGACGGTTGTTCTTTCCGACCACATGGCATCATTCCTTCTTTCCCTGTACAGTTAGGAGGGAAGACTGTGTGCGTTGAAGTAGAGGTAGTTGATGCTCCCCTTGAATATAACCTCTTGTTAGGTCAGAGTTGGAATTATGCTATGCAAGTTGTGGTTGCTACAGTTTTCTGAGTCTTGTTGTTTCCACACGAGGGTCGGATAGTGACCATAGATCAATTGTCCTTCTCTAGACCTGACCCAACTTTGGGGGCATCCATGGTTCCCATAATTGATAATTCTCAGCCCGGTCTCATTAACGTAGGAGTTGGTTTGTTCCCATCCCTGATGGGTACCTTTGATTACCCACCTCCTCATAACGATGTCAAGTTTATATCGAATCACCACAAGGATGAGATTTTTCACATTTCGTCGTTCTGCACGACTTACTTTGAGGATCCGTGGATTCTTCCTTCCCCATCAGCCACGATGGATGAGACAGGGCACTCCGGCATGTCCATGCCCTTGTCGGCTGTTGAAGTAGCATACTCTTTAGTCCAGCAAGCTTCAACCACTCCTGATCCAACTCCTGCACAAGAGTTGGATCCACCTCTGGAGCCTATCTGGGCTCAGGGTTCTCTCGCCAACACCGATTCGTTAGACTTGGTCTTGCCTTCGGATGAAGCAGTAATCGAAGCAATGACTAGTCCAGATAAACCTTGGGAAGATCTTCGTCACAGATCGTATTTCCTCCCAGAGTTACACCAAATCGAGGCAGGAGAATTCACTATCACCATGATGGGAGATCAGCCGTGTCCTATTAACCTCTTAGCTACACAAGAAATTTATTCTGAGGGAAATATGGTGACTATCGCTGAAACTCTACCTATCAACATCTCCTGAAACCCTGGCATCGTGGAGAATGTCTTCGTCAGAGCGGATTTCTACCCCGAAGAGATTCAAATTTACATGGATCATTTCAAAGAGTTTCGCAACGTTTTTTCCTGGTCTTATGAGGAAATGCCAGGCATCGATCTGAAAATAGTTGAACATGAAATCACAACGTATCCCGATGCTAAGCCTGTTCGACAAAAACTTCATCCAGTCAATCCTAGGAAAGCAACAACCATTAAGACTAAGGTGGAGAAATTGCTCAAGGCAGGGTTCATTTACCTTTTTCATTTGACTCAATGGGTGTCAAACCCCATTCCGTTCGATAAAAAACAAGGTACGATTCATGTATGTACAAATTTTCATGATTTGAACAAGGCATGTCCAAAAGATAATTATCCAACCCCATTCATCGACCAGATCATTGATTAATGTGCCGGTTGTGAAGCCTTTTCGTTCATGGATGGTTTTTTGGGCTATAATCAAATTCAAATCAAACCTGAGGACGAACACAAAACAACATTCATTTGTCCGTGGGGTACATTCACCTATCGAAAGATGCCTTTTGGCCTCAAGAATGCTGGAGCGACTTTCCAGTGGGCCATGTCTTTTGCGTTTCACGATCTCAAACATATAGTCGAGGCCTATCTAGATGATTTGGCATCACACTCTCGCAAGAGAAAGGATCATCCTATGCACCTCCGACTAATCTTCGAATGTTGTCGCTACTTCAGGATTCTCTTGAATCCAAACAAGTGCAGCTTTTGCATCACGTCAGGACGTTTGTTAGGTTTCATCGTTTCAACAATAGGGATCATGGTCAATCCTCTTAAGGTGGAGGAAATAATCCAGTTGCCCCCCCCACGCACAATCTTACAACTTCAAAGTCTTCAAAGCAAGGCGAACTTCTTACGATGCTTCATCGCCAACTATGCCGAAATAACCAAAGGCTTTATGCGTTTACTGAAGAAAGATGTTCCCTTTTTCTGGGATGAAGCCACTCAACGCTCTTTCGACGCATTAAAACACGCCCTCACTACCGTACCTCTGCTACGGCCACCTAATTATAACAAAGACTTCTTATTATATCTGGCTGCTGTAGAGTCAACCATAGGCATGGTTTTAGTTCAGGAGGATGATTCATTTTCCGAATACATGATCTATTACCTGAGCCGAGGCCTCGTAGGACCAGAACTTAATTATTCCCACCTCGAAAAACTTGCATTGGCAGTAGTTCATGCTGCTCAACTGTTCCGTCACTATTTTATGTTTCGCAAGACCACCGCCATTGCCGTCGTGAATCCATTCCAGTACATGTTGACACGACAAGTTATCGGTGAAAAAATCAGTAGATGGATGGTAATCCTCCAAGAATTTGACTTAGACTTCGTTTCAGCCAATTCCAAGAAGTCATTGGTCTTCACAGAACTTATCTCGGAGTTTCTGGTTGAGTCAGGTGACGTTGTGCCTAAGGAATCGCCTATCCGAGGGGATATGTTTTTGATTGAATCTTCAGACCCCTGGTACAGAGATATACTAATCTATCTCCAGAATTTGAAGTGCCCCACCTCTGCTTCTCGTGACGAGCATCGGCGGATACGCCATCAGGCTAAGAACTATCTCATACTCAATGATACGTTGTATCGGAGAGGTGTAGACTGTGTCTTGTGTCGATGTCTGACTCATGAGGAGGTCATCATAGTGCTCAACGATTGTCATACAGGAGCCTGTGGCGGTCACTTATTTGGGTTGGCAACAGCCCAAAATATTTTACGAGCAGGTTACTTCTGGACCACACTTATGAAAGATTGTATCGAGTCAGTCAAGAAGTGCCATCCGTGCCAAATCTTCTCACAGAAGATGAGGGCACATCCAAATCCCATGTTTCCTGTCATCACAGCTGGTCCCTTCACTAAATGGGGGACTTATTACACTACATGCAACCCCCCGTCAGCAAGGGGGCACCGCTATATTATCATAGTTGTCGACTACTTCACAAAGTGGGTCGAAGCTATGCCAACGTTTAAAGATGATGGAGAGACTGCAACTCTCTTCTTATTTAACCAGATTGTAGCATGGTTCAACGTCCCGAGAGAGATTTTCACTGACCATGGAAGTCACTTTCAGAACCAAATGATGTCTGAATTAACATCAAAGCTTGGGTTACGGCAGGAACACTCATCACCCTACTACCACCCAAGCCAATGGGCAGGTGGAAGATGTAAGCAAAACTCTTAAGACGATTCTACAATGAACTATCAACTCAGCCAAGTCAAATTGGCATTTGATGTTATACTCGGCATTATGGGCTTACCGAACCTCAGTTAAGACTGCAATCGGTTTCTCACCTTTCCAACTCGTTTATGGGATGGAGGCAGTCTTTCCCATCAAATGTCAAATTCCATCTCTGAAATTCGCAGTACAGTTATTACCAGACACTTCTCCACTTGAAGAGCAGTTAGTACACCTTGAGCAGATTGATGAGAAGCGTCGCGATGCGGCCCTGGCCAACGAGGCTCATAAACATAAGGTCAAGTGTTAATATGATAGGTCCATTCGTCGTCAGATTTTTTTTGAGGGCGACCTTGTCCTGGTCTATGACCAAGATAAGGACCCCCTAGGGGTAGGAAAGTTTAAACCCATGTGGTTCAGACCCTTCATTATTAAGGAGGTTTTAAAAAAGGGCGCTTATCATTTGGTCGATTTTGAAGGGATTGCTTTGGCGGAGCCTAGAAATGGGCTCTACCTCAAGAAGTATTACTCATAGAAAGGTCACTATGGGTAACTTTTTGTAACATATGTATAGTCTTTGTACTATTATTTTTTATATTTCTTTTAAAAAGTGTTATGGACGTGTCATTGATGTTATCTTTCATCAATATGGCATATGTCAAGTGAATCCGAGGTGTTTGTTGGGTATGCGGATGGTGCTAGTCGACACACGCGGAAGCTTGCCTCCGTGGCTTGGGTAATATTTACACCACAGGGTCAGTTGTTATCTTCCAGAGGTATATGCTTAGGTGACACCACAAATAATGTTGCTGAGTATAGTGCAGTTATTGAGTTGCTTCGTGATGCTTTGTCATTGGGAATATCTCATCTCCAGGTCTATCTAGATGCTCAATTGGTTGTGTCATAGCTAAACAGAATATACCGGGTGCACGACCCAACTTTACACCGACGATTCCTTAGGGTACTTCTCTTGGAAAGAAACTTTGATTATATCACATATTTTCATGTTCCTAGGAGTTTAAATCAAATCACAGATATTCTAGCTAATCACATTTTAGATTGGCATCTTGCTCACATATAAGAAGATCAAGAACATAAACATGTAAATACATTTTTGTACACATAATCCATAAGACGCAAAAAGAGATAAAAACCATATATAAACATCATAAAATCCTCAAAGTACATAGATGGGCGCAAACGCCTCAAAAGTGGGAACGGTAATGAGTCACTGGGCTTATGCCCTCAAAAAATATATACAATAAGGTGCTCGTGGCACATAAAAAGTCTAAAAGTCTTCTCAGGACCTACGGGCCCTATTATAATCATCTACAGCGTGGGCTAAATGCCTAAAAAATTGGACCCATGTCTGAGGTGCCCCCACAACATGAGTCTGCATGGACGGTGGCAGGTCCTCTATATATGCCATGGGAACTGTGTGAGTGAGCGCAGTGAAGTTCTGCTCAATCCTCCTAAGAGCCCTCTTAGCCTCTCCTGCTGGGAGGTTCCATGCTACTGCTACTCCTCCAGTGGCAGCAGCTATGGCTTCTGGCCGTGGGCGGCGCCTGTTCCGTGCATAGTCGGCAGGTCGCACGGGTCCCACATCTGCATGCAATAAACGATCACTCATCAAAAACTTTGGTATACAAAAACATGATATATATATCAAAAAAGACATAAAAATTACATATGAAAACAAAAAAACTGTATAGGTGGAGACTTACCCATCTCCCCTCGCTCCTCACCAGGAGGCACTGGTATCACTGGATCTCTGGAGAAGTTGATCCCTGCATATGGGTAGTCCTCTATAGCTGGGATCTGTCATGACAGCCAAGAAAAAAAGTCGTCGTCGAAGGCCTCCACGGTTTTTCCACCACCCAATCATGATAGTAACGCTGCCCATCTGCATACTGCGGGGAAAGTGGCCAGATGTCCTCGTACTGTCAGCCGAGGACTAAAACACGGAACTCTCTCGAAGAAGAATGAACACAGGATGGTCCCAAACTCAAAGTTCCTGTGTGTCCATTGTCTGCAAGCTGTCAACTGACTCTTCATGCACTCTAACAATGTGGTACTCCAATAAAAAATGTGTGCATTCATGCACTGGATCGCACAGTTCATCTATGCGCGCGAAGCCTGATGCACGGCTGCTAAGCCGATAATCCACCCAATAAGCGATAGAATAGTCTATAGGGTGAGGCTGGTAATCCTACTAACGGGCACTGAGGAAGCCCTATGATCAGTCCCAGTCACACAGTACTCATCTATAAGCTCCAAGACTTTTCTCATCTCCACAGAAAAAGTCTGAAAGTTGACTGGTTCCCCTCTCCTCGAGAGGCCAGTCAAAAAGTAAATATCCTCGGTGGTGGGCACCAAGGATTGCCCCTCTAGCATGAACGCCTTTGCATCAGGGTGCTAGTAATCAACCAGGGCATTCAGTATCCTTGGTTGCGCGTGCATGAATCTACATAAAAATAATTTCACTAAACCACATTGAGTCAGCACGACCACAACGTTCGGATCTGCAGCCACTAACTCATTGGCGGCCTCATGCTCCCTTTCCCTCCACTGAACATACATCCTGCCAACATCACA
>ML785726.1:378427-421435 GCA_009831015.1 Picea engelmannii
ACTAGATGGTTTCTCAGGATACAATCAAGTCTTAATGTCTCCGCCAGACCAGTTGAAAACTACCTTCCGTACCCCATGGGGCACTTATGCTTATCGCAAAATGCCCTTTGGATTGATTAATGTCGGTGCTACCTTTCAGAGAGAAATGGATATTGCTTTACGAGGCTTGATAAATCATTCTGTGGTAGTCTACCTAGATGATGTAACTGTATACTCCAAAAACAAAAACGATCATCTAGCTCACCTACGAGCTGTTCTTCTACGATGTCGTAAATTTGGTATTTCCTTGAACCCCAAGAAATCTATCTTTGCAGTAGAATAGGGTAAATTACTCGGATTTATTGTGTCTAGTGATGGAATGATTATTGACCCTGAGAGGACACAATTCATTGCTAAACTCCCCCCACCTACCTCCAAAAAATCTATGCAGACCTTTCTAGGTCAGATCAATTTTGTGAGAAGATTCGTCCCCAGCTTCTCCGAAATGGTCAGACCTCTCCAGAACCTAATAAAGAAGGACACCCAATACCACTGGGGACCCACTGAAAACCAAGCTTTTAACGATATAAACAAGGCCATAATTGATGCTCCGTCTCTCATGAGCCCTGATTTCTCTCAAGATTTTACACTCTACACTTTTGCCTCTGATCGTTCCTATGTCGCGGTTCTAACTCAGAAAAACACCAAGAACAACGAAGTACCCATTTCCTTTATGAGCTCCTCTTTCAAAGGTGCTAAACTTAATTACCCAGCAGTTGATCGGCAAGCCTATGTTGTCTTCAAGGCAGTTAAGCATTTCCGATCTTATCTTTTGAAGTCAAGAACGAAGGTCATTGTCCCTTACCCTGCCGTTAGGAATTTGTTAGTGCAAAAAGAGTTAGGAGAGAAAAGAGACAACTGGGTCACATCCTTGTAGGAATTTGACTTAGAAATCACCCCAGCCCAAATCGTGAGAGGCCAAGGATTATGTAAATTGGTTGTTGATTCAGAAGCTGAACAACAAGAAGCTAATGACACATCAGACCTAGAAAAACATGATCAGAGTATGATTTGTTGTACTCAAAATCTCGTAAGTCCTTGGTATGATGATATTAGACACTACCTTCAACATGGATCAGCACCCCGTCATCTTGACCTTTCCAAAAGAAGAGCTTTGAGATTAAATTCCGCCTCCTTTCATCTGGTTAACGGTATACTGTTTCGTCAGAATTTTGATGGCATATTGATGCGTTGTCTTGAGAAAGACGAAGCAGAGAAAGTCTTGCTTGAGTTGCATGCAGGAGAAGCTAGTGGTCACTTCGGTGGTGATATTACTGCTCATAAAGTTTTAAGAGCCGGTTACTACTGGCCAACAATTTTTAGAGATGCCCACGGCTTGTGCCGAAAATGTATCATTTGTCAGAAAGCGTCAGGGCGATTGCAAAAACCAGCCTTCCCGTTGCAACCCGTCACAGTCGATTCTCCTTTCCAGCAATGGGGCCTTGATATCATTGGTCCTATTAACCCTCCATCCTCACAACAACACAAGTATATTGTGACAACCACTGATTACTTTACTCGATGGTCTGAAGCAGCCGTGCTAAGAACTGTTAACACAAGTTAGGTGATCGCTTTTCTTAACTCGCATATCATCACTCATTTCGGCATACCTGATTGTTTAGTATTTTATAATGCTTCATACTTCTCCTCTCTTGATATGAGTAACTTTTCCTTAGAGAAAGGAATAGATCTTAAGTATTCTGCGAGTTACTACCCCCAGGGTAACGGCTTAGCAGAATCAACCAACAAGAACTTGATCAAGATAATCAAGAGAACCGTGGTTGAAAATCACAAGAACTGGCACAACGCACTACTTAATGCACTGTGGGCTGACAGGGTAACACCCAAAGCTTCTATAGGTAACTCTCCCTTTTTCCTCGTTTATGGCAGAGAAGCCATTTTACCGCCTCATATTCTTCTTCCTTCGCTACAATTATCGCAAAAAGTTCAAGAAGAAGAATGTCCCCCTTTAGAAATCCGTATCAATGCTCTGATGAAGTTAGAAGAAGTAAGAACCCAAGCCAAACATAAATTAGATCAACATCAACAATTGATTAAAAGTTGGTTCGATTCTAATTCTGCTTCTGATAGGAATTTTGAAGTTGGCGATCTCGTCTCAAAGTGGGACAAACCACACGAAGGGAAGGGTGAACACACTAAATTTTAAAATTTGTGGCTTGGGCCATTTTTGATTGCTGAAAAGTTGGGTCCTAGTTCCTTTCACTTGCAGAGTCTTGAAGGGCAGCTTGACACCTACCCGGCGAATGGCCAAGCCCTGAAAAGATACTTTGCTTGATTTCTATCTTTGTATATTATGTAAATATTTCCTTTTGTTTTTATTGTTTGCTTTCGTTTTCATTTTATGATTTTGATTTGATTGATCAGTTTGGTGTGTTCTGAAACATATGCATGCTTATATACTGATCCATTCAGACATAGACCATAGAAAATCTCATCGCTGAAATAACTTCTGGAAGATTGTACAAACATCGGTGAATTATATTTCTGAAGATGATATTGGAAAAGATGTTTGAAAGAAGTTTGCTAATTTCAATCTTTAAGTGAAGTTTGTTTTGATTATCTTTACCTTTTTACGCTATCCCTTTTCCGTAAAGGAATGACTCAAAAGGATGTCTCCCTGTCAAAGTAAGTTGTTTTAGAAATAAAGCATTTCTGGATATGAATAAGGACACTATCACAAAATTCTGATGAGGTCTAAAAATATGAAAAAATATCAAGATTTTTCAGCGTCACCCCGCTCAGCTATCCATAAAGAAAAAATAAAATAAAATAAAATGCAAATAAGAGTTGTGGGAAGTGTTTGTAAACCCGTCGTGATACTGAACAAGTCTGCTGGCAGCGGGTAAATGCAAGCATGGCGCCAAGACAACTTCGTCGGGGTACTGAATAGGCCTGCTGGCAGCGAAGCAATGTCGGGTACATAAAAATCTTAAAAAATTATGAGAAACCTCTTTAAAGTCCTTTATTCTAATCTGGAGCTTCTTGACAGGATAAAGATGTCCAAGTGGGTTAAATGGAAACCCTGTCGAGGCTATGGACGGCTGCTGGCAGCAGTGGCCATGCCAACAGTATTGAAGACTTTATCATAAAAATCATGACTTGCTGATCTTTAAGACTGTTATTGGTTTGCATATTTTAAAACTTCGCTGAAAAAGAGGATTGATAATGATGTAGTACGATTTTTTGGTTGTTCTTTCAAGACCAATTTTTCTTTGACGTCCTGATCTGAATTCATTTTCTTTTGATAGAGATAACTGCTTCTCCCATCATGTCGCCATTGTTGGCAGCCAATCATTTTTTTTAATTTCTCTTAAAAAACACTGCCTACACCCCTTGTCCCGTAAATGACAAATCATCATCACATTGTGCTTCTAGACATTTGTTTCATTTTTGCGACAATTGCAATTTGGTATCGATTTAATTTTCACAACTGTAAGTGTGAAAATACCTTTTTCATCGTTTGGACTGTAGTCGTCTTTTATCGATTTCTCCAAAAGACACTTGACCATTGGTTTATCACATGACTACTAAAGGTTTTCTCGAACGTATGTCCTTGAGCATTATCTTACCTTGATTGCGCATTTGGATATGTTTGATTGCTAAGCCTATTGGGCATAAAAATTTATTGGTTTTATTCTGATCTTATAAAAGTTATAATGGATTTGGTCTTATTGCTTTTATCCTTATTGCTATGGACTTTTCACTCAGTTATTATATGAGAAATTTTGGATCATAATGTTCTCAAGACTTTGGAATGCAAACATTTGAATGTGCAAATACATTGGTAAATTTATGAAGTCAATTCAAGAAATAAGTAATGGTTTGAAGGCGCATGGATTAATCATATTGGACTTTACAAATCAATGCTTGGTATATTGTTTGGTAAGTTGATATTGCGTTGAATGATTTATAGTTCCAAACTATGTATTTGCATCGATTAATTTTAAAAACCTTGGTGTAAAACGATTGATTGACACGATGGATATGGTGTTGGATTGAACTGTACACTTGGCATGAGTATAACACATGGTACTGGTTCTGCTCCGATTGAATGGAACGTTAATATGATTACACACCTATTTGTTGGCCGATACACATGGTATAAACGATTATGTTTTTGATAACATTGTACTCAGTCATTAATACAGTGTGTGGCGGTGGTAATCCCACCACCTTCGCACGCATGCAGTTAATTCCGGTCTATTCGAGCTTTGAAGCTATCAAACCTATCATTTTTCAACTCTGTGCATTGTCTCATTCAGTGTGAACCCTACCATGTACAGAGGTTATGGCTCCTGTCGTAAGGGCCGAGCCTAATGGGTGCCAAGCACTGTTGACATTCAGTGGTGCATGTAGCGACCTGGAACAAAGTGGGTGGCTTGATTTCATAAGGAAGTTTGATGGTTATGACCTCAGAGTGGCTCAGAAATTTGCGTTGTTGTTTGATGGCTGCCGAGCCAAAGTGGGAGATGTCCAGCTTGAAATTACTGAAGAATTTCTCAGCCTGGCAACCAGCTTGCCTGCCAAGGGACAAAAATGGTCAAAACGCTTCAAGGTAGATGATGTCCCATGGACATTACTATTCCAATCTCGCATAGTAAACTCATGCGACAGAGGGTTGCCTGCAAATATGTTGAAACCCCGCTGGTATGATCTCTTAATGATTATCAAATGTTTCGTTACCTGTGAAGGCAGGTATGGGTTTATTTTCTTATTCCACCTGCGTTTATTAATGGTTTTCATGGGTTTTGAACTAAGTATGCCTCACTATCTGCACCGAAGTCTGTTCAAAATGGCTAAACGATATAAGCATAGCCAGACTGACACTAGCCTCTTCCATGTTGGGTTGATCAAAATGGTTTTAGTTTACGAATTAGGGTTACGTCGTGATTCTTGGCATGATTTTCTCAGCCGTAATGGTTTTGGGGAGTCTAACCCTCCACAGGTAGATAAGCCCATGGTGACCGAGAGCCAACCTGCCCCTATGCCTTATGATGTTTTATTACCTAGACCTAAGCCCGAGTCACCTACGAGTTTGCCTAAGGCTGTGCCAAAACAAACCGAAGTTGCTAAAGCTACAACCCAAAAGACTAGAGCGAAGACTGGTGTTAATACTCGAGGCAAGAAAAATGCAAGATTGATCTCTCGCATGGCGAGGAACAAGTCTAAGCTTCCTTCCAAAATAGAGTCGATCGTGGTTAGCGAGGACTCTGATTCAGATGTTGAAATATTTCTCGCCGAAGAATATCCTTACTCCGAGGGATTGTGTAGCAAACCACCTCACGATTTCGTTAGGAACTTACCTCCTTGTCTGCGGGATAACCCTGACTTTCCTAGTATTGAGCCACTCCATGAAACCCTTGGGGAATCATCAAAACCCCCTTCTGTTCAGCCTGTTGCTGCACCTTGCGATCAATGTGGGTTATGGGTTGAAAGATACTATTTGGATGTACCTACATTGCAATCCAGGATCTACGATTTGGAAAACCAAGTGGCAAAGCTCACTGGTCAGAATGCAAAGGTGCAACCTTCCGATAAGAAGCAATGAACCACGGGTTCAGTCCTGTTCAAAAACGTCGAGTCTTCCAATGCAATTATCAATTCAAAATTGACATAAGTCCAAGCAGCTGTGATGGTATATTTTTCTCATTTATATTACTCTCTTTGTACATATTTCGCCTGCTCTGTTAGATAAGCATGCTTCACTGTATATAATGTTTGTTTTATTTTTGGTTATCATTCAATTGGATTTGGTTTTGATTCTATAGATCATCGAATAGATATGTTTGTTCAAAATTAGCTCGATTTTCTGTTGATAATACAAGCTGTTAATATTTTTAAAATAGTCTGTTGATTGGTATCCCGAATTTTGAATCACAGTCAATGGTATAATTTGAATTGGTTATGATATGAGTATTATTGGTAAATGGGTTAACTGTTTCAATTTCATTTGACCAAATTTCATATTTTTCTGTGGATACATAACCGAATCGCAACTGATTTGATTCTCATTGATTGCAACTTATTCGAATTGGATTCTGATTAAGGTTACGATGTTGTTTCTATAATTAGTTCCATGAAAATTGATTTGGATTATTGCTCGGTTCATGAATCTGTAGATTTTATCATGCTTCTGTCCATTGACTGTGTAAAGGTTCTTGAGTTTATATGATTTCATCCGATTGCAATGGAGGTTGTTTACGCATTGTGATTTTAATTAAAGGTTATCAATTCGTTACTATGACTAATCAATGACAGTTATGACCATATCTATGAACTGTTGGAAATTCAGCATGTAAAGTCTATGACTAGATTTTATTGATAGAGTTATGCATGTTTTATCGTGACCATTCTGGCTATTGATTAAATGATTTGGATCCTATGCAAACCGAAAATGATTGTGTTGTATCTCTTACGATTTGGTTTACCATTGATTGCATTCATGAAACAGTCTTGTTAAGATTTGATTCGATTTTATAATGATTGAAAAAACAGAGTATTCCCACTCTGTCCCGATTTTATTCTGTTCGATTTGATTCGATTTAAAGGATTATTTATTCAATCATTAGTAATTTATTGGTGATTGGATTCAGTTTTATTTTGATTATATATCTGGTCCTATTTACTATTTTAGACCAGCTACAGAATCAGAAGATTCTGTAGCTAAGTCTATAGAGTCATTTTTTTATTGTTTTCTCAATAAAATACTCCTCTAACTTGATCTTTATGTCTATTACAGGAAAATTCAAATTGGTAGTGGATGTGAGGAGAAGTTGGAAGATATCTTAAAGATTTCACTTGCATTTTTAGTTACTTAGTTTAAGAGATTTTTGGGATTATTCTTAGATTGTGTAAACTGTTTGCTATTATTCACAAGGATGTTTTACCTTGTGAGAAACTTATATAAACCTATGGTTTTGTAATTTTGAGAATCATCAGTTGTGGAAGAACAAGGATATGTAATTCTGATTCAAACTGGAGTAGAATTGATGTGTTGTTATAGCTTTTGCTTTTCAATATATCGACACTTTGTCCCAAGTTTTGTATATCATTCTGTTTATGATTTAGTATTACTTTGTTATCTAAATCACATGCATTTGATATAATCTCTTACTGTTATACATATCTTGTTTCTTTCAAAGAGATAAAGAACATAACAACTGTAGATTCATTTTATGAATGATACCTTTGTCTTCTTCGTAGATTGAATTGTTATATAAGTTTGTTGCATAATAGGTTTCCCTTTTGCAGGAGATTTATCATCATAAAACTGTTATGATTTCTTTTATGTCTTGTTTGTCCTGTAACATACTTCAAGAAGCAGTATATCTGATCGTTTTCGAGAGGCTTAAGGACTAAATGGTGTGAATTTCTTCCTCCAACCAGCTTAAGAAGTCATCTTACACAGGACAGACTTGGAGCGTTTCCAGGTCAATTAGTTAGATGTTTATTGCTTTGATTAATTAGTATAATATAAATGATATATTAGTTAGATTTAGATTATATTGTTTTATTTCAGTAATATATATTAGATTGTCTAATTTCAGTTAGCTTTCTTTCCCTTTCATAAATACAAAAAATAAAAAAAAAGACCCTTGGCTGTCTCAGGGCAGCGATCACATTAGTTTCATAGGTTTTAATCAAATCTGTAATTTGTCCATATTGTATATTTGTGAATAAGGAATATCATAGCTGATAATTAGGTAGTTGATTTGAGTTATTATAATCATAGTTAGTATCTTGTAGTTAGTAATTTATAGTTAGATTAGTGTAGTTAGTTTAGTTTGCTTTATTAGTTTCTAGTTTGCTTTATTAGTTTAGTTCTTTGTCTTTGTTTTATTAGTTTCTAGTTTCCCTTTAGATTTCTTAGCTCAAATCATTTCTCTTTGGTTTCCATACGAGACCTTAGGGTGGCCAACGGAGCCGTTAAACTCGCCAGGGTGGTCCATTCCAAACGGCTTGGGTTATTAGACAACCCCGGACCGGTTCCACTCTCCCAGTTGATGGACGGTCAATTTCGCCCATCAACAACCCGATAGTTAGGGATTTTTTGGTGCTCTCTTGAGTGTTGAACCCTGGGTCTGCCCCTGTGCCAATATATCCCCATGATATAAGATCACAATCCAAACAAGTTTACAAGAGGTCAATGAAGAAGGGAAAATCATACTAGAGACATAAATAATCCATGAAACAATAATTAAGAAGCTAAAAAATCAAACAGTTACAGAATACCTCGTGAGTCATCAAATGGAAGAACCTACTAGTGGAAGAGGCGACATGGGAAGAGGAGTTCTTCATGTAGAAGCATATGTGGTTAGACAAGTGTTGAGGAAAACACTTTTTTGAAGGGGACGGTCATGCTAAGCCCTATAAAAATCCCCATGATATGTATAAAACCCCTTTTTATTCCCTAGATAGTGAATTATTAAATTTCTAGTAGGTCGGCTAGAACCCTTCTTTGCACCCTTTCATTGTAATTGTAACCCCTTGTATCCTATATATATATCAAGGAGATCTAGTATTAGGATCATCTTATATTATCTCATATTGTGTTCTGAATTTTATATACTGTAAAGGAGGTTTCCCCCTCAAAGTGGACTCAATTTTATTGATTTCTTATCATTTTTAAGGCGTTGGATCATAACATTTGGTATCAGATCTCAAGGTATTGGGGTTTCATTGCTACATCCGAGACACCTTGGAATTATTTCTATAACTATTTTTCTATGATGTTTCAGAATAAACCCCTTTGAGGATATTTAGTAGATGGATCAAGGTATTTGGGGTTAACATTTCAGCTCATGAAACATTACACTTTTGGAGATATATCCTATGTAAGACATGGTTTTGGAATCATCCTGAATTTAGTCATAACAGAATTTTATATACAAATATGTTTCTATAAAGTTTCATACCCTAAAATCCGAATCATATTCATAGAAATTATCAAGGTATCTTTGATAAAAATTTCAGCTTCTGGGTCATCCTACTTTTGTAGATACACCCTGTGGAATATAGGGTATTTGACTAGTCCTATTGACTAGTATCAAATAAGTGTACTAGGTAAAATAGTCATAACTTATTCCTAGAGTATCCAAATTGAATGATACTAGTTGCATTGTATAATGGATAGTCTGTAGTATCTCGGGTACAAATTTCATAATTGTATATAAATTATTTTGTGCGGGGCATGCTATACAAGTGAGATCTCGTGGAAAGGTCAAAAATCAGCAAGGTGTGGAGAAATTACCATAACTTCCACTTGACACATCCAATTTTGGTCATACATGTGGCATTGAAGAAAATAAATTTCAGATTACTATTATTCGAAACTAAAAACTCAGAAGGATTGAAATTTTAGAGATACACCAGAAGAAAGGTCAACTAAGAGGAGAAACTCCAAATTAAGGTTTTTAAAGGTACATAACTTACAATTGGCATAATTATTTTTGGTATATTTTTTTCGGGTGATTTAAAATTTTTGATATATATAGAATAGAGGAGTATTATCATTATTACTCCATATGGGTCCCAAAAAGGTGACAACACCTATTAAACCTCCATAAGTCTCATCTATGACTCAAGAAGAAAATGAGGACATACATAACAGGTTGTCCAAATTGGAGGAACAAATTCAGAATGTGAGTGAAAAGTCTAATAATTGGGTAAACTCACAAAGACAAATTCAAGTAATGGAAGGGAATATGGTTGGCATGGAAAAAAATATGGAGGGTATAAAAAAAAATATGGATGACATGGAAAATAAGATGGAATAAAATAAGAATGACATAAAAAAAGGAATACAAATTCCATGAAAGAAATGCAATATATGCCTTCCTTGATATCTCAAGCTATATATGGGAGATCTCCTAAAGGAGACATCAAAAGGGAATGGACTCATAAAAATAAAGGTAGTACTCATGTTGAAAAAACTTCCAATAATAATCCATTTAGTGAATCTAACTCTAAGTGTGGTGTTAATTCTGGTGGGGCTCCTAAATTCAACTTTCCCAAAATTGAATTAAAGAAGTTTGATGGTACATAGGTATTTACTTGGGTGAACCAAATAGAGAAATATTTTGAACTACATAATATAATGGATCATAAGAAAAGGATTCACATAGCGACCTTGAAATTTGAGATAAAACCATATCAATGGTATCAATGGATAGTGAAAAGGAAGCCCCCTTTATATCACTACACATGGGGTTTATTTACAAGAGACTTAGAAGAACAATATGGGAAAGTTTGGGAACAAGACTACTTCAGTCAATTGACAAGAATCAAACAATTAGGTGATATTGAAGAATATAATTCAGAATTCTTGGTACTAGCCACAAGGCTGGATAACCCAAGTGATGAACACCTGATGGAAGCTTACATGGGTAGATTAAAATAAGACATTACACATGAAATTTTCTTAAGACAACCTACAAGTATTATGGAAGCTATGCAAAATGCTTGTCATATTCATGCCAAAAATAAGGCTACACACAAGTATAACATTAGAGGCAAAGATCATTTTGGGGGTCATAGAACAACCATATCTCAACCAACAAGGATGAAACCTCAGCAAAAGGATTAAATGAGAGAAAAGGGACCATGTTTCAATTGTGACATCAAGTACATTAAAGGGCATAAATGCGGTGAGAAGAAATTATTCTACATAGACTGTGAAGAGGAAGAAGATAGTTTACCTAAACTAATAAGGTTGACACCTCAACAAATGGATGAAAGAAGAGAAAAAGGACTATGTTTCAATTGTGACAACAAGTACAGTAAGGGGCATAAATGTGGTGAAAATAAATTATTCTACATAGACTATGAAGAGGAAGAAATCAAGAATTGGAACCATCACAAGACCCAAATCTATAAGAGACTACTCCAACAATATATTTTCATTATTTGTCCGGTATCACTACTCCACAAACCCTCAATATACAAGGATACATCAAAAATAAAAAGGCAACAATATTGATTGATTCAGTTAGCACCCATACTTTCATCAATTACAAATTAGCAAAAGATTTCAATTATTTTATATATCCTACACCATAGTTTCAAGTAATGATTGCAGAAGGAGGTACCATAAATTGTTCAGGGAAATGCTATAGTATTAAGCTCAACATGGGGAAGTATTTTCTGGATAGACACATGATTTCCATCCAAATGGGGGGTGTTGATGTTGTATTAGGGGTCCAATGGTTTCAATCACTCGGAATAGTGGCCTTTGATTTTCAAAATATTTTTATGATATTTTCCTCAAATGACAAGGAAATTGAGCTTAGAGGTATCCAAGGGAAACCCTCTAAAGTGATAAGCTCTAATAGCATGGAAAAACTAATCAAACCAGGGTGTAATTTCACAATTGTGCTCACTTGATGTTCAAACATCTATAGCCCTGGATCCATCAGATATCCAAATATTTATCAACAATCATTCCAAGATATTTGGTGAAATGCCTAAGGGTCTTCCACCTAACCGATACCATGACCATTCTATTCCTTTGTAGCCAGGAAGTGTACCACCTAACATTATTCCTTACATGTATCCATATGCAGAGAAGAGTGAGATTGAATGCATTATCTAGGAATGTTAGAGGCTGGCATCATTCAACATAGACAAAGTTCTTTCTCTTCACCAGTGGTGTTGGTTACAAAAAAATACAGCTCATGGCATATGTGTCCAGATTATAGACAACTCAACAAAATGACCATCAAAGATAATTTTCCTATCCCTTTCATTGATGAATTATTAGATGAATTACATGGAGACAAATTCTTTACTAAGTTGGATTTTTGTTTAGGATATCATCAAATCAGAATGAGACAGGAATACATTCCTAAAAAATATTTTAGGACACATGAAGGTCATTATGAATTTTTGGTTATGTCATTTCGACTGACTAATGCACCATCAACATTTCAAATCTTGATGAATTCTATTTTCAATCCCTTCCGTAGAAAATTTGTGTTAGTATTTTTTGATGACATACTAATCTACATCAAATCTTGGGAAGAGAATGTACAACATGTTGACAAAGTATTACAACGATTGGAAGAGAAACAAATTTATGCAAAGCCTTCCAAGTGTGCCTTTAGGGTTCAAGAAGTGGAATATTTGGGTCATATTGTATCTCATGAAGGTGTAAAAGTGGACCCTAACATAATTAAATCTATAAGGGAATGGCCAATTCCCAAAACATTGAAGAAACTTAGAGGATTTTTTGGATTGACATGCTATTACATTAGGTTTGTCAAGAACTATGGTCAAATAGAAGCACCTCTAAAAAAATTATTAAAGAAGGAAGAATTTTCTTGGAAATAAGAAGCAACCAAAGATTTTGAAAAACTTAAGGAGGCTATGCGTACAACTCATGTCTTGACCACACCTGACTTCAAAAAAACATTTATTGTGGAGTGTGATGCCTCAAGCCATGGAATTGGTGAAGTTTTAATGCAGGAAGGAAGGCCTATTGCCTTTGAAAGTAGACAACTGAAAGGAAAAAACTTAGTCAAACCCATTTATGAAAAATAAATGTTGGCCATAATACATGCAGTTCAGAAATGGAGCCTCTACCTAATAGGAAGACACTTCAAGGTCAAAAACGATCATGACAGTTTGAAGTAATTTTCGGAGCAACAATTATCTTCAAAAGAGAAACAAAAATGGGTTACAAATATGTTGGGTTATTACTTTGAAATTATATACAAAAAATGAAAACATAATGTTGTGGAACATGTCGTTTCCAAGAAACAAGAAGAAACATAAGGTTCACTGTGTGTTATTTCTAGTCCGCAATTGGATTGGGTGGAAAAAACAAGGATAGAATGGAATAAAGATCAAGAGGTATGCAAGATCATTCAAAAACTATATGAAGACCCCATTTCAGTAGAAACGTTTGTATGGAAGAATTATTTTCTATGGAATCATGATTGCCTATACTTATGTAATAATTCCCACCTCAAAAAGAAGATCCTTTTGGAATTGCACACTTCTCTTATAGGGGGACATTCAAGATTCTTGAAAACATACCACATGGTCAAGAGGGATTTTTTCTGGTAAGGTCTTAAAAATGATGTTCAAAAGTTTGTCTCAGAATGTTTGGTCTGCCAATAGAATAAGGGAGAGACAATCAAGAATCCAGGTCTCCTACAACCATTTTCTATACCAAGCCAACTTTGGGAAGAAGTTTACATGGATTTTATTACAGGTTTACGAAAATCTGAAGGAAATACCGTCATCATGGTAGTAGTGGATTGACTAACAAAGTATGGTCATTTTTTCTCTCTTTCTCATCCTTTTAAGGAAAGAACACTGGCAATAAAATTCATGGAAACAGTTCAAAAACTACATGGAATCCCCAATATTATTGTAAGTGACAGAGACCCAATTTTCAGAGGAAATTTTTGGACTGAATTATTTTCTTGTTTTGGTACTCAATTGGTTCATAGTTCATCTTACCACCCTAAATATGATGGGAAAATTGAGATTGTGAATAAATTTATAGAAGGATATCTTCATTTCTTTGCATTCGATAAACATACACAATGGGTCAAGTGGTTTCCCTTAGCGGAATGGTGGTACAACACATCCTTCCATACTTCATAAAAAATGTCCCCATTTTTGGCACTTTATGGATATCATCCTCCATCCATCACAACAACATTGAAAGGGAATACAAAGGTTCAAGCAATGGAGGACCACATAGGGAACCAACAATAGGTCCTAAAACTATTGAAGGACAACTTGGTTATGGCACAAAATAGGATGAAACAACAAGCATATCAACATCGCATGGAAAGGGAATTTGAGGTGGAAAATTGGGTATTTCTAAGTCTACAACCATACAAACAAATGTTCCTAAAGAAACAAAATAAGGACAATAAAATAGCACCCAAATATTATGTCCCCTATAAGGTTTTGCAAAGGATTGGAGGTATTGCTTACAAATTGGAGTTGCCTCCATCTTCACATGTACATCTAGTATTCCATGTTTCTTGCTTAAATAAGGTTATCGACAACATGATCCCAGTACAAACAAGTTTACTAGAACTCAATGAAGAAGGGAAAATCATACTACAGCGAAAAAAAATCCTTGAAACAAGAATTAAGCAAGTGAGAAATTGAGCAATTACAAAATACTTGTAAAATGGAAGAACCTACTAGTGGAACAAGCGACATGGGAAGATGAGTTATTCATGAAGAAGCATCTATGGTTAGACAAGTGTTGAGGACAACAATTGTTTGAAGGGGATGGTCATGTTAAGCCCTAGACAAAGCCCCATGATATGTATAAAAACCCTTATTATGACCTAGATAGTGAATTATATATATATATATATATATATATATATATATATGATACAAGGGGTTGCAATTACAATGAAAGGGTGCAAAGAAGGGTTTTAGCCGACTTACTAGAAATGTAATAATTCTTATTGATTTCTTATCATTTTTAAGGCGTCGGTTCATAACATGTTCCTTTGTGCACAATTGTTGATATCTTAGGTTGTTCGTCACATGCCTCTATTGTTATCATATGTACATTTTTATTCCTCTTTTCTTTCCATTTTGTGATCAATTTTGGACAATCCTTTGTCGCATGATCTCACTCTAAGTGTCCAGGATGATTACAATTATAACATATAATAGTTCCTCTACCTTTTTCGAATCCTCCTCTTTCGCATCCTCTAAATCCTCCTCTTCAACGGCCTTTGAACCCTACTCTTCCTTCTTGATTATAAGCTCTTGGAGTATTATACTGTGGTTCTCCTCTTTCATATTATTCTCCTTGGACACTATATGCATCTGCATTGTGCTCTCTCATCAAATCAAATAAGTGAAAATTCTTCTCTTCATGTCTGACATATTTGCAAAGGTTACAAAACAAATTTCTCACATTACTCGGGTACTTCTACATCAACAAGAAATTATGAGGGTGGTGACCCACCGTTTTACAAATATCGCATTGTAACCCCAATGGATTCAAAGATATTATATTAAGATACTGCTGAAAAGTTGGACATTAATTCTTATGGTGTCTTTTTGTTCTACATGTAGTGCACCAAACCTCCTCGCATTTTGTTTTCCTTTCGCAAGATCCTGCAAATGAATTGTGAGTGTTTCTAATTGTGATTGCACTTGATCCATCCCTGCGTTATTTTATCTTATTGGGGATGCTTCTATTTTCATAGAAATTTCTAACTCCTTTGACTATGACACAATCTTATGTTGCATCAAAGGGAAACATATATGCAACAACATTCCTACAATAAACCTCAGTTCTTTGTGACGCACACAAGTTCATGGGTTCGACACAAAGTCTGATCTGAGAGGGATATTCTTCTACCTTAATGAATTGATGGATCTTTTCTTTTCCACACAGACTTACTTCGATTTGGAGTATCACACCGATGTCTCTTTTCTCATTATCACTATGTTTCCCCTCTCTCTCAACCACAGTCCTCTTATTATTCGGTCTGAATCTCTTACCACTGCTCAATACTCCAATCTCTTCATTTGTCTCACACTCTTCTTCTCTTGGAATATTCATCCCATCCATTCTTCATTCCTTCTTTTCATCCCTCTCTATGCTCAGACCATCCTCTGGTTAACCTCCAGTTCCCCTATGTGTGTGAAGGTGCTTAACAATAAGATTCCATTTGCATAAATCCCTTGTCGCACAATAACATCTTAATCCAAGTGGATAGTGAATTTAGGTATCTTTTACGTGGTCCCTTACAGAATTTCCTTTCAACAACGCTATATGACTGAATATAATATATGGAAAATTTAGTAATGTAACCTCATAACACACTTTCCAGCCAATAATCCCTTGTGCATTATACCCAATTTCTTATATAATTGACTTTCCTAATTAACTCAGGAGTCTAATTTCTTGGAACAACAATACATAATTTTCTGATCTATTCAATTAATATCTAGATCCACTTTGTAAAATATTCAAAGAGTAAGAGAAGAAAATTTCATGCAAATTTGTAAACACATACCTTTGTAACCATTTCTCTGAGTTGATCCATGGATTCTTATCTTGATATACAAAAAACTTGATCTCCTTTGCATATAACTGTTTTCCAATATCCTCCTTAGTAGGTCTCCATATCCCCCTTAATCGCAAATCCTAGTCTTTGCATTGAAACCATTTATTTGTACACAATGGGAAGACCCACGGTTCAACAATAATTCACCAACAAATCCCAAGATACTGACCCTTTTGGCATCACCCGCAAGCAGGTGAAGCCTCACTTGAGGTACCTATGGGGACTACATGAACCAAGTTTTTGCAGTCATGAAGGGAATGGGGACCATTCTAACATTAATTCCTTTGTGCAAAATCATAACAACATAAAAACCTATCTTACTTAATCATTCAACATATGCGTGGAACCATTAGATACATATTAATATTAACCATCATGCATTATGTGTGCACCATAAGTAGAACATAAAAGAAACACATCACAACATACATAATGACCCAAATATTTAACATGGTTCACCCAAAACTAGGATACATCCACAACGAATGGATTCTTATATTATTCATTCAGCTTAATGCTTACAACAGGTGCACACTGTGCTCATAAAATATACATCACCTGTACCCAAAATGCCCTAGTTGTTTGCACATACAATGCACACTTAGCTCCTTTTCTCATATGTCACTTCACTCTTCATATATGACTCCAACCATATCTCCTTACATGATCAAATATATTTAACTCTCTCACTCTAATCACCACATAATCCTTTCTCAACTAACTCTTCTTTCAAAAACTTACTTTCTACCCAAAACCCATACATATTTATACATTGATATTAGGGCTTAGCCCATTACAAAATGGACCAAATGGTATCATTACTACTAAATAAATTCTTCATTATGTGTGTTGGATCCTGAATATGCGCTAATTGTATTTCATGTATGCTGCTCCTTTGTTGACTGGTCATGCAGTTTTTTCCTACAAGATTCCCAAAACTTACCCAAAATGTCTTTCTCCAACAACATTGCACAGGATGATCGATCAATGCATGCAATATAGATAAGCACTAAGTGCACATTGAGTATTTAATTAGGTACAATGGAAGAAAAGGACGAATAGGGAATTACGACTTAATGCGTAGGTAGGAGACTTTGATATGGATAATATCATTTTGGATTTGGGATCTAATGTGAATGTCATTCTGAAGTAGACATGGGAAATGATAGGGAAAAGTAAGTTGATATGGTCACCTATTCAGTTGAGGTTAGAAAACCAATATAATATTGTTCTGATTGGAATACTAATAGGGGTGAAGGTTAACATAGATGGAGTGCGCAACATAGTAGATTTTGAAGTAATCGAGATAGTGGATGGTAGAAAACCTTATCCATTTGTTATCACTGAAATTTCATCTGCAAATGGTTATAGGAATCCAGCATCTCCAAACACCTATTAGTTCACCCACATATTCAAAAATTCATTTTCAAAGGGAACAAACTATACAACTGGTTAAAACATTAACATGCGCAGAAGAACTACAAGATGTGTGCACACATGTGCAGGTCAGAAATGTCAAAAAAGAGTACATGCACCTGAGGTGTGACTGTGTATGATAAAAGATGCACACTCTTGATAAATACACACTTATAGTTCTTGTCGGCCCCTCGCCCACTTCTGGTTCATCTCCCAAGTCGATTTGACCCTCAAATCTGAGTTGAATCCGAGTGGGGAGGTGGTCAAAGACCTAAGGGTGCCCTAAAGGGCCCCTTGTTCACACTAAAGAACAGTTGGATAATGCCTCAAATATTTGCTATAAAAAGAGGCCATGGGTGCACTATGAATTCAAGAATATCATTTTATTTTTATTCTGCCTCTATTCTCCTACAAGGAACCTCTTTCCTTCTTGGAGCATACTAGCATCATTTCATTAAGCTATTCACCTCACCTCTTAAGGGAATAAGCTTGGATTTCTTCACCATTTCCTTTCTAGTTTTCCATTTGTAAGAAGATATCTCACATAGGGGACTCAAGAGCCCTCCCTTAGATAAAGAGGGAATCCATAAGTCCCCCTTTTTCCTTGGTTTTTTCCCACTAATACAATCTCTCTATTGGTGGCATGAACATTGGTCAATTGTTTGATTAATTTTGGTTCTAATTTCCTTATGCATTGTAGTTTTGTTTCTTTAGTTATTATTAGCTTAGTTGTTTGTTTATTTCATGTGATTGAGTCATTTGACTCCTACACTAACTTTTGTCCTATTCATCTGACCCAACTGGACTTGCACGTGTCCCTCTTTTGCTCATTCAAGTGGCAAAAAGGATACAACACAATATTTGCTTGGACTTGATTGGTATTTTGATAACCAGACTATTATTGATCTGAAGAAGGGACAAATTATATTTGAAGTAATAGACTTAAGAGCTACTACGCCATTGGATCCCACATAAGGAAGATGGTGTGTGGAACCGACAAGGGGAAAAGAACTTAATAACCTTTATAGTATGACCACACAGATGGATAACTATATTAACCCTATTGATGAAGGTGTACTCAGTTGGTGAAGCATCAATTCTTACGCATCAAATTCAAAAGAATCCCTAGAGTGTTGTCAAAAAAGATTACATGAAGTATCTACAAGGAGATGTTCTTTTATAACATGCGCATTGTGCTGGATTGGAACTGAGGTATATGACTCCCCTAAGTATGATGGACTAACATATGTAGATATTTTTGTAAAAGAATTTGAATTGTAGATACCATATCAACAAAGATTCCTAGCTTCAGATATTGTGCTGAAAGAATCTCCGACAAGATGGCGGGTTGTGCATAAGGATAGAATAGATGATTGGAAACAATGTATAGGGTTGTTACAAGTCAAGTTTGGAACAAAATATATTGCGTAGAAGTATATCGGGTTGATTTTTCATATAGATAATCTTACACAATGGCGAGATGGATTTCAATACCTAAGTAGGAATGGATGCACTTGTTTGTACACACCTTGGATATGATCCCGAATAATTGGTACTTAGAACTAGAAGTAAATAGAGGAACAATAGATTGGGAAGACTTAACTCACAATGTTAAGGTAAATTTCAAGTTTGAAGACCATACCCCTTCAATTGACACATCCTTTCATATTATATAGACCAAGATATTTACACCAGAAGATTTGAAGATATCAACAGTCTTATGTAGTGTGCCCAAATATTTTGCGACTATTCAAGAGGTGTTGGAATTCTATAATGTTGTTGGAGAAAACCAGGAGGAAAAAGAACTGAGGAATTTTCAAAAACTAGAAATTGAAGAAGAGGGTGTAGTAGAGGGTCTCGAACTTGAATTTGTCAAGTATGCAAAGTCATTGATAACATGCAAAGTGAAAATTGGTACAAAGGATAATCCCAAGTTCACAAACATTGGAGATTATTGGAATGAAGAAATTGTCGAGAAGATTTCTAATTTATTGTGTGAATACCGAGATATTTTTCCGACTACATTCTCATAGATGAAAGGGATTGTTGGGGAGCTAGAGAAGATGCGGATTCCGTTGAAGCCATATGCCAAGCCAGTGAAGTAGAGACCGTATATATTGAACTCAGTATATAAGTATAAGGTGAAATAATAAATAGACAGGATGTTGGAAGTTGAAATTATCGAACATGTCACAGAGTCACAATGGATTAGTCCTACAGTGATTCAAGATAAGAAAAATGGTGTAATCATAATTTGTGTGGATCTAAGGAAATTGAATGATGATTTCTTACATGACCTATTTCCTACCCTGTTTATAGATGAAGCCTTGGAGAATGTAGGAGGACATGAAGCTTATTCATTTACTGACGGATTCTAGGGGTATCACCAGATTAATATTATACATGAAGATAGGAATAAGACAACATTTGTGAAAAAATGGGGATGCTATTAGTATACAGTCATGCCATTTGGATTGAAAAATGCACCAAGAATATTCTCCTGATTGGTTGTAGAAAAATTTAAAGAGTTTATTCATAAATTCTTGTAAGTATACTTGGATGACTGGACAATGTTTAGTTTGCTGAAAGACCATGTGGAAAATCTCCGCTTGATGTTGGACATATGTAAAATTTTCCAGAATTCTTCGAACTTGAAGAAGTGCATTTTTCTATGCACCATTTGGAATCTTGTTGGGTCATGTAGTATGTAGACAAGGATTTTTTGTTGATCCTATGAAGATTGTTGTTATTGTGGATTTCCACCACCTACATCAGTGAAACAACTGAGAGAAACATTGGGTTATATGGATTACTACAGAAATTTCATTAGGGGATATGCATATATCAAATCACCTATGGAAAATTTCCTGAAGAAGGAGGTTAAGTTTCAATGGAATGAGGAATTTCAACAAAGTTTGGATACTTTGAAGAAAAAACTGGTTACCAGACCGATTTCAGTATTTTCATATTGGAAGAAGGAATTCCATGTCCATGTAAATGAATCCTCTATAGCATTAGGAACAATGCTAGCTCAACTAGAGGAAGGAGGGTTGTATAATCCCATTGCATTTTCCAATAGAAAGTTGTCAACTACTAAAAAACATTATACTACTACAAAACATGAAGGACTGGAAATGGTGTATGCACTACAAAAGTTAAGACATTATCGGCTAGGATCACATTTTAAGATGTATATAGAGCATTTTATGCTGAGATACTTAGTCAATAATCCAGTTTTGGGGGGGTAGATATGTAGATGACTATTATTATTTCAAGAGTATGACTTTGAAGTATTTGTGAAACGATGTAAACTGAACTTGGGACCTGATCATTTGTGGCACGTACTAACAGGGAAAGATGCAGGAAATTTGGATGACGGTCTACCAGATGCATACTTGTTTGCAATATAGATGGTCGATGCTTAATTTACATATATTTTCCATTTCTTGAGAACATGAATAGCCCCACCCAAATTGAAAATTGTGTACATGGTATTCTTAGATGATGTGTATTGGAGCACAAAAGACCTATGATACTATCGGAGGCACATGAAGGAGTTGCAGGAGGCCACTATGCAAGGAAAGTGATGGCTCAAAATATTTTTCCCACGGGACTTTGGTGGCCCGCCCTTCATAAGGATGTCAAGGAGTTGTTTCAGACCTATGATGTCTGTCAGAGAGTTGGAAATCCATCTATAAGAGATGAGATGCCTTTAGTACCAAGGGTTACATTGCAAGCTTTTGATAACTAGGCAATTTATTTCGTTGGACCTATCAACCCACCAACAAAAAGGTCAAGATCAAGATATATAATCACTACGATAAATTATTTGACCCGATGGGATGAAACAAAACCTGTCAAAGATTGCAGCATGGATACTACTACACGATTCTTTGAGAATGTTGTTACAAGGTTTGGATGTCCGAGAATCCTTACGAGTGATCAGGTAACTCATTTATTGAATAAAACATTTTTTTCTTTGATAGAGGAATTTTATATTCACCACCAAAATATGACACCTTATCACCCTTATGCGAATGGAACATTGGAAGAATTTAACAAGATCCTAGAGCATGTGTTGGTGAAGATATGTAATGTAAATCAAGATGATTAGGATTTGAGGAATATTGCAGTACTATGGGAATATCAGAATACATGTAAGAAGCTAATATGACAGACACCATTTATATTAGTATATGGACATGAAGCGGTTATTCCCATGGAGTTCATTATGTCAAGTCTGTGCATTGTCGTGCTAACATAGATCACTGATTTCGACATAGTAGAGAAAATACTATTAGATCTCGTAGAACTAGAGGAAGATCGTTTTTTCGTAGGATTTCATCAGTGGGTGCAGAAATCGTGAGAGAAGGCATGACATGATAGACACATTAAACATAAGAAGTTCCAGATGGGAGACTTAGTTTTTCTCTATGACAACAAGTTTTTGCAGCACCCCAAAAAGTTCCAAATGCACTGGTTGGGTCCATATGTGATCAAATTTGTGACAGAGACAAGTTTTTTTCAATTGGATAAATTGAATGGGGAAACCATGGAAGGGCTTATAAATGGTAGTTGGTTGAAGCTGTATAGGGACAGTCTTTCTTCCACACACTAGAATGACCACACAGTATGTGTACCATAATACTTGTATTATATTGTATTATATAGGAAAAATAAAATAAAAGGAAAAGCAATAAAGTTCTAATCAGGCATTGTTCAAAAAAGTCAAATATGAATAAGAAAATGTCCCATAGTTAGCACCACATAACCTGAGGTATGCAGACCACGATTTGGAAGTTTTAAAGAAGTTCCCAGAGTTGGCACCACAAAATTATTTTCATGCAAGAATGAACCCTGGATCACTTGTGATAGAAGTTGAGCCAAAGGAATGGGTGACAGGAATGAAACAAACATGAATACTAAATTTGTTGGAGATGCCCCATTTTGGCAGGAGTGCATTGATAAACATTTGTGTCAAATTATTACTGAGTTGCACCCATGGAGGGTTATTATGGTTGGAAAGAGAAATGTCGAATGACACCCAATTGATTGTGGGGATTATAGGATTTCCATCAGTAGGAAAAGACCCTTTACCATTATTCATAGACAAGGCGAATGAAAAATCCTTAGCAGAACAGATGAAGGAAGAGTATGGAACATTCAGAGGACCGCGCAGACTAGACGTCGTGACTAACAATGATGATACAATAATATTTGTGACACAGGTGATGGCCTATAATCTACTGAGGAAAAATTTCAAGGACTAGGTGCCAGTGGGAGTCATAGCAGAAACAAAGAAATGCGCAGTAGGAGTGATGATGAACTGGTCAACATTTCTGGTAAATAAATTTTTAATGGACTGGAAGGAGCCATGGGAGAAAGGAATGGAGTTCCATTATGTGTGGTTATTAATTTTGATACCATTGAATGCATGGAGGGAGCCAGAAGAGATGCATTTCCTGGATGGAATGCAAAAACCATTCTTGGCAGCAAGATATGTGTCATCGTGGCATACTGCGAATAAGAATAGACATTTGGACAACAATATAACCTTCTATGTCTATAAGGAAACTATTCGAGAATGCATTGAAGACACGTCATGCATTCAATCGTAGATAGTTGAAGCTTATAAGGACAATGAGTGAATTAAGGTAGGGAAACACCATATGTATATTTAGAAAAATAATGATCTGGATCAACAATGGTTGTTGATGCATTACAAGGTGACATAGAAAGAAATCAACCAGATTGTAAACGACTGGGATGAAGAGTGGAGAATCCCAGAGACAAAAAAATTGCAGAAAGATATGAAACAACTAGAGAAGGAGACACAAGAACTATAAAAGGATTAAGAAGATGAATAATAAGAGTAAAAAAATGGTGAAGGTGATGTTCAGGAAATCCCACCACCTGTGGGAGAAAATAGGAAGGAACATTCGAAGGAGAAATCAACACACAAGCATACGAAGAGGAAATCCTTCAGTCAAGTAGTGATCCAAGCTTTGACTTAGGAGGAATTAGAGAAAATCAAAGATCAATTGAAGGAAGTAATGGAAGAATTATTTGTGGGGGCCATGCAAAGAAAAGAGGAGATACATATGACTGTGCAGGAACAGATAGTGACACTACACCAAATTTTGGAGTCGAAAAGGATAGTGCCAATCAGAATGGGAGAGGAAGAACAGAATGAGAGTACTTCAAAGACCATAGAAGCACAAGCGATGATTTCACAACCATCAACAACATCAACATAGCACATAGTAATGAAGATATCATCAGGGTAATTAGAGTTCCCATCAATATTAGATATGCAGGAGCATGCACAAGTTGTAAGTCATATTGAATTAGTGTTGTCATAGCTGCCTATGAACATGTTACACAACTTGTAGTCAAGTGTAACACATGAAATCCAGTTGCGCGTGGAGTCGACTACGTTGGGGTTGGCTAAAGTGAACGAGGACAATGAGTTGGGTATGTGTTATATTCTTTGCATGGTTATAACTAGTGTTATATTATTTGTTGGGATGCAAGATGAAAAAGTCCCTATATGGTTTAAAACAATCACCAAGGATGTGGTATCAAAAATTTGATACTTTTATGTTGGGACTTAGCTTCACAAGAAACAAAAAGGATCATTGTGTGTATTTAAAATTAATTGGTGATCATTTGATTTATTTGGTCTTGTAGGTGGATGACATGTTGTCGATAGGAAACAATAAGGATATTATCTAGGATGTGAAAACTTATTTGTCCTCTAAATTTAACATGAAGGATCTTGGTGCTACAAATTTCATTTTGGGCATGGAAATTAAAAGAGATAGGGAAAATAGGAAACTTGGGTTAAATCAAAGAAAATATGTCAAGACCATATTGCATAGGTTTAATAGGCGGGAATGTAAACTAGTCAGGTTCCCTATTCCTATAGGTGTAAATTTATCTGCAAATCAGTGTCCCCAAACATAAGAAGAGGAGGAGGACATGTCTTTTGTTCAATATGCGAGTGTGGTTGGAAGTTTGATGTATGTAGTGGTTTGTACTAGACCAAACATTTCACATGTAGTAGGAGTTTTGAGAAGGTATATGTCAAAACTAGGGCAGGAGCATTGAAAAACAATAAAGAGAGTTTTCAGGTATTTGTATGGAACTACTAGTTATGGATTGTGCTACCAAGGAAGACCAAGTTTGTACAAAGTGTTGGAAATACATGGCTTTTTGGATGTACATTGGGTTGGAGATATCGATTGTAGAAGATCTACAAGAGGGTATGTGTTTAGCCTATTTGGAGGAGAAATCAATTGGATGAGAAAAAGATAGTCTGTAATGGAACTTTAAACTATAGAAGCTAAATGCATGGAAGACACTCATGCAAGAAAGGAATAAGTATGGTTACAAATATTTTTTTCAGGTATTGGGTTGGTATAAGACGTTGTAAAGCTATATTGTGAAATTCAGCGTGCAATTGTTCTAGTGAAGAACCCATCTTGTCATTTAAAGACAAATCATATTGATGTTCAATATCACTTTGTGAGAGACAAGGTTGAATAAAAGAAGGTGTTGTTGATGAAGTTGTACACTTTGAAGAATGTTGTAGATTCATTAACAAAATCTGTGAGTACTAAGAAGTTCTCTTGGTGTAGAGGATCTATGGGAATTGTTGCCCTGGATTGTTGACTATGTAACCTTGTAAGCTCTTGTATGCAAAGAAAACAACAAGTGGGATAATTTTGGGTATGTTTTATATTCTTTGCATGGTTATAACTAGTTTTTACATTGTGCCAGGTGTGTAGGGGGGTAAGAGGGGGGGTGCATGTTTTTGGCAGTTTTTTGTGTTCGTTTTTGGGCGGTTTTTTGGCACATGGTTTTCGTCGATAGTTTTCTATTTACAGTTAAGGGATTAGGGTTTTTGACTCATCCGAATTATTGGATTAGGGTTTTTGATGATATAGGATCCAATATGTATATTGTATTATAAACAATGTATGAGATGATGAATATAGAATATGTTGGTTTTCTCGGTTTGGGTTTCCAGGGGAAAAATCTTTTGTAATGTGTGTATTTTCCATTTTATTTGTTATGTTCTTTTATTGAAAATATATTTTCAGTAAATAATTGTACAAGGTTAAAATACACAAAATGCAGCACTACACACTAGATATAGTAGACTAGTACAAGAATGGGACGAGGTTGAACATAGAGAAAGAAAGTTGAAAAATGTAGTGTTGAAAGTATACAAAAACTTCCCAGAGATACCAATGGATGTCAATACTCCATTAGAAGAGAAAGTGACGAAGATTAGTGAAGTTGTTTAGGAATTCCACGTGAATATTGTTGACTAGGAAGCGCACACAACACCAAGTACTCCATCTGAAGAAAGAGAGAAAAGGGAGAAGACAATTGCGATGATAGTGGAAAGCATTAAGAGTTTGGATGAAGACTGTGTGAAGTTGTATGAAGTAAGAACACAAGTATGGATTCATTTGTTGGAGAATTCAAAGCTACAAACGTTACAACAAATATTGTAGACTGCACAAGAGAAGGCACAAAAATTCAAAGATGCAATGAACACTCTAACACCAACATAATGAATAACTGCCATAGTGGAGAACATGCAGTTGTACCTAGAGATAAACCAAATGAGATTGGAACAACATAATCTTGCGCAGAAGATGGAACCATTGCAAGAGGAAGCCTTCATAGTGACAGAAGAACTTGCAGTAGTGCAGGGCATAATGAAGAAAGAAATGCAGGATAGTGCAGAGAATTTGAAGAAATCTATTACTGCACAGACGATTGACGAGATTGTGGTGCAATAAGTACAGGCAAAGGAAAATATTGCAACTGCAAAGAAGACTTTTGAGAATCTCGTTGCAATATTGAAGGGAGCGTAGCAGTAGAATGGAGTGGCTTGAGATGAGCCACAAGTGAGTGTTGGGGGCTTGCTAGGACATTCATTTTGGGACCATTTTTGGGAAATTGCACAGGAGAGTGTGTAGAAGAAGGAAGACAGTTAGAACATCAATGCGAGTGAATAAAGGAAGTCAGTTAGAATTTGTTATGAATTTTGGTCCTTTGAAATGGGCTAAGCCCTAATTTAAATGTATAAATATGTAAGGGTTTCTGGGTAGTAGATAAGATGACGAGTGAATGAGAATAACATGTGAGCGAGTAAGAAGAACTAGGTGTGCACTATATGCGTGAAGGGTAAAATCATGAAGATGGGTAACACTTTTGCTTGTTTTATGACAAAAAAAATTATATTTTCACAAGTTCTTCAACTTCCGGTATACAAAAATATTTTTTTTATTTAGAATTTCACTTTACAGTAAAAACAAAACTTGTGAATAATTTTGTTATATTTCTAATGACTATTTTTCAATTTTCTTTTATCAAGATTTTATGTCAATTTGACAATTGTTTAACAGTATGTTCCTTAAACATGAAAGGAATGATAATGAGTTATTGTTTTACACAACAATGTATCTATTATTAAACTTATGTTTTTAAGAAATGAAATATACTGCAACAATCTACAGAGACTCTATTTTATTATGACTATAATTTTGAATCTAACGGATGAATATTATAATTTATAGAATTTTTTTAAGTTGACCAAGATGAAAACGTTGCAGATTTTAAACACGTGTTTTTCTACACCTTGTATCTATATTAATTTTTACTAAAAAGTAAAAACTAAAAATACCCTTTTGAAGAGAACAATTTAACAATTATGAATATAAATTTTCCATAATTTTCCGTTGTGTATTTTTAGAGATATGGATTTTTCATTTCACCGAATCATAATCTCACCTAAAAATATTATGCAGTGATTTTTTTATAAAATTAAATAAAATTAGATAAAAACAATGAAAATGAAAACAAATTATACCCAATGAAAGAAGATTCAATTTTAAAAATGTTGGTATCAATTCTCAAACTAAATTCTGAGTATTTGTAGGAGTCCGCTACCTCCAGAGATGAAGTAAGATGGAGAGAATTTGCAGTTTCCTGCAAACAGTTTCATTTTCAAGTTTTCGGCTGAAATATTCTTTTGGCCGAAACCTAGTTTTTAACGGAATCTGTTAAAAATAAACGTTTTGCCGAAAAGTATTTCTGTTGATCAATTATTAATAGAAATACTCCTTTCTCGTCCTATCGATATCTTGAAAATATATGATTATTATCCATGGGCATGTTTGTAATGTTTATTAATGGATTGTGCTATTTGATGTGCTAACTCATTTTATATAATGTCACTACATACTTGCATCGCTTTTTTGTTGTTGAGAACTTCTTGCAGGTTTAAAGCTTTGGGTCAAAGTGATCAACGATGGAACGACATCAAACAATTGGATCGAGGTAGGCTTCTTCCTCATATTTCACATTAGTTTATATAACACATGTTGGAATTGAGTTGATTTCTACTGTCATACCTATCTGTTGTGGTTTACCCTTGGCCATAGAGAGTTTTTCCTTTGTAACAGAATTGGTGACTCCACTGGGGAAAGATCTTCCTTTTAAGGGTTGAAGTATTTTTCCTTATTACATTACTCTTTTTCCTTTGTATTTCTTGTCGTATCACAGTTGGACAGAGTCTGTTCACTCTGGGTCTGAGTTTTCATCGTTTTAACCTTGCATAGCCTTGTTTTAAAAGATATACGCCCTTTTTTTCCTGATAGTTGCATGTATACGTTTATTGTCCCACTACAAGATGTGTATATACACCCTTCTCTCTTGAACATGAGTGTATAACACTTCCCCCTTTCTTTTTTTCTTGGTTTAGTGACTGCTGGGTAGGTTTTGAGGATCACTAACCCTTCTTAGGTCTCTGTGGTACTTTTTGAGAATATATGGGATGATAGGAAACCTTTTTGGAGTTGGATTTTTGGGTGGTATCTTTCTCTTTGTTTTCCATTTTTTATTTGTCCTTGGTAGTTGTGTTGTCTTCTTAGCTGCTTGGTATTATGCTTGAGTGATTGCTTTTATACACAGTAGAATTTATATATCAAGTCGCTTATCAGTCCATGCATTTTTTTTTTAAATACATTGAAAATACAAAAAATAGGCATTTTGCATTGGTTGGTATTTTTGTCTTTGAACCTTGATCATTAACTTAGCACATTTAGTGAAAGATTTCATTTTACTTATGAGTTGCAGAGTTAAAATTGAAGATTGCACTATTTTTATTTAGCATATCATTCACTAAAAAGTTAAGGTTAAGCTTTGCATTGTATATATTTTTATTTTCATGCAGAGTCATAACACCATGCGTTTCATTTCCATACCTCTTTGAGTAATCACAGCCAATAAAATTTACACTTTAAACTAAAATTGATTAGTCATGATTTTATTTTTTAGGGTGCACAAACTAGCCTAGGATTTAGTGCCTTGGAATAGGATTTTGTGAGTAAACTTCTCCAAGGAAATTAAATCAACTTATGTGTCTGAGACAGGGAGTTGAGAAATCCATTGTATAATTGGTAATATCATGAGGCTCCTCTCACACCGGAGTTAATCACGAGGTCGTGCGAAGTTATTTGAAGGGATAACCCCTGGATACTCACCTAGCATCAGAGATATTTCTATGGATTTATTCATATTTGGGGATCTTACTAGTTCCCATACATCTATGAGAGGTGATACTTTCAAGGTTTCGGGCTTTGCTACCCTTCCCATACAATGATCCGGACTTACGACCGCTTGCCTGTGCATCGGTTATACAATGGTTTATTAGTTGCTTGACTTAGGTTTCTCATAGGTTACTTGCAGGGGTTATTCTTCTTGTATCCTGAGTCAGATAGGGGTCAGTCAACACACAACCTTTATGGAGGATTACCTCTCCAAGGGGGTTTGATCGACTGGTTTTTAATCCTATGATGTCCCTTATAACTGATTTTGTTACCTCCAAACTTTAGCAGGGAGTCTCAAGTCCCTCCTAGATGAGGCATACCTTCTTTAGCGAGGGAGGCCACTCAACCACTTTAGCCCGTTTGCATGCATATTGTTCGTTTGACTTTTTGGTATGCTCTTTGATTACTAGTTGGGCCTAGGACTCTGGTTTTTGGTTTCATTATCATGGATAGTGGAATGCCTTTTACTCCTCCATTCACCGTTACCCCCCCCCATGATGCCTCCTCATTTCATGGGGGAACACCCTTCTATTTTTTACAATGGTATGCACGATTACAACGCTTAATCCGCACCTTGGGTCTCTAGTCATTTTTCTATTGATATGCCTTCCCACATGCAACCCCCTCCCTAGTCTACTTATGTGAATCTTAGCATTGGACCCGAGGGCACCATTGCTCCCATGCCCACTTCTTCGTTTGATATGAGTCGTGTTCCCATGGGAGGTTGGAACCTTCCACCTTATGGATCCAATCCTAGATATTCTCTTTCAGGAACTAGTGCTCAAATGGGTGCTTATTACACCCCGCCCATGTATCTTTCATCTGCCATGTCGGTCCCTTTAAATACTTTTTCTACACCAGGTCCTCAAGTACCCCCAGGTCTTCCATATGGGGAGAATAAATTTTATAATTCGGGCTACCCTCCTTATGGGACACCCTCACAAGGGGGAAACATATATCCTCACTTGAATAATTATTATCCTACCTCGGTCTCTTTGCATACCTTAGTGATGATGCTCATCCAAATCTCTTCAGACCACCTTGCATAAACCACCATGTTCCTGGGCCAGGACAGGGAATATACCAGGATCCTTTCTGGCCTGCAATGTTTCAGAATCAATATTTTCCAGGAACTTGGACTCAAATACCGAAATCTATCACTAGCCCAACCACTATAAGCCACACCAGTGCACCATTACCCACCTCTACTAGTCACATCCGAGATGAGTCGACACCCTCTACAAATCATGATGACAACTTGCTTCCAACCTCTGCCAATTATGTTGGGAGCACCATCTTTTTCACTCCTCTGACTCCTATTCATCATAGAGGAGATGACTCTCTTTCCTCGGACAATCCCATCGAGAAACCCAAACGTCTCAGACGTAAGCCTAGATTCATTTGCAGGACTTGTGAAGGAAGCCATATTACTCTCTTGTTCCCAATGACTACCGAGATACTAGAGGTGTGGGGCTCGCCCAAAATCCCTTCTAACTCCGAGACACCCATGATTCCTCATCACACCACTTCACCTTTAGTAATCTTGACGGTCTCACCATTGATATTTTCCTCTGACCTCACCCCCTCCACGGAGGGTGAAGCATCTCCTGCCCCCATTACCATGCATCCTCTTCAACCTATAATTGAATAAGTGACCATGTCAGTGCCTTTTATGGTCAAGCTAACTCTCCTTGAAAAGAGTGATGCAACCTCTAGTCACATTATCAACATTCCAAGTTTTCCCCCTTCTGAACAAGAGAAATTTATTCTTCCTTTGAATACTCTCTCTCTGAACTCTGACGACATCCCCTTCGAATGGGATGATCTAACAGGACATCCCATACCACCACCTATGTATGTTCCACTAAGAGACATTATTCGAACCATAACAAAGACTATGTACTCCGTTAGCACTTTCTCCTCCTTGACTTGGAGAGCTTTGGGCTTTCCCAAGCTTTTGTCAGCGATCCGCAGAATACTGACTTTCGGCAGAAGGCCAGGTCGGGAACCTTGGCCTCCCCCTTTACATGTTGATTAGACAAAGAAAATGAGTCTTAGTTAAGCTATTTTCTAACTCATTACTATAAATTGAAAAGATCATCGAGTGATTTTTCCCTTTCACACTTGTTAAAATTGGATTTGAAAGATCATGAGTCTTAGTTAAGCTCTTTTTTGACTCACTATCAAAACTGGAAAATATCGCCAAGTGAACTCTTCACACTCGTAAATTGGATTCAAAAATACGTCTATTTGGCGCAAGTTTACCCCTTTTTCACACCGAGTAGACTAAAAGATATAAAAAAGGACATTTTTTGGCGTTAAATTGTGATTGCATCTCATTCCCTTACTTAGAGTATTGAGCCTTTATCTGGTTCTCTCTTTGCATTATAAACCATGGCCCAAGCAGTTTTCATCCTCAACCAAGCAGAGCATTGTCTATATCCTTCACAATTTGACACCCTATACCCTGGAGGGAACATAACCCCGAGTGTCCATCTCTCGCATGCATTTCCTTGCATTGAGCATAGGTACGTTCCACTACTAGAACTAGTTTTTCTTACTTGCGACACTCGTTCCCTCCCCTGTATCATAGCATTCACTTGTTATGAAAAAAAAAAAAGACGGGCATGAAGGGAGTACTATATTGTAATTGGCAGTAGTTGTGTTGCCTTTGAATAGAGAACAAAGTTATTGAGTCCTTGCATCATCATAATTTTGGGTTTATCATGGCCTTAGGAAGCTAATCTCGTTACAGAATTTTCTCTACCGACTGGTTAATATTCCAGCCACTATAGAGAACATTATGGATGCCTCCTGCATCTAATTGGAAAATCATTAATTCAATGCTTCCAGAGTCCACCATATGTCTCATGATCTTGTTGAAAGGAATTCTATCAACCTTTTTTAGCCACTCCTCAGAAATCTTGACTTCGTATGTCAACCATACCCTCAGTTTGTCTCAGAATCACATGATACTTTGGTCTTATGATGCACCCTGGCCCTACTTTCATCATTGGTAGGTCACCTTGAACCCAACAATTGACATTTCATCATGGGTTGTTGACTGGGTGGTTTCCCTTGTGTTCGATGGCAAGACATCTATTCACACTTTGGGATTCGTGTAGTGTCTTGGATGCCATTAGCCTTATTGGTGGTTTCCTCACCTTTGTCAGTAGTTTTCATCACTGGCTATTATTCAGAGGGTCTTTTTTGTGTACCACTTGCATTTGGAACATGTGAAAGATGCACTGGGTCATTGGTTCATGAACATGTTCTTCGTCCAATCTCCACCAAATCATGAAGCTCCTTCTTTGTTCCTCATGCTGACTGATGAGAGATGCCTTAATTCTGTCCTTTCAATGGGTCTCTTTCCATCGACTTCAACTCATGTATTCTAGATATGAGACTTAGAGTTTTATGAGTACCTTGAGGTTTGTAGTCATTAGTGGCAGGCTCTCTCACCATTGACAGATGGGAATACATCAATGTCTCTAGATCAATGGATCTCTCAAATGTTCGACACCAGCTCCTTTATTCACATTTGTAAATATGTACTCGGTGCCTTGATACCTACTTTCATCATTGGTAGGTTGTCTTGTGTTTGTTAACAGTATACCTCAATGATAGGTAATAAAATGACGTCTCATCATGTTTGAACTCAACTCATTTATTCACATGATGTAGACTTGCACCATTGGCAGATTGTATTGAAGACTTGAAGACATCACTTTGTGGACACATCTTTCCTGATTTTTTGCTTCCATTTCATCGGACCAGTACCTATTTGACTTCAACAATCATGGGAGATTAGATTGTACTCCATGTTATATATATATCTTCAGATTGATTTTGAGACTGGCTTCACTGGGCCTTATTCATGACTATGACAGCTATTGGCATGTAATCGCATTTATATTTTCCTACTCATGGCTATCAACACTTGTTGGTATATTTTCCACATGGATCTGCATTGTATTTTTGGCAGCCATGTATGCAAAGTCAACACATAATGTAATGAACAATTGAGTTTGTCTAGCTGGTTCTCTACCACTCCACTTCTGGGTTATTTATAATGTATTTCTTCCATCACATATACTCCTCTGATCTCACACATTAGGGGGCATATGTTATAGCAAGATTTTCCTCACCATTGCTATCTTGGACATAGGGCCTTTTTCCATTTCCCTATGCAGACTTATCAACCCCTTTTTTGATAAATCTAGAGCCAAAATTATTTATTTTTCCACATATATGCTTCCTAACTACTTTGCAATATGCGTATATACTTTTTGCTCCACTATAGTTCACGTATATCAGGATTTATGCCAAAAAATACAAAATGAGGTCGGGTTTCCATGTCACAACAAATGATCTTTGATCTTTGGCCTTCCATATACTAGAAATGTTATGACTCAGCCCTTTAGTTTCATTCTGGAGGCTATAAGAGCACAATTTCAAGATATGGAAAAAGAGAGAGAAATCATTCAACTTTAAGAGAAAAGTTACTCTGGAGAAATTACTTCATATTAAGTCTACATCCCTTTGTCCCTCAAGTATGAACACAGTGTTCAGCCCCCAAGCTCTTCCCTTATTGTCAAGAGGATATCATTATCTCTTTTATATGAGCTTGCCTTTGGTGGAGGATGGAAGTGGTGGAGACCCAGTTGGAAGGAACTTGGTTTCTTGGTTTCGAACCGTGTCGACATGGAAGTTTGTAATGTTGATACTTCTATTGATCAATTATTAATATAAATACTCATTTCCCATCCTATCGATATCTTGAAAATACATGATTATTATCCATGGGCATGTTTGTAATGTTTATTAATGGATTGTGCTATTTGATGTGCTAACTCAGTTTATATACTGTCACTACGTACTTGCATCGCTTGTTTGTTGAGAACTTCTTGCAGGTGTACAGATTTGGGTCAAAGTGCTCAATGGTGGAACAACATTAAACAATTGGATCGAGGTAGGATTATTCCTCGTATTGCACATTAATTTGTATAGCCCATGTTGGAATTGAGTTGATTTCTGCAGTCATACCTGTCTGTTGTGGCTTACCCTTGTCCATAGAGTGTTTTTCCCTTGTAACACTAGGTGGATAACAACAAAATATCATATTGCATAGTTGGTTATTCATGTTAGAAAAATAGGATCGTGGAGCAATAAAATGAAACAAATGCGAAAATAAAACACAACAGATACACAATACAATAGAGACACAGATATATGTGGTTCAGTCAATGTGGGATACATCCACCAAATAAATTTCCAGGTCCTTTATTTATTATTATCCAGCAAATGAAGGGATACAACCTACAACACACCCGCTGTAAATTCCTCTTATTTCTCTCAGAATATCCTCTCTCATAATACAATATTCACAATGACACATAGCCACAATACATTTCCCTCATAAAAGAGGGAAATTTATTGTGGCTATAAATTAACTTCTATCAAAGATAACTTCTACTATAACATAACATAACTTCTACCGTTAGATCTGTGACCTTATAATGAACGGTCCAGATTTACTATGAAATTACAATATACATTTTCAAGGAAATTTTTCCTTCGATGGATTCTCCCCCAAACCCCAGCCGAGGGACCCTACAGGGGGGGAATCCCTCCCTGCAACCCCTTCGCATGGAGGAGTGTATATTATTCTGGGGTGTACGATCTTCATGGGGTATAAACACAGATGAAAACAAAGACCTATGAATCAAGTATATAATCAGGCTCCACAACCAATAATATCCCACTTTGATACTGTTCTCAACAACTCCACTGATGTTTTATCTGCTGGACTATGATCCTTCTTGGACCTGGAAAATTTCTCATCTTCACCTTCATTCTTGAAGACCAACTAAAATTGAGAAGGAACTCATTTTCTCTCTGGTTAGTCCCTTTGTTAACATGTTTGTAGGATTCTGGATAGTATGTATCTTTTCCAACTTCAAATGTCCATCTTCCAAGAAGGATCGTATGAAATGATACCTGAGTTGTATATTATTAGTATTCGAATGGAATTTTGAGTTATTTGCAAGATGAATGTCACTCTCACTATCACAGTACAACCTACTATTCTCCTTCTTCTTTCCAAATTCCTCCATAAACCTCTATAACCAAATCATTTATTTACTATCATCTGTAGCATAAACATACTCTACTTCTGTTGTTGAAAGTGCAACAACCTTTTGTAGTTTCAAAATCTGACTTATTTTTGTTCCACCTACAGTAAAAACATATCATGTGGTGCTCCTCATGTTATCTTTATCACCTTCCATATCTGAATCAACATATCCCTATAGAACAGTGTCTGAACCTCCAAAACATAATGCATGAGTGGAAGTACCTTTTAAATACTTGAGAAATCACTTTACTTCCTCCCAATGTTATTTACCTGGATTGTTCATATACCTACTCACAACTCCCATGACATGTGCAATATTTTTTCTTGTGCAAACCATCGCATACATCAAGATGCCAATTGTTGATGAATAAAGGACCTTATATATGTATTCTATCTTCTCCTATGTCTTGGGACACATTTCCTTAGTTAATTTGAAATGGCTTGCCAAAGTTGTACTAACTGGTTTTTCATTCTGCATTATAAACCTCTCCAACACCTTCTCTATGTACTCACCCTGAGATAATGTCAATTTGTGATTTTTCTTGTCTCTTGTTATTCTCATACCAAGCATTTTATTTACAACACCCAAATACTTCATCACAAATGAATTATATAATTTCTTCTTGAGCACATTTATATCATGCATATTAGACCCTGCAACAAGCATGTCATATACATACAATAGCAAGATAATATATCTTCCATTTTCTAGCCTTTTAAAATAAACATAGTGATCAGAATTACATCTTCTATAACATTTTTCTGTCATAAGATTGTCAAACTTCACATACCACTACCTTGGAGCTTTCTTTAAGACATACAAGCTCTTCTTCAACCTACATACTAAATTATCCTTCCCTTTGACCTCATACCCCTGAGGCTGCTACATATAAATCTCTTCCTACAAATCCCCATGGAGAAAAAATGTTTTTACATCTAATTGTTCAAGATGAAAATATTTGACTTCCACAAGACTTAAAATGTTCCTAATTGAAGTCATTTTAACAATAGGATAAAATATTTCATCAAAATCTATACCTTTATTTTGTGCAAACCCCTTTACAACAAGTCTAGCCTTGTACTAATTTTTGCCTCGATCTTCTTCCTTCAACCTGTAAACCCATTTATTCTACAATGCTCTTTTTCCTGCAAGAAACTGAACAAAGTCCCAAGTCTGGTTATTAACCAAGGAATCCATTTCCTCTTTCATGCCTTTCTCCCACTTCTTTTTAGTGTCTACCTGCATTGCCTCTTCATAACATTATGGTTCACTAGAATTATTCAACAATAAATAACACAATAAAGGAGAGTATCGTTCAGGGGGTATACCTAACCTAATATATATTATAACAACACTTTTAAGAGGTTGAGGTACATGCTACTGATTTTGTTGTACATTTTGATTTTCTAGTACCTTTGGAATTTGTTTTTTAGTGATCTCATCAAGCACTGTGTATTCTAGTTTTTATTTTTCTTGTTTCTTTCCCTGCAACTAATCTTTGTACATGACCTTCTCATTGAATAAGACATCTCTACTCCTAATGATTTTTTTTTATTTTCATAATCCCATAAGCGATAACAAAAATCATTAACATGGTATCCTATAAAGGTACACTTCTTGGATTTTTCCTCAAGATTTGTTCTATTTTCTTTATCAATATGGACAAATGTTTCACAACCAAAAGTCTTCAAAAAAGAATAGTTTACATTTTTACCTGTCCATGCCTCCTCTGAAATTCCACCATCCAAAGAGCTTGAAGATCCTCTATTTATTAAGTCAATAGAAGTATCCACAACATTTTCCCATAGCTATAAGGGCAACCCAACATGAAATCTCATACTCCTTGTGCACTCCATGATTGAATGTTCATCCTTTCTGACACACCATTTTATTGTGGTGTTCCTGGAACTGTTTTCTCTCTATGAATCCCATGGTATGAAAAGTAATCATCAAACTCTTTTCTGCAATATTCACCTCCATTGTTTGATCTGAGATAGTTCAACCTTTTTCTTGTCTCATTCTCAACCAAAGCTTTCCATTTATTAAAAGTATTAAAAACATCAGATTTTTGTTGAATGCAATAAACCCAAGTTTTTCTAGTTTCATCATCAATAAAAGTAACATAATAATGAGAACCACCAAGAGATAATACCTTAGCTAGTCTCCATACATCTGTATGAAAAATCTCTAACCTTTCACTCTTCTTTTATTTTCCGACTCTGAGAAATCTGACTCTCTTATGTTTTCCATAAACACAATGCTCACATAAATCCAAATCAATTTGTTTAAGATCTAGCAACAAATTTATTTTTTGAAGTATCTACATCCCCTTCTCACTCATGTGTCCAAGTCTATGATACCACAGTGTTGTATCCACTCTTGTAGAAGCTAAAGAGATAGAATAGTCAATATTATCAGTACATAAATACAATGTACCTACATTCTCTCCTCTTTCTATCACCAGTGATACTTTGGTGGCCTTCCATGCCTTATCTGTAAATATAGGATATACAACCTTCACTTTCCAACTACCCTCTTGAAATTAATTTTTCCTTATATCTAGAACATGTCTTATCTCTTTCAAAAACCATTGGTTTCCATTCCTTTTCTTTATGTTTACCTTTCCCATTCCAACAATTTTTCATGGTGCACCATCACCCAAATGAACCTGTCCAAAATCACCTTGAACATAATCTAGAAAATGTTTCATATGGGGTGTGGCATGAAATGAAGCCCCTAAATATACTGCCCAAGAATAAAAAAATATTATCTACAGAAAGAATCAAATCATCTTGTAATATATCACCTGTTACATTTTCTTCCTGATTTTTCTCATGTTGTCCATCTCTTTTTTTTTTTGGAGCTCTGCAATATTTCTTCAAATGTACTTTCTTCCAACAATTCCAGCACTCTATCTTTTCCAGTATGGATTTGGATCTTCCCTTCCTATTATTCTTGCGGTTCCATGAGCCATTTCCTCTATCCTTTTGTCTTCCCATGTTCTCCATGTTTAACGCATTACCCGATGTCTCACCTATGCTTTTCTGTCACATTTCCTCGCTAAGGATAACACCAACAACATCATCAAATTTCAGAGTGCTTGAACCAGAGACAAAGTTACTTACAACCATGACCAAGTCATTCCAACTTTTTGCTAATGAGCACAATATTAGAAGATACCTAACCTCATAATCAAAGTCCACTTTTACATAACTTAGCTGATTATTAACCGTATTAAATTCATTTAAATGATCTGCAATAGAACCACCTTTTGACATATTCATATTAAATAATATCTTCATTATAAATACCTTATTGGACATCGAGGGTTTTTCATACAGTTTAGCCAATGAGTCTGTCAACTCCTTCGTTGTCTTTTCTTTCAAAATATTGAAAGTCATCGATGCTGCCAGGATTAGCCATATCATTCCTAGTTCCTTTCTGTCAAGAACCTCCCATTCTTCATCCTTCATGGTTGTCGACTTCTTTTCAATTCCTCCTAATGGTAGGAATATATCCTTCTGATATAAATAATCTTCCATATGCATATTCTATAACTGGTAGTTTTGGCCATTAAATTTCTCAACCGTAAAATTTCCATCTTCCGCCATTTCTCCCACTTGAACCAGGAACCCTCTTTTCCTGCGAGTTGCCTTTCGCTCTGATACTAGTTGTTAGAAAAATAGGATCGTAGATCAATAAAATAAAACAAATGCAGAAATAAAACACAGCAGATACACAATACAATAGAGACACAAATATACATGGTTCACCCAGTGTGGGCTACATCCACCAGAGAAATTTCCATGTCCTTCCTTTATTATTATCTAGCAAACGAAGAGATACAATCTACAACACACTTTTTTTAACTTCCTCTTCTTTCTCTCACAGTCTCCTCTCTCAGAATACAATATTCATAATGATACATAGCCGTAATACATTTCCATCATAAAATAGGGTTACCCATTGTTAGATATGCAACCTTATAATGAACAGTCCATATTTACTATGAAGTTACAATATACATTTACATGGCAATTTTTCCTTTAGGGGCCTGCTTGCCCTTGGAGCCCCCAATTGGCGGGATGAGCCCCTGAATATCCAAATTATTTTGAGAATGATGTGAAGTCAAAAATATAATCGATATATAACAAGGAAATACATAGATATAATGTAGAGAACATAGAAATATAGTGAAAAACAACTTCTATTAATGAATAAGAGAGAAAAACATTGTAGAACACAAACTGGTAGAATGGGGTAGCCTATCTCTGAAAAGAAATAGATGTTGGCCATGCTTCATTCACAACAAGATTTACATCACACTCCATTTCATGCTTAAAGGGCCTCCTTCACCTCAATTATATATGAGAGTGAGAGGAGAACAAATCCCATGATGCATGTGGGATAAATTGGATTAAGTTCATAAAATGCCATAGGCATGTAAAACACTAGGATTTCTCAGGGGGTCACCCATCCCAGTACTACTCTAGCCTAAGTGTGCTTAATTGTGGAGTTCTAATGGGATTTGGTGCATTAACGCTATGATGTAGGAATGGACATATTACCACTAGGAAACCATTACATGATGTCTGTAATTGACAAATGAATATGACATTACATTCTATTCCCACCAGAAGGGTGAATATCATCGTTTATCAAAACTAAAGGCTCAAAATTGTGATTCAACGGAAAAGGTGGATGGCCACCGACATCCATTTGGATCATTCCTCCCTGCTACACATTATTTTGGTCACCTCAGTGATCACCTGACAACATGTGTTAATGTTCCCTGAAAATATTAAAATAAGACTTTCTCCATGAGAAAAGTGATTTTCTTTCCTCTCTCAAAAACCATATCAAGGAATATTGTTGCATCCTGCCATATGCATGGGGTGAGATGATGCCTGATCATCACACTCTTCTCTAAACCTGTACTGCGACGCCATCACATGTTTATTTTGCATAGGGTGTGATGATGCTTGAAGCATAGGAAAAGTCAAATTTCATGAATGTTCTAGAAGGGAATCTTCTAGAAGTTGAGGTGGCCTCTGATTGGTTTGGATCTTACTTGCTTATCTGATTTGGTGGTATTATCCTAATCTCCTCATCCATCTCTCTTTCACACTATATAAAGAGGGATCTCTTATGGAAAAGGATAAGGTTGAATAGGATAATATTTACATGGAGAATTCTACTTCAGATTATGCTTGAGAGCTTTTATTTAGTTCTTCAAGTCAGATTGTAGATCTTCTTCATTCAAGGCATTGGAGCAAAGGTGTGTGTGTTGAAGCAAAGGGTCATTGAAAGGGGACCTTGAAAAATTAAGTCATGGGTTGTATTCTCCACTTTTCGTTCATTTAATACAGTGATACATTTCTTCCCTATATAAGCATCTCATCTTCTATTGTAAAATTCCTTGATCATATACATAGACTTCATTAGAATACATACATCCTTGTTTTCTCTCTTTGTTGGTTTGTAATTCTTAGACATGCTTACTATTATGCAAACTCAAATAAGGAGCTACAAGGATGACACTAGCGATGATCAAGCATCATTTAAAAGGTATGTCAGTTGTACTTAACTAAACTAGTTCATATGATGATGAAGTTTAAGGCAAAGTGTGTACTCTGTTATGTTTTGTTCTAGTTTCATGTGGAAGTTAGGGAGATCTGTTTGTATCCACACTTACTGATTAATCTGATAACAAAATTGGTGATCATACTGAGGATTACGAATTTCTTTTGTTTTTTTCCTCTTATTTTCTTTTATCCTGCCTTCTTTTGGTCAAATTCATTCTCTGAGTCTGTGGGTGATCCATCTAGACTCCCTGGGTCTGAAGGTTCAGTGAGAATTTTTGAATTTATTTCCTTTTTCCTTTAGTTTCATATATCATCGCACTGTACTCTATAGATAGGCCGCGTCGATCCTCTAACATTGCACTTTACTAGTGCAGACCAGTCTGACGACATCGCATTGTACCTATTGGTAGCATGCGACGAACCTAGATCATCACACTGTGCTCCACTACCACCTGCGACGATTCTTGTAGGAATTGTTGGAGATAGCCAATTTTTTTTTTTTACCCAGTTTTTCCTGAATTTCCTGGGATGAACTTCTGACACTACTGAATGATTTATTTATAAGTTTTAAGCTTGCATTTGATTGGTTTTTGGAGATTGAAAGTTTTCTTTATAAATTTTTCAAGTTTTTCTTTTGATTTTTGTCACAAGGCCATAATCTCTAGGTATTGATCTTGAGTTCTTGTTTGACAAAGGATATTTGATTTATTTCGAAGTTTTAGATTGTTTTTATTTTTTGGATTGTTCATTGATTGAGAGACAATTTTTGTTTTGTATTTGAAAAAACAAATTCATATCATTTCATTTTTGTCTACATTATGGTTTTGATTTGGAAATAGTGTCAAGAGAATGTGTTAATTTTCTTCGATTACGCTTTCTTTTCTTCATTACATCTATGATATGATTTGAGAAAGAAAGAAATGAAGTCATTCTTCTTTTTAATAGTTTTTTACAAGAAAATTGTTGCATTCAAATTATTTGTTAAAAGAGAAAATTGGAAAATTTTATAGCTTTTGATTATTTGGAATCTGCATTCAAAAATTGAGAAATTATGTTTCGCAGATTTTGTATTTCAAAAGGAAATACCTTCTCCCTATTGTAATTAGAGTTCATCGAATTAAAATATTACATAATCATCTATTTTTTCATTTTATTGGGTCAAGGTCGATACATCATCAATTTCATTTTCGTTTCCCTTTTGAGTAAGAAACAACCTTTAAAATACAACGAAATTTTAAAATTTATTAGTAACTTTATTTTCTAGGAATTATCTACACCAACATTAGCTAGGATAGCACTTTGGAATAGGTTGTAAGGTACACTCTCTAAAGTATCAAAACACATAATAGTATCTTGTGATAGGGAGAGTTCAAATCCACTTGCTACATTTTGTCTTGGGAAGCCCTACTAACACAAGGGTCAATCATGAGGTTGCATTAGGACTGGCAGAGTTACTCACCCTACTTTGTCGGTATTAGTGTAGATATTTTGTGTATTATTGTGGGTTACTTGAGAAGAAAATCATGTGGGGACCTTATCGAGTTGATTTCGGGCTAGATACCCTGCCTTTGAGCTTGGATCGGAATGTCGATTGTTTCCCTAAGAATAAATGTCATAATTGGTAAACTTAGTAGCCTATCTCTTTAGGGTATTTACACAATGTGACTATGGAGGGGAAAGTATTCATGGTACCTGGAATCGATGTTGGCCAAACTCACTTGGGCTCCTTAGAGGGTATACCCATGATTATGTGTGGGAGCTTGCACCAGGGTGTAAGTCCGTTAAGCAGGTCGTCAACGCAACTTTTCCACCCAATTCTGTAATGTCCCCCACCTCTTAGAGAGGTGAGGAGGAGACTCAGTGGCCTGGGCACCCCCACTAGGTCATAGTCTCACACTGAAGGGGGGGAAAGTCAAGAAGTTAAAAGTTATATTTTTAAGTTGACTTGAGAAAGGGAAAGGATAAAGGAGTAATAGATAACTCAACATAAGAATAGAAGATTAACCCTAGGAGTTAACCTAACTCAACAAAGAATTAGAAGGAAAAGTATAAGTAAGAGGCTGGGGTGCACCTATTATTCATTCTGGTTTTGGATTAGCATTTGCTATTGCTCTTG
>ML785726.1:427245-454402 GCA_009831015.1 Picea engelmannii
CTGGGTTTTCCTTGCAGTTGCCCGATCTATCATTTGGCATATTTCTCGGGTTGATTGGACACTTTTGGTAGCAGGGCAGAATTATTCAGGGCTTCAGCATTCTAGCAGGACGTGGCACTTTCCAGCTTGGAGGTTGAGCATTAATACGGCTCAGATCTGCTTGATTTAGTCTTCATTGTATATCCATCCTTTGGAGGCTCATTTTGTATTGTCAGGAGCATTTTGTAGCAGCTCACATCTATTTCTTGTACGACCATCTGAGGTTTATGCCAGATCGGCCATCTATTGTATTGATCTTACATTGCTCATAATAAAAATGTCAGATCTTTGCTTGTGCTTCTACATCTTGAATATATTGTGATCTCCATGTGTTGATGAATCTTGTATACACTTAAAAACTCAATAAATTAGTAGTAGTTAGTGATTCCAAGAAAGAATTTGGCTTGGGATCATTACAGATTCATCCCATCCCCTTCTTCTCTTGATTTCGGGATTTTAGATTTCATCACAAACTAGTGACTTAGAAATAAGAAGGTTTGTTTTCTTTATTTGGTTTCTATATTTTATTTATGAGTCCTATTTGTTTCTATAGTTGGCCATAGATTTTTTTCATTCTTTATTTGGTACGGCCAACATCAGTCCTCGTCGTTCATGTAGGATGCAAGGGATACCTCTGGAAGATCCAGAAGATTATGTCCCTTTTCTTCATAACTCACCATAGGGTTCTCTTGAAGGAGCAGTCAATAATGACATAGCCTCTAAAATTGGAAGTTCTACTCCATTGTTGGAGTCAATACTTCCCATAAACCTATTATTGATTGCTATACATGATCCACATTTGCTCTGAATTAATTCATCGGGAGACATTGTTGCTGAAGAATATATTGAAATACCTATTGGACCTCATGCAAAGTCTGATGTAGAAGATCCATTTTTTCAAAGTGAGTCATTTAGAACTTCGGTTCACGATGTTGGAAAATTTGATCCTAGCACCCCTGGTCCTAGTCGTACTATTTGGAGAGCCTCTTTGGGACAAGGTATTTTTGATAAACTAGGAATGAGCCATTTATGCTCGAGAACTCCTAATAAATGTATGGCATCACAAACGCCTATGAATTCTACTACTTATACCGTACCTTTAGACCATTTTGCTAGAACAACTAGTAACGTCGTCACAGTTTCAGACCAATTGTTTCTTGGTTCTCACTCAATTCTTCCTCTCCAACTCGTTGGTTCTACCATGGTTCCACAAGCTACACTTGTTTCTGCCGAAAATACGGTTATCACCCAAGATCCTATTGGAACACTGTGTCTACTTAGATCAAATACACCACTTCCCCCTAGGTATAATGCTTTGAATAATTCCATTTCTAATCCTACCCAGAATCCATCCGAAGGGTATAATCGTGTTATTCTTCCTGGGTATAATGTTGCTAGTCATTTTGTTCCTACCGGTACCTAGGTTCTCTCCGAGGGGCCTTACATTCCTCTTCCACCTCCTCTTGGAGGATCTAATCATCCTGGCCCTAGTAGCTCCAATCAAGTTGGAGGAAGCAATCATTTTTCCGCTTCTAGTTTTCAGATTTCTGTTGGGGGACAACCTCAAGTTAGGGGGAACCTCAAGTTAGGGGACAACCCCAAGTTGGGGGGAAACCTCAAGTTGGAATCCATAACCTAGTTTATGGAAAAATTATACCTACATTACAATCTCAACCTTAGAGTCTTCCTTTCAAAGGGAGTCAACAACCATCTAGAAGGAAACATCCTCAAATTAATTCTTTTATAACCCCTAATCTTGGACAACCGTTTCCAAGTTCTATGAATCCTACTTGTGGTCAAATTTTTCAGTCTAATGCTCCTTTCCAAGGGAGCCTACCTAATCAACCAACTTATGTTGGCTATTTGACTTAAAATCCTCCACAACCAAATTTTTTAGAACTATCTAACTATCTACAAACTGCCTATGGTCCTACTGGTATACCTACATGACTACCTCCTCAAAACTACTAGTTTCCTTAAGTGAACAGATAGTTTCCCCTTCTTGCTAATTTGGATTTACCATATTTATCTAGGATTTTGAATGATCCTATTTTGAATTCTCCTTATTGGACTGTCATACATGTTGTGAGTGGAAAATCCCTCTACGGACTAGCACTTAGGGCTTTATTATGCATGTAGAAAAGACCTAAAGATTCCTACTTTCTACCGTCGTCTCAGACCTAATACCCATTATTCTTAAGCAAATACGTAGTTAAGAATATCAAGTGAGCATACCTTATTTCAGGTATTTGATATCGATCCTTCTTAATGCTTGATCGCTCTTTGACTGCAACTCTCCTCCCAAGGCTGCCCTACATTCACACAAAACAAACAAGGAGCTCCACATGCATTTGATATATAGATTAATGGGTTAGAGATTTAATCAACATGTATGCAATAAACCATGAAACCCTCATATGGTGGGATGGGAAAAGTACTTCTTTATTATTAACTTCAACAAATCAACTTACAATGATGAAGCTGACCATTTCTCCACGAACCTGGTCCTGGGCTCCTCTTCAACTGTCCTCCAACTTATTTTCTCTATATTTCTCTTTGCACAAGGATGGATAAAGGGTTGGGGCAAAGGGAATGCGCAATCAGGTATAGTTTATTTACTATGATTCTCCTCTTCCAAATGGGACCCCTAACCCTTCTTTTATAGGCTAGAAGAAGCTAGGTATTTGGTCGAACCCTCGGCCATGCATGGCCAAAAGGTTTAGTTAACTCACCCAAAGTTGTGTGTTCCATCAACAACTTTCCTTTTTCCATGCTTTTGTAGGTACACACGGGTTGTTTTGGGTCAACTAGCATGTACATGCATGCAGTAATGGAGTAGGGCATGTGGGCCTTTATAAAAGGTGTTTTAAAGAAGAGTTGTTCAACAGTGTTTTGGAAAAGAAGGAATTTGAGATGGCCTGATGCCAGGTAAGCATGTCTGGTGCAAATTGGGGTTATAACAAATTACCCCTAATGTGTGAGGTCAAAAGAGTATATGATGGCCGAAATACATGAGCAATCTTCACCAATGTGCTGAACAAGTGAGCCTAGGGACCAGAAATCGAGAGGTGTCGTCTGCAAAAATAACAATTGTCTCACTGAGGCGGGCATATCCATGCTTGGGATAAAATAAAATCATGGCTACCAATCAAATACATTGTAGATCGATGTCATATAGATATATAAAGTGTAGCCACAAAAAATACACAGTGGAGCTACATCTCAAAATAAAAAATATATACGTGTAGAGTATCCATCTTCTTAGAAGTTGCTAAGGCATGATGGCTGAAGATGAGGTCTTCATAGCTCGAGAAACAACTTCAAAATCTTCAAAACTTGGGTAGGAGTGTAATATGAGTGTACGACTTCACTACCCAGAGGTCTTCAACGACTCATCGGTCAGGGACTAGAGAATCTTAATGATTAAACTGAAGGCTTCATTGATTTCGAACAAAGACTTGATTGGACATTCAGGATGGCCATGCATGAGGGAAAGAGACAAATTGTAGAGGGGTAGACTCAGGCTTGGTAAAAACTTCCCTTGGATAACAACACGACAAATGATGAGACTCAGGCAGCATGGCATTAACATAAGTTTACGAGGTAGGAGGAAACACAAACTCTCCATATGTTTGGAAGAATAACCAAACAAAGGAGGACATAGCCATACGTAGCGAGAACAAATTCCTAAGGTCATATTAAATCCTAGAGTTTGAAAAACAAACGGACATATGTGCTTTATCCAAGGGTGACTCATTATGCTACCGATAAAGAAAATACTTTTCCCTTCCTCTTGTTGGGGTATATTTGATTTCTTTGTATTTTTCAATAATTTTGGAAAAAGAATAAAAGAATGTTACATTACAAAGGAAGAACGAGTGTTGCAAACATACAAGTTCAAGGCACAGGGACAAGACTGATGTTCAGAGTAAGGACAGTCGGGAAAAATCCTCCAGGGGCCAAAGGTGTCAAGACGCAGAGGCAAAGTGCTACAGGGCTTGCGTATAAGACATGCTTTGGATGGTTCAGTTGAGAGTAACATGGATCCATCATTAGGCCAAAGACATGGGTATGCAAAGATGATTAATACAACACACAATGATAACATCCTTCGATGTGAATTTAACGAGCCTAGAGAAGGTAAGATCGACAGTTTTTCATATTTAGAGAGTCTGAGAAAATGTAAGAGACTCCACTGGGGTACCTTTTGTGAAGGTATTCTAGTCGGTTCAAAAAAGGGGTAAACTAGCACCGACAAAACATCTATTCAAAACCATTTTAACAAGTGTGATAAAGACAAGATCACTCAGCCATTTTTTCATTTTTAAGGAGTCTGAAAAAAAGTTATCTATGGACTCCATCAGGAATGTTCTTTTGGACCATTTTAATGAGTGTGAAAGAATAAGGTCACTCGATGATCTTTTCAATTTTAGGGAGTCTGAAAAGAGCTTAACTATGGACTCCGTGGGGGTTCCTTTTTCGTAAATTTAGTCCCTCGGGCCCAAAAAAGGGGTAAAGTTATACCTGAGGGTACTCTTCTAGGGATCTAAAGCCTCTAGAGTATACCTTTGTTCGTACAGTTGACCGTTCGGACCGAAAAAGGGGTAAATACCACCGGATAGATGTGACTTCAAATTTTAGTTTAACGAGCATGAAAGGCCACAAGATCGCTCGACAATAATTTCATTTTTAAAGGGTCTGAAAAGGGCTTAAAAGAATACCCATGGGGGCTACGACTCATGTATGCAATTGGTTCAGGTAGAGCCCGCTGCTAGGCTCGGACCAAGAGTCTCTTCGATAGTCAACTTGGAAAGTCTCCTAAAAGGGAAGAAAACACAAACCATGGTGTAAGTCCTCCCGCGGTATAGAAACGGTAGTCATGGCTTCAAGGATAGCCTCATCTGAAGGAAATTCAAAATATGAGAAATCACGCAAATGAGGATCGACAGTCCCAAAGGGTGAAGTAAACTGACCATACTCCATATGATGATGGAGGTTCTGGCCACAACTGGTAGAGTCTATCAGCGAAGAATCACAAGAACGAGGGCTTGATGATCTACAAACAACGAGATCAGACTTAGAAGGATACTCAAGCCCACTTGGAACAAGAGGAGGAAGCGAGGGCTCCCATGCCCCCATTGGATAAACCAAAGGATCAATTGTTGATTCCAAGTCTTGAGAAGGAAAACATGATTTCATAGGTTCCTTCTCATAAGCAATTGAACATCGAGGATAATATGCCACATAATTAACCGATGGACGGGTAGAGTCTATATGAATGCTAGGAACATATAAAGGGGTAGTCTAAAATAATGTTGAATTAGGATGGTGATTATCATATGCCAGCTGGTCGATAGTGACAATGCTTCCATTGTGAGGGGAATTCATCACCTGGAAGAGCGTAGACACTACAACATTCATAACATATACATAATCATTCCCTAGAATCATATTGAAATCTAACGGGCCTTGCACCACTATAACATCAACAAGGACAGTCTTCCCACCTAATGATATAGGAAACCGAGGAAGAATCCCCAAATATTCACTAAGAGGTCTATCAAAAGCCAACAACTCATGCAAAGAAGACACAATCTTGGGAGATCCCAAGACTTTCCAAACCAAGGAGGATAAAATACTTGCAGAGGCTCCCTCATCCACAATACATCAATAAACATTTTTTGAATTAAATTCAACCCTTGTTTGAAAAGGTGTGGCGGAAAGAAGACGAGGCTCAACAAGGTCATTCCAATCAAAGGAAACCATCCTAAGGCTTGGAGGGGTTGTGCTTGGAATGAGTAGAATGCCCCCTTGTTCTGAAAGTATTGAACCAGAAATGATAAAAACATAGTTGGTAGACACGTCACTCTCCAAAAGAAGAGTGGGATCATCTGATGATTGCATCGGCATGACCACTTTTGCAACTAATGGTTGAATAGGCTATGGAACTACATGGTCTAAAGGCACCTCACACTGCAAAATAAGAGTGAGATCAGCTAATGACTGCATCAGCATGACCAATTTCACAACCAATGGATGAATAGGTTGTGAGACTACATGGTCTAAAGGCACCTCACCCCCCAAAAGAGGAGTGGGATCAGCTGACGAATGCATCGACATGACTACTTTCTCAGCCAATGGATGAATAGGCTAAGAGACTACATGGTCTAAAGGCACCTCACCCCCCAAAAGAGGAGTGGGATCAGCTGATGACTACATTGGCATGACCACTTTCTCAACCAATGGATGAATAGGCTGAGAGACTATAAGGTCTAAAGGTACCTCACCCCCCAAATGAGGAGTGGGATCAGCCGATGACTGCATCAACATGACCACTTTCTCAACCAATGGTTGAATAGACTGTGAGGAAACCTCAAAAGACTCAGAATCAGAAGAGTTTGCAGACAGGGACCACAATCGTTGTACCTCTAGAATGTCAAGGCACAAATGAGTAAGGTGATCTCCCTTGCAAAGATTACAAGGGAAATTAGGCTTACGTACTATCTATCTAGGTTTCTCAACAGGATTAATGCCCCCAACATGACTAGTAGTGGTTGGTTGCACATCTCCAACATGACTCATAGAGGTTGGTGATTTCTTCTTACTATTCTTCCTCTTTCTATTTCATTTAGACTTCCGGTTACTAGTAACTGTAGTTTCACCAAAGGTGGGAGAAGGAGGAGGAAAAGACTTTGCTATCAAAGAAACATCAACAGGGTGCCCATGACATAAAGTGATTAACTAATAAGCATCAAGAGAATTTGTGACATTTGGAATGGTACCCAACCAAACTGGTAATCCCACATTCAACCTAGGAATGTACAAAGTGGCCATCAAGGGGACACCAACGTTTCCGAAGAAAGGAAAAGCACAAGAATACCCTTGCGAAGGGGTTCCTTGGTTGGTATCATTGGGAAATTTAGCCATGAATATACTATGCACAGGTTCTCCCTTTGTAGGATTGTTCAAGTCTGTAAAAGTCTCACACACTGACTCTGAAGAACCAATGTTATCAAAACAAAACCTATAAAGAGGTGGCTCCACGTTTCTAAGAGGAAGACTGAAAATTTCTCTCAACTGGTGTAGTGGGCGGTCTACCACCCTAGGTCAGAGAACTAAATCCACAACTGACTAACTCACTATGGAAAACTAGGGAGCACAGAGCACACACTAAAAGTTCCTAAAGGAAAATCAAGCAAACGACTAACTAGTTGGAAGAACAGTTACACCAACCAACACTAGAGCAACTTACCGGTGCAAGTGCAAATTGAATATGGAAGCACCCTCCAGGTATAATATGAAAAGAGTGGCCCGATGTCTGCCCTAGGTACTATGGTATACCCCCGTGGTCACCTATGTAAGTCCATAAAATAAAGGCAACTAGGTTTCCATCTCGTGAACAATCACCACGTGGGTACAGTCGACAGTCAGGTGGACTGTAATGAGCAGGGTATCCAACCCGAAACCTATCAAGGCTATCAAAAGCAAGTGTTGTGGAAGACGACTGAGGACCTCAAACAGATTCGAGACCCATGAAGCTCTGTGGAAAATGTGATCAACAGAATCCCAAGACAAGTCCTCTATATGTGTTCCCCACTACGCTTGGTCCAGCTTTGGAGGGGTTATCTCCGCTACCTTTCTGCACGCGACCTCGTTTTTAGCCCCTGTGTTAGAGGGGGGTCCCGAATAATTTCCATGTTACTGGACTTCTACACTCCTTAGCACAAAATCGTATTTTTATTTTATAGCCTTGAAGAGTTTCCTCTCCAACCTAAATCAAGGCTCTAGCCTAATCTAGTTGATGGACCCTACAAACAAAAAGTCTAGTAAATTTTAATTAGCATTCTTTTTACTGGCTTGATTTACTCAAAAGGGTACAATAGTGCAACTAATGGTGTTAAGACTCTTGCAAAAAATGATGAACTTATATGAACACTGGAAAAGAATGATTATATATATATATATATATATATATATATATATTTGAAATTCTTTTAAAATAGAATAAAACACAATGCTATGCTAATTTCTTTTTCTTTTTCAAATAACAATGCAAAGAAAATGCCAGGAAAGAAAGAGATCTAACAAACTAAGTTTTTTTTTTTTTTTTTTTTATTTTCTTCCAATCAAAGAAGACATAACAAAATATTCTAAAAGAAACTGATGAATACATGATTCATGGCCATGAGGGGGAATTTTGTTTCAAAATGCAACTCATTTTTCTTAAAATTTCAAGCTAAAAATAAGTTAAAAAAACTAGGAAACACAAGAAATGTTCTAAATGAAAAAGCAAGCTATAAGAGAGTCCAAACCTAGGCTAAGATGCTATGAAAGAGACCAAGAACCCTGAGAGATATAACTCTTGACAAGGAAAAGGATGATTGCCTCTTCTCAAACAAAAATTTTCTCAACAGGTACGTTGTTGACAGTTCAACAACCAACATGTGCATGCGAGCTGTGTAAGGTCAGAGCGCATGTATATTCATGCAAACCATATGTAGGCCATGTGTACCTCTGCAAATCTTCAAAAATGAAAAGAAAAGCAATCAAGCACTGGAAGAGACTACTGGTATTGAGAACCAGAATCTCTTGAAGACTCCGAAACTTACTTTGACAGAAAAAGAAAACAATTGAAGGAAATTTTCATAGAACAAAACCAATCTGAGGTCAAACCTAAGCTACAAAACTACAAAAACAGAGACTAGAATGAGTTCCAGAAAACCCTTGATAAGGATTACTTTTGATAGGGGAGAGGATGATTGCCTCTCTAAAAGGAATTTTCTGGAATCATACATGTGACTGACACTTCCTCAGCTAGCGTGTACACGTGAGCTGTGAGAAGGTAGGGAGCAGATACACACGTGTAGACCTTATACAGACCATGTGTACCTCTGTGGGTCTTGGAAAAGAAAAATAAATGTAGTCAAGAAAAGAAACAAAGATAACTGGTATGGAAGACCAGAATCTCTGTTAGCTCAGACTTTTGCAGAAACTTTAAAAACAAGGAATGAAACCAGTTTTTAAAAATACCCAAAAAATATTCCCAGAAACCCTAGAGATCCCCAATATGGTCACAAATTCTGTTGTGAGTGGGAAATACCTTTACGGACTAGCACTTAGGGTTTTATTATGCATGTATAAAATACCTAAAGATTACTACTTTCTACCGTCGTCCCAAACCTAATCCCCATTATTCTTAAGCAAATACGTAGTTAAGAAGATCACATGAGCATACCTTATTTCGGGTGTTTGATATCGATCTTTCTTCATGCTTGATCTCTCTTTGACTACAACTCTCCTCCCAAGGCTGACCTGCATTCACACAAAACAAACAAAGAGCTCCACATGAATTTGATATATAGATTAATGGGTTAGAGATTCAATCAACATGTATGGAATAAACCATGAAAACCTCATATGGTGGGATGGGAAAAGTACTTCTTTATTATTAACTTCAACAAATAAACTTACAATGATGAAGTCAGCCACTGCTCCATGAACCTGGTCCTGGGCTCCTCTTCAACTGTCCTCCAACTTCTTTCCTATATATTTCTCTTTGCACAAGGATGGCTAAAGGGTTGGGACAAAGGGAATGCGCAATCGGGTATAGTTTATTTACTATGATTATCCTCTTCCAAATGGGACCCCTAAACCTTCTTTTATAGGCTAGAAGAAGCTAGGTATTTGGTCGAACCCTCGGCCATGCATGGCCGAAAGGTTTAGTTAACTCACCCAAATATGTGTGTTCCATCAAGAACTTTCCTTTTTTCGTGATTTTGTAGGTACACACAGATTGTTTTGGGTGAGCTAGTGTGTACACGCATGCAGTAATGGAGTAGGGCACGTGGGACTTTAAGAAGACTTGTTCAACAGTGTTTTGGCAAAGAAGGAATCTGATATGGCTTGATGCCAGGTAAGCATTTCTAGTGAAAATTAGGGTTATAAAAATACCAGCCAAATTACCATCTGACATTTCTAAGTTTGACAGTCGATTGAGAGAAGACCCAAATAATCACGTCATGACATTCCATCTTTGGTGTTTGTCCAACTCGCTGAGAGATGACTATAAGATTACAAATTTTTCAATTAACTCTTATGGGTTCGGAAACCAAATGGTATATTGAGATACCATGAGGTTTCTTTAATGAATTCAATACTCTAGCCATGGCCTTCTTAACGCATTACCAATTTCCAATTCGATATGAGACATGAACTAAAATTTTGAGTTCTTTCAAACAATCCTCTTCTACTCATATTTTTGATCATATCTATGAGTGGAGGAGGAGAATATGCTTAATCAAATTTCCCCTTCCTAATCAACTATTGGTTGAGTGGTTTACAAAATCTCTCATTGGTCCTATATCCCATGATGTTTCCATGGGTGGTGTCGTCACTGAAGAGAAGGCGATTAGTCATGATCAATATATGGATCTCATTTATTCGCAAACGAGAACACTATACGACTTGATCCCTGTTTCTCCTCGTCCTTCTATGAATCCTACCCCAACACCTCCAGTAGCTTCTCACGCTGTTGATGGTATGATTGGAAATTCTCATGCTGAGACTTGGTATAAACAAGCCATTCATACCAATCCCAATTCTACTACTTCTAATGTACAAAATACTCCTAATCCGACTCCTTCCCCCAGTAAAACCTCTGAGGTGAATTCGGTTCAATTACACCTATCAGTAAAAATAAAAATAAAAAGAAAGAGATGGGTAGGAATAAGGAGGAAAAAAATAAAATCAACAATCTGAGAAACCGAAAAGATAGCATGTTGATGACAAAGATAAGTGTAAACCTCGTTATCCTTTTCTTATCTGTGGTGAGTATCATTATACAAAATAATGTTCATGACGTGTTGAGGTTAATAAGTTCCTGCAAGGGACCGGAACACCTCCTACACCCGTTGTCTCGTCACAATTGTTTACTTCTTAGCAGTAGGACCAATTGGTCATTCATGACCAACCTTATTCCTCTACCACATCTTATGTACTTATGTGTATTGGTGACTGCAAGAAGAACGAAGTTGCATTCACAACTTGATCCAAAGATTATTCGCCTTCGAAAGAGAAAGTTGATGATTTACCACCTCCATTGGTTCAACCTCCTCCACCAACTTCATCTCCAAATAGTCCTCTTTGTCTCAGACGATCGTGCCTCAATACAGTTCTTCATCCTCCTCCCAAGGGTGTTGTTCAAAAGTCCGAATTTAATCCTCACTCATGTGCTGCCCAAAACTAGAGTATTGTAGAAGACCTTGCACAAGAACCCTCTGCGATGTCGTCTCTTGAAGTCCTTCAAAGTTTTCCCACTCAACGAAAGGCATTGTTAAAGGCTATTGGTGGAATTGATCCTACCGATACTAATTTAATAATATTTGACTTGGAATATTATATTCCAAGGCTTCCTCCTCAGTTAGGGTTTTAGATCCAATTTGTTGTGGAAAACAAGAATATTTTTTGAACCTTTTGATCCAAGTGGATATCGGTGGCCACCCACCTTCTCCAACTGGCCCAAAACATGTTTCTGACAATTTTGGTAATTTACTATTTTTAGCAATTTTTAACTTCTGGGGCCATTTTGAGGCCCTAAACGATGTTTTTTGAGAAAATGGGGAGTAACATGGTTCGTATATCGATGTTTCTCACCCAAAAGTTGTATATATCTTTCCAATGAGCTATCGTATGCCCCAAATGGAGATCGTATGCCAAAGTTACACCCCTGGGAATTTGACGTATCAACTACCCCCATCGGGGCCCACAAATATTTTGGCTTTTCATCTTCCGGGGTTAGGGTTTTGGATTTTACTTTTGTTAAAAAGGCCCTTAGAGCCTCATTGTAATAATCATCTTCTCGCAGATGCGAGTAGCCGTCACATCTCTTCTCAGTGATAAGCTACCACCATTCTAGCAAGTCTTTCACTCTGTATTTTACAGTCTCTGTATATTTATTTCGTTAATAGAAATCGTGTATTAGTGTATATCTGTGACTCTTGTTTTATTTTCTCTATATCTCTCTTATATTGTTGTCTCTCTTACAATATCTCTGTGAATTTATTTATTATATCTTTGATCTCATTTTGTGCCAAAAATAATCTAGATCAGTGGTATCAGAGCAGGTTGCTCTTGATCGTTTTCAGTGCATGTCCCCGATGAGGTCTGAGTATAGCAAGTTCGGTCTCGAGCTTGTCTCTCTTGAATACAATCGCTCTCGTACACCCAAGAAAACCTTAATGGCAAAAGAAAATAAAAATGATGGAGAAGATGATCCTATCATTCTATTGCTTGAGCAATCTCTCACGTGACAGAGGGATGAAATGATGGATAATTTTTCCCACATCCTTCAATGCCTCCAGATAGCATCAAGTGTATCTTCATCAAGCGACCACTTTGGAGGCACCTCACCTTTCAAGGTACATGTTAATTTTGATATTCCCATATTTGAAGGTCAAATAGATGCAGATACCCTGGATAAATGGTTAAATCTGCTAGAAGGTTATTTCTCTATTCATAATTTTTCCGACAAGGAAAAGATCACCTTCGCACTCCTTAAGGATCTCCCCCATGTCAAACATTGGTGGGAAAATTACTAGGAGAAAATTTCCACAGAGGAGTCTGGAATATATGGGGCTGAGCCCACTTGGGATTTTTTTGTGGATGCAGTAAAGGAACAATATTACCCTATTGGAAGATATAGGACCAGTACATGAGATGGACCACACTGTGACAAGAGAAGGGCCAAGTAGTTCCAGAGTTCACTAATACCTTCCATACCTTGTGCACCAAGCTGGGTATCAAAGACTCCAAGAGACATTTCGTTCTAAAATACCATGGGGCTCTACACAGATACATCCAGACTGAAATGGATTTTCTGGACATCTCATCACTCAGTGATGCTTATCTATATGTTATTAAAATCGAGCAAAAATTTAAACACCAGAACAAACGAGAATTCAGGTCTGCAAATCCGCAACAACCAAATTATGACAAAGACATCCCTAACAAACAATCTCCCAAAAACCAGTCTAAGACATAGGAAAAGAAGGGTCACAGGAAGACAAAGAAGGACACTGGAAAATGGTGTGATTTCCACAAAATCTCTTGGCACAACACCGATGAATGTCACTCAAAACATTCATTGGTGGCTGATATCAAAGACAAGGAGTCGAACCTTAATTTAGAATCTGATTATGAAAATAATGGGAAAAGACAGATCATCGACGCAGACCCCACTGTTATTGTCGCGACCGCAACAATTCAACCAGAAGAACCAACAGATCCTGAAGATGGGGAGTGCCTTTTTCATTCAAAAATGTTGGTGAAGGGGACCCCATTGCATTTTATTGTTGATAGTGGAATCCATAAGAACATCATCTCATCAGAGTCCATCAAACAGTTGGGATTGTCGACAACCCCACACCCACATCCATACAACATCGGGTGGCTTCGCCAAGGATGAGATCTTCATGTCAGCCAACAATGTCAACTGTCATATGACATCCAACCCTTCAAGGATGAGGTATTATGTGATGTTTCCCCACTGGATGTTTGTGATGTTCTCTTGGTCCAGCCATATATGTGGAAGCGCCATGCTATTTATGAGTCTCAACCCCATACTGTCATTGTTACTTTGGGGGGTCATCTCTACAGAATACCAGAGGTAGTTCCAACTACTGCCCCACCTAAACAGTGCTGCAAGGTATTATCTCATACTGCAAAATTCATCTTTTTTACAATCTATTCAAAAGGTGATCAGAAGGATACTGCAACCACCACAGCTTCGGCCCAAGCACCTTCTATCCAACAGAAATAGGTTGAAAAGGTTGCAGCAAATAAAAAAGATTCCTTCTGCACATAGTCATCTAAAATAGCCATAATGGTTAAAAATGTCCAAACCTTCCAGCCAAAGTTTCATGATAGCCTTCAACAAGCTAAGCAATGCCACTTCTCCAGCAAGGCAAGCAAATCACCAAGATTCAGATTCAACAATCGGTTTCCCCTCTCCCTCGGGAACTCAATGCAATGGAGAACATTGATTCCTAAGGAGGGAGGATTGATCCAGGTGGATATTGGTGGCCACCCACCTTCTCCAACTGCCCCAAAACATGTTTCTGGCAATTCTGGTAATTTACTATTTTTAGCAGTTTTTAACTTTTGGGGCCATTTTGAGGCCCTAAACAATGTTTTTTGAGAAAACGGGCAACAACATGGATTGTAGATCAATGTTGCTCACCCAAAAGTTGTAGTTCTCGGATAGATATTTCCAATGAGCTATCATATTCCCCAAACGAAGATCATATGCCAAAGTTACACCCCTGGGAAGTTGACGTATCAACTACCCCCATCGGGGCCCACAAACCTTTTGGATTTTCATCTTCCAGGGTTAGGGTTTTGGATTTTACTTTTGTTTGAAATTCCATTATAGCCTCATTTTAATAATCATCTTCTCACGGATGCGAGTATCCATCACATCTCTTCTCAGAGATAAACTACCACCATTCTAGCGAGTCTTTCACTCTGTATTTTATAGTCTCTGTACATTTATTTCATTAATAGAAATCGTGCATTACTGTATATATATGACTCTTGTTTTATTTCTTCTATATATCTCTTATATTGTTGTCTCTCTTGCAATATCTCTTTGCATTTAGTTATTATATCTCTGATCTCATTTCGTGCCGAAAATAATCCGGATCACCTTTATTGACGAAGGATACTTGACTTGCGTCATGTATGTCACTTGTTGGAAATCCATTGGCTCTCCTTCCCTTACCGAGTCACACAATACTCTTAAAGATTTTAATGGTACAGGGTTTAAACCTTATGGTGTTCTTCCTTCATTGTCTATTATGTTAGAAGGTAAGGCAGTTAATGTTGAGGTTAAGGTCTTTGATGCACCTCTCGATTACAACCTTATACTTGGCTGTAGCTAGATTGATTCCATGCACGCAATTGTTTCCACCCTTTTCTATGTGTTACGTTTCCCACACCAAGGAAAAGTCATTACTGTTGATCAACTGGCCTTCTTTATTTTTGATTCATGTACTATCAACATACCTTTTATTTCGAAAACACCTCCCAGTTATGAGAATGTCGATGTGGGTCTTTTAAAAGATTCAACTTTGATGGGTACATTTCCTATTCCACCACCTAATATTCCTCCTCCTGTTTTCGTCTCGATTAACATGATATACACCTTTTTTCATGAAACCCCTAAGTCTTATGACCCATGGATAGTACCTATCCCTAGTGATTGTCTTCATTACGACGACCAAATTCCTTTAACTCCTATGGAATCCACTTATCAAGTTATTCAATCGACAACTCCTTTTCCTCCTTCTCATTGTGATACATCCCTAGATCCGTTCCATGTGATCTTTCCTATAGATGAGATAAGAATGATAGTCATTTCTATGGAATATACTCCATGGGAAGATGGGAATCATCCTTCTATTCTCTTCCTGGAACCTGATACCATAGAGAGTTATTGATAGATTTCCAATCTGTCCACCATTGTTGTTATTTCTTCTATTCCTGAGTCAACACACGATGTTTTGAATGAAGGGAACTTGAGTAATATTTCACCTATCATTCCTCTTGACATATCGAATAAACCTAGAGTCATGGAAAATGTTCATATCAGTGCCTCATGTTCTACTGATGATGTTCATACTTATAAATCCCTTTTCCAAGAATTATTTGATGTTTTTTCTTGGAGTTATGAAGAAATGCTTGGTACTGATTTTGATATTGTTGTGCATGAGATTAAGACTTACCCAGATGATAAAACTATTCAGAAGAGACTTTGTCCAGTACATCCACGTAAAGTTGTTGCTATTAAGCTTGAAGTTGAAAAACTTCTTAAAGATGGATTTGTCTATCCCGTGGCTTTGACCGATTGGATGTCCAATCTTGTTCCAGTTAACAAGAAACAAGGCATGATCCACGTTTGTGTAGATTATAGGGATATAAACAAAGCTTGTATCAAAGACAATTACCCAACCCATTTCACTAACCAAATTGTTGATGACTGTGCCAGGAGTGAAATCTTCTCCTTGTTTGGTAGTTTCTTCGGCTATAATCAAATCAATATTTTTCCTACAGATCAACATAAGACTGCTTTTATTTTCCCTTGGGGAACCTTCACATACTGGAAACTACCTTTTGGTCTCAAAAATGTTGGTGCGACTTTTCAACGCTCTATGTCTTATGCTTCTTATGACATTAAGAACATTGTACAACCCTATCTAGATGATATACCGATGCATTCTATGCATTGTTGAGATCACATAGAACATCTACGAGCAAATTTTCTTGCATTGTCGTTATTATCGCATACGTTTGAATCCACACAAATGTGTTTTTTGTATGGAATCTAGACGACTTATTGGTTTTATCGTGTTTATACATGGGATTAGGGTAGACCCCTTGAAGGTTGAGGCTATTCTCAATTTACCTCCTCCTTCCACACTACACCAACTCTAAAGTTTGCAAGGGAAGGAATTTTTTTTACATCGATTCATTCCCAACTATGCTGAATTAATGAAAGGATTTACTTAGCTTCTCAAAAAAGGTTACGATTTTGTATGGGACGACATTGGCAACAAAACCTTTGAAGATTTGAAACTCGCCTTAACCCATACACCACTATTGTTTCCACCTAATTACAGTTGATATTATTTCCTATACTTAGCTTCTTCGGACTCTACCATTTCTATGGTTTTATTCCAAGAGGATGATTCACATGATGAAAATGTTATATACTATTTGATTCGGAGTCTCATGACCACCGAAACCAAATATTTACATGTTGAGAAATTGGCCTTGGAACTGTTAAAGTTGTTCAACGTTTTCGTCACTACATCTTATTACGCAAAACCATAGTCATTTCCGATTGAAACCCCATTAAACACATCCTTACTCGACAATTGTTGGGGGGAAAGTACTCTAAATGGATATTTATTCTCCAAGAGTTTGATTTGGAGGTTGAACATGCCAAGTCAAAGAAGTCTTTGGTTTTTTCCGAATTGATATGTGACCTTCCCTCTACTGAAACAGAAACGGTGGCAGAGGATTCCTTACCTGACAAATCTCTCTTTCTGGTCAGTTCTGATGACCTATGGTATGAAGATATTATCATTTATCTCCAGATTCAAACTTTCTGACCTAATATTTATAGTACATATCATCTTCGTATCCGGTATCAATCCTATTAATACATTATCCTTGGTGATATGCTTTACCTCCGTGGTATTGATTCCATTTTTCGACGGTGTCTCACCTATGATGAAGCTGAGAAAGATTTGAATGATTGTCACTCTGGAGCATGTGGTGGTCATATGTCTAGGTATGCCACTGCCCAAAAAATATTATGTGATGGTTATTTTTGGCCTTCATTGTTTAAGGATTTCATTACTGTTGTCCAGAAATGCCACGCTTGTCAAACCTACAATAATAAGATCTGATCTCACCTTGCTCCTCTTCACCCTGTAGTTTTCATTGGTCCATTCGCTAAATGGGGTATTGAATTCATGACATGTAACCCTCACTCGACCAAGGGGCATGGATACATTATTGTAGCAGTGTATTATTTCACTAAATGGGCCAAGGCGATGCCTAAATTTGATAATACCGAGAAAACCACAACATTATTCATATTCAATCATATCATTACTAGATTTGGTGTCCCTCAATCCATTGTCACCGATAACGGTTGTCATTTTTGCAACTTTGTGATGTATGAGATTACTAATAAGTTGGGACTTTGACATGAAAACTCAACCCCCTATTAACCACAGGCCAATGGCCAATTTGAAGCAATCAACAAAGTACTCACTACTATGCTTCGACGGATGGTAGGAATTCATAAGTCAAATTGGCACACAATTATCTTCTCGAAATTATGGGCCTATCGTACATATATTAAGTCTACCATGGGGTTCACACCTTTCCAGTTAGTATATGGTATTGAAGTAATTTTTTTGATTGAATGTGAAATCCCATCTTTGAAACTAGTTTTTGAAATTCTCCCTGACACCTCAGCTGAAGAGGAACGTATTATGTATTTGATGAAATTAGATGAAACCCGTCGTGATGATGACTTAATCATTGAAACCCAGAAAAAGTGTTTCAAAGCTCAATATGACAAGTATGTCAAACCACATATATTTTCTAAGGTTGATCTAGTCCTCCTTTATGAGCAAGATCGTGACTTACTAGGGGTTGGTAAATTCGAACCCATGTGGCGGGGTCCTTATATTGTAAAATGAGTGTTGGAGAAAGGGGCTTATGAGTTGGTAGATTATGATGGAATTCCTTTGATTGAAACTAGAAATGGGCTTTACTTAAAGAAGTACTTTGCTTAAAATCATTTTTACATGAGTGTTGTGTATTTTTAGTGTATCATACTCTTGTGTACTTTTTTGTTTTTGGTTCCACCTTTTGGTTGCCTACCTTGCATTATTCTTGGTTTCCATATGTCGGTGTGTTCGCTACCCTATGTTGGCTTCGCTAATGGCACTAGTCATAGTACTCAAAACTTAACATCTGTTGCTTGGTAAATCTATGCACTTACAAATGAATTGATCAGTCTACATGGTGTTTTCCGTGGTCGTGCAACTAATAATATCATAGAATACAATGCAGTTATCGAGTTGTTAACTGACATTGTGTCACTTGGAATACATCATATTATTGTACGAATTGATTCACAATTAGTAGTAATATAGTCGAGTAACATTTATTCCATCTAAAGTCCTACTTTGTTACGGGTATATTTATGAATTCGCCTCTTGGAACGACATTTTGATTACATTGAATGTCAACATATCCCTAGATGTCTAAATACATTAACATATGAATTGGTTAATTATGTGTTAGAAATACATTTGAGATATTTATAAATCCATTCACATTTTTTACAAAAAAAGGTAAGCCGGTAGGAACTTTATATTTATAACGATAAAATTTTACAAAAACGTATTTAGTCTGAAGACCAAAATATAAAAAATGTGAAGGTCATAAGCTTAATGTATAAAAATAATCAACGATGTTGCTCACTATAACAAGCAACTGCCTGTGCTACCCTACAGAGTAGTCAACCGATATATGTGTATACGCCCACTTTGTGGTGTTGGTAGTGCCTAGGGAGCTCATCCACAATGGCGTCAGGGACATGCATGGTCAGTCCCTTTGGGTTTTTTTCTATAGCCTTGAGATCTACAACAACCACTCCTGCTACAACACCTCTCTCTCTGCACCTCGGGATGGGAGATGATCCCAGTAGCCGATAAGGCCCCACATCTGCATTGATGATAGAACTCGATTAGTAATCGGATAAATAACACAAAAACATTTTATATAATTAAAATAAAAAAAACATTATATAAAAAAAATTCTTCTTCTTACGTATGTCACCCCACTGGGACCCATGAGGAAGAGCTAGGTCTATATCCCCATGGAAATATACCCCAACATACACATAATATTCCACCATGAGAAGCTAATTCCTTAGCCATTGGAAGAAGACATTGTCATATTTGACAATGGGAACACCACCATGTCGAGCCATGAGATACACCCACCTCTTCATTTGTGGATCCTGTGGAGCGGGTATACCTCACTCCACCTGTAGACGTAGGACAAAGAAGGATTGAAGGATATCCTAACTAACTCCAATTAATCCCTTGGGATAGGATTGAAGGATTTACAATGGTGACACAATAGGAAAAGGAAGGAGGCATTAGATCCTATCCACCCTTAATGACAACTTCCTGAACTCCTAACATAGATCGAAGTTTGGAAAACTTCGCTTCTGTAAGAGACTTTGTGAAAATGTCTGTAACTTGATCTTCTGTAGGGAAAAAGAGCACTTCAATAACTTGTTCATGAATGAGCTTTATGATGAAGTGAATGTGTGGCTCGATGTGTTTACTACACTAATGTTGAACTGGATCTTTGGCGAGATTGATGGTTGTTGGCCCTTGACCAAGTTTTGAGGAACACTTGGTCATATTTGACCATTTTTGGGACTTCGACAACTTGTCAAAGATGGAGCGCAAGGAGAAGCAGAGATCATGGAAGCTAGACCCCCTTTTTGGGTTTTTGGGGATAATGTAACGAGACCAGGATGTCGGCCCATGGGTTTACCCATGTTTAGGCCCCTTTTTGTAATGTATAAGTAGAAGTCTAGGCTATGTAAGAAGGAAATTTTTTGAGGACACTTGAGAAGTGGCTTAGTGTTAAGAGATGATTTGTGTGATATACTTGCAGAGATGAGTCAAAGTATTGTAAGTGTTGAGTGCATGGATTGTAAGAAGGTTTTATGCTTAGAGCTACTCGAGGAAGGAGGATCTAGCGAGTTGTGTAGATCTACTGTCCTGCACAGAGTAGGTTTTGAGGCTTTGTGCTTGTAACCGATTGGCCAACAATAATAGAGAAGAAGAGTTGGTGTACATAACCACAGGGTGGGGGTGAACCATGTAAATCTGCGTGTCATGCTTTGTGTTATTACTTACATGTGTTTTCCCTCTCTTGTTAAGTGTTATGACATGTTTAGATAGATTTACTTATTATTTGTGCTTATTAGATGTGTATAGATGATAGATTTGATATGTATGAAGTTGTTAAGTGCTTGGTCTACCAGATCCGGTCTGTTGTATGTTGCTAAGTGAATAATCATCTTAGATCTAAGTATATGCTTCAATTCTATGTGTTATCTATGGAGTGAGATAAGGGTTAATTCAAGGTGAACTATTGATGTTAAGTGTTTTGTTAAGTGTATAATCACAGATCTATATCCCAGCTAAGGTTGTAGACACCTGAGTCCCGCAACCACCCCTGCCTCTACCTCAGGTGAGACTTCATATTCTTCGTAGGTGTTTCTGAAAGGGCCAGTAGTTAGGGTTTTGTTGGTGTGTTGTTGTAGCATTGAGCCCTGGGTCTGCCCCTGTGCCAAAAAATGGTTTCGTTGTTGGGACCTAAAACTATGATTGTTGGGAACTAAGGGAGAAGAATCTTTGTGAAAAGATTCATCTTGAACTTGTGGAAACTCTGTGCATAGATCTTTTGCTCTGATGTGCAAGACTCTACTCAACCTATGAAGCTTTGTGCTAAAGAAAAGAAGAAAGATATGAAGAAAAGAGGTAAGATCTGTAAGCTTTGTGCTTTGATAAAGGTAAGAATAGTGAAAGGTTTTAGATCTGGAAGCTTTGTGCTCAATAAGTGGAAATTTTTGTTTCTAAAGCATGAATTTAGGTATGCTTGATAGATTTTGTCCTAGATTGAAAACTAGGTCATTGTTAGATGAAAAAACATTTGATATGAGTAGATCTGATAAGAATAATAAAAGATATGTTATACCTATGCATAGAAAGAATGTTTGGACTAATGAGTGGATGTAGGATCCTAGAAAGAAGGTTTTGCAGGCTAGCCATTATGATCCTAACGCGCAGTATAGGAAACATTGGGGATCATTGAAGAGAAAGAGAGTATTAAATCTTTGTTATAGTTGCAGAAGACCGGGACATCTTGATAAGGAATGCCCTGGGATAAAACCTAGTTGCCTCTGTTGTAAGTCTATGGACCATGAAGTACTGGATTTCCCTAGACTGATTGCTAGACTTGAAAAGATGAATATGGAGCAAGAAAACCTTGAAGGAGATCAAGAGACTAAGATTATAGAAGAACCCCAGAAAGAATCAAAGATTATGTTACTTAAAATGAAAGAAACCTTGAATGAACATAAAGATGCCAGTTTGTCAGATATCTTCAAAGAAAAGGAGAAAATCGAAGTAAAAATAGGAGACTTAGACATTGAATGTGCTCTGGATGAGGAAACACAGATGAACATTATGAAAAAAAGCACTTGGAAAACCCTAGGAAGTCCTGCGATGGTTGCTTCAGTATGAAAAATAGGGTTGTTTAAAGGAAAAATGGTAACCCTATGTGGCAGGATTACCCAGATAGCTATGAGTACCCATGGAGCTTCGACAGAGGAAGAATTTGAAGTTATTAAATTTATTTATGATTGTGCCCCATTTCTAGCTTTGTTAGGCAAGATCTGGATTGAAAAAGACTAGATCCAAAGAAAAGAAGAAAAGGAAGCCCTAGAATAGAAGAAGCAAGAACTCATGGAATTTATGACTAGAAGGATCGCCTACTTGATGGAAGAACAAGAGAACATATCTAAGTTATTGGACACCAGGGACTCGAAATTCGAAGCTATAAGAGAATTAGAGGAACCACAGAATATTGAAATACCTAATCCATATGTTGAAGGAGTATTACCCTCAGATCTGAAGAAAGAATCTCAGCGGTGCGAAGTGACTATGTCGAGAGAAGATAGGAATCAGAACGGGAAAAGAGAGACCAAGTTGAAGAATACTCGGAAGAAGGATACAAAATTAAGTAATAAAAACACGAAGATTGAAAAGTTACAATAAATCCCAGGTGGAACACTGTAGAAGGAAAAATCACAGGAATTGAACTTTGTCAAGATATCATAACAACGACATATGGAACTTCACCGTGGTGAAGCAATCTAGCCATTGGACCGATATACCCATTCGACTTCCACCCTGAATGGATAGAAAAGAATTAAAGGATCACCCCTAGACCATTGGACCTCACCATAACGGATAGATCTATGATAATGGAAGCTTCATACCCATTGTAAGAAGATCGTTGATGAATTTCCTATTTAGCTCATCGCGTCGTGCCCAAAGAACACTTTTTCCAACTGAAAATTCAAAGCCCGCATAACTAATGATTATATACAATGATCATTACAAGAAGATTGTTCATCCTAGTGTGGTATCTGAGATCATCACTCCCCGATTATCTTTTCCTAGTTTGTATGTCTGACAATCTCACCACAGTTAAGGAATCTGTCACAAAGGTCCTTCTTGATTTAATGGCTGACAGAGTCATGTCGGAAAGAGGAATGTACACCGGAGTCCAAGAATCATTGACAAGAGGAGTGAAAGCCTCCCCATCGACTTCTCAAGAAGGAACATCTTGAGCTGACGTAGAAAGGCGAACTAAGCATAAAGATGACATATCCAACGCGAAGTTAGTGTCATCCATCCTACCAACTTACATACCCCCTCTGAGTGGTGTGATTAACAAGGACAATGTCCCTAGATACTTTGAATACACCCTATTCACTACATATCTACTGAAAGGAGTACGTACCTACTGCACATATCAAGACAAGGTTACAGTGTTGAAGTTTTTCACACTCTCCGGGAGAGAGTGTCTATGATGAGGACTGACTACCAACAGTTGTTGATAGACATGGATTATCTACTGAGGTTTGGTGAGATGTATCATGAGGCTCTGAGGGAGTAGGATTTGGAGATGGACTGACTCACTCAAGAGTTGGAGAGCACTCGAGGATTCTTGAGAGGCACACATGCCGCTCCTCAAGAATCAGAGTCTAGATTAGATGAGTCTCTTGAGGAGATCCATCAGAGATCCACTTCATCAGTCTCAGTGGACACTCAGATGTATCAGTCAGACACGTTGATAGAGGATGTTGATGATCTAGCAGAGGAGCACCAATTGATGGGGGACACTTCCATTTCTGTCTTGGGAGTGGTTGACCTCCATGTAGAGGTTGATCCAGCAGCACACCCTAGATCTATGATGTGGCATGAGTCTACAGGAGACGACATGAGTATACCCGACCATATAGTGATGAGTGATAGTTCACAGATACATGTCGAGATGTATGATGAGATTCAAAGGGGTATAGTGCCTTGGAGGGAGGAGACACACCTAGGGGAGTATGCAGATGTCACTCATTTGCAATAGAACATAGTCGTGGGGGATCACCTTCACCATTTCAGCAGCTGCATGAGAGATGAGACAAGGAGGTTGGTTGACCAGCAGTCAGATGGGTTACTTCCGGTTGTATTGGATGGTTGGGATTCAGTAATGACCACAGGAGAGAAACTATCATGGATACCAATGGAATAGATTCTGGTCGAATCCTTGGATTTGACCAAAGCATGTGACACCTCCCAGTCCTGCAGTCAGCTACAGATATGTTTTTTATCCTTTTCTGACACATTTATCATTGACAGGAGCATGAGGAGGATAACAGATGAGCATAGAGGGCTTCTGACAGTGATTAGTCTCACACAGGAGCAGTTAGAGGAGATTGGAAGTGATAAACTTCCAAGTTTGCTATGGGACCCAGGAGTCTATTTTGTCAGCACAATGTTCATGTTGACCCAGGTTGCACCAGAAAGCCACACACTCCACCTTGGTTTGGTTTGGGGTGGGTCTGCAGGTACTTGTTCTATGGGGAGAGACCTTTCCTTCCACTTGATCATTATGATAGGGCATGGAGATGTTTGGATAGGTACTTCTTCTACATAGACGCCTATACAGATACAGTTTCTGGACAACAGGTCCATTGGTCACAGGTATTTCAGTTTGAGGATCCCGGAGAGGAGGATTCAGGATGTATGTATGGGGCAGACAATCATGGTCAGAGCAGTGCAGTGTCAGCATGAGGATATGTGATAGAGGTTAGCATGGGACCCAGGGATTACAGGATTGAGCAGTTCATTGACCGACAGGGGAGAGTGGACCATTGCAGGGCAAAGTTATTCTAACTTTCCATTGATCTTCAGTGTCAAGAGGAGCGCATCGCTTGCGGGTGCCTCACGGAGGTCTTGCATCACCTCAGTCGGACATCAACATGTGCAGTTGATGGAATTCATGTGGATCTTGGTAGAGATTTGGAGGATGGACTTATTTCGAGATGAGGCCATGTGTCATATGCAAGAGGTTCATAGGGTTGATATCTTTTAGGACTATGCTTCGCAAAGTATTGCAGTTCACTTCCTGATATGGGATCCAGGGGGTGGAGTGCACTATTGTTATTCTTTCGAGGGGTTCTATTGTGTATCCCATAGGTGGACATGGGATCCTATCATTTTAGTTGAGTGGATTTGGCTATTTCTTGAGGACAAGAAATTTTCTAGCAGGGAGGACTGTAATGTCCCCACTTTGGGACATCATCACAGGGTAGAGATTTATGATGACCAGAGTAGCCAGATGGATGTTATAGTGAGTATAGAGGTAGTTGAGAGGCATTGTGGGGTCCAGTTCACATTTATCATCATATTCCATCATTCTGATCCATTCCGCATAGGTTGGCTTTGGTTTCGTTCCATTCCGACAATTTCCATGATTTTGACTATTTTGAGCTATAAGTTAATTAAAATCACTGAAGAGGGCATTTTGGGCACATTACTTGGAGGAACCTCTTAGTGTAATAGCTCATTGGAATCGAGAGGAGTAGCACTACAGGATGCGATGGCTAGAAGTGACTTTTAGTGGCCATGGAAGCCACAAGGAGAGATAAGGAGATTTACAGAGGTAAAAAGATTAATTAATTAATTAAAGTGATTTAATTAATTAATTAAATATTAATAAAATGAAAGTCACTTTGGAGGGAAAAGGTGAGCCAAAAGTATAAAAGGAAGGTAAGGGCCTCTACTCATGATTCATGTATGATCTTATTTTGATTTCTGGCTTCTAGCTAGTGAGCCCAATAGTGGGGGTTTTGAGGGTTTTGACGTAACAAACCCTAGAGGACGATTCGATGGTGAAATATTCCACCTATCTTGTCCCAAGCTTGGTTTCGGAGATGAAATACTCTCCCACACCATTCTAGTTCTAGATCTACTCAGTTGCAGGAGGATTCTACATCAGTTTCATGTGCATATAGAGAGAGGGCGCACCAGTTGAGGGATTCCAGCAAGAAGGGCACACCATCTTTGGAGAGATATTCGTTGTAGGAGATTGGCAGGGCCGTTGAGGATTCTATCACTTGGGTTTTCATTGCAGGGCCTTGGACATCAAATCTAGTGCTTTCTGAGACAGTTTTATGGCTCAGATTATTTCTTGAGCAGTAGGGCGAATTGAAGAGAAGGAGGGTGTTTTTGAGATCCATATCTAGTCCGTTTGGAGGGGTTACACTTCATATCTGACCCTGAGACTTTACCTAGTGACTTGCAGTGTCTCAATCTATATTTATGGAGAGTTTTAGAGAATTTCGAGGCCTCCTTCAGCAGGGCCAAATTATCTAGGGTTTCAATCATCTAGTGGGGCGTACCATTCAGTGGGGGATTTCAGATCTACAGAGATTGAGAGGGATGTTGGAGATTCGGTCACCTGGGTTGTTCTTACCATCACCCAATCTATCAGTTGGCATATTTATTAGGGTGATTGGACACTTTTGGTAGCAGGGCCGAATTATCTAGGGTTTCAGTCATCTAGTGGGGTGCACCATTCAGTGGGGGATTTCATATCTACAGAGATTGAGAGGGATCTTGGAGATTCGGTCACCTGGGTTATTCTTACCATCATCCAATCTATAAGTTGGAATATTTATTAGGGTGATTGGACACTTTTAGTAGCAGGGCCGAGTTATTGAGGGTTTCAGCCTTCTATTGGAGCGTGGCATTCTTCAGCTGGAGAGTTGGGCATTCAGATCTGCTTGTATTGATCTTCATTTCTCATTCAGCCTTTGGAGGCATCTTTTGTATTAGCGGGAGCATTTTGTAGCAGCTCTTATCTATTGTCTATCTTCTTGGCCATCTGTTGAGCATTCCAGATCGACATCTTCATTGTAGGAGGTTTCTCTATTTTATGAATAAAGAAGAATTGAGATGTTTTGTCTTGTCTATCTTATTTCATATGGTTCAGGTATGTTCCATGGTTATCTCTTCCTGTTGTTTTCCTCATACACACATATAAACACATCTAAAAGGTAGATCAGCAAAGTGTTTGACGAAATACCACAACCAGAAAAAGGTTTTAAAAAGACACCAAAACAGTGATGATCCTTGCATAATGGCTTGGGATCATTACAGTGGTATCAGAGCTTAGATTCCTGCCAACCAGTGGGGATTAGAAAAGTTACAATAAGAAGGATATTCTTATGAGGATTGAGAAGTGTGAAAGGGAATATAAAACCATCAATAATTTCAAAGGGCTCATAACATTCCAATGGTTCCTATCCTATAAAAATCCTAGTTGGAGCAAAAAGAAGATTGCAGGTGGGCTCAAGGAAATTGAGGAAATTAGAGCAGCCTTT